>CAWUFW010014735.1:0-399267 GCA_963921515.1 Calotriton arnoldi
GGTCCGCATTGAAGCAAGGCACGAAAAGCAGGAATTTCATGTTGTCACATTGACAAGGTTGAAATGTTTAACCTACACATGATTATATCTTAGACATGAGAGGGGATAATTCTAGGCACGTCCCCGTAATGGAAGCTGAGGTTATTCACTAATGAAAATAAATTCAAGGCCATGTTTGCCTGAGTTGGGTTCACGAGTTGTGATTGAGGAGTATGGAGACTACAACAACACAAGGATGATGATGTGTTTAAGTGACACTGAGCATTTAAGGACCTGCATTGCACTGTGTGCAATTATATGCAAACTACTTAAACTTGAATTAAAGTGTGTGACTCCCCTTGGGAAAACTCTCTGCAGGTATGTTTCATAGACATGTTCTCAATGTAGTATTCTTACAGGAAACTCACTTGGTTTAGGATGTGTTGTAGGGTTTATCTGAATCAGTTTTGGACTTCAGTGGAGTCTAAACCAACATAAGTAGCAATAATCACTGATTTGTTCATTGGCGAATAAGGGGACAAGTTGAAGATAGAATTAAGGTGGAGTGGGGTAGCAGTATGTTAAAGTTCAGCTCACCATCCGGCCTGTAAGTCTTACACCTTTGTAGCAAAGAGACCAAACAAGGGCAAATACTTTTTTTTTAAGGGAGAGCGTTGCAAACCCCGCTGAATGATGTGGTTGGGGGAGAGATTTAGCCATACATGAGACCCACTCTGGACATGGTTGGGAAGGTACATGCCCGCTGGGGGCAGTGCCCCAAGTGACTGGAGAAAGACTGATAGAGGATCAGTGGTTGATGGATGTGTGGTGGGTGTGCATCCGGATGCTATGTTATGTGTATTTGTAAGTACAATTTCACCCATGAGAGTATCCTGGCACTGAGCAGGTGTGTGGAGCTAGTCTTACCAATAGCAGGTTGGTTAGTTGAAAACCCGGGGGCTTCAGCATCCTGCAGAACCCCAGAAAGAGGAGAAGACTCTGATGTGGAGTGGGAGGCCGTTCCATGCGCTAAGAGCAATGTGGGAGGAGCACTTGTCCTACTGATCTGGTTCTGTGTATGGGTGGGGATGTGCAAAGCAGAAGTAGGAGTCATGCGGACTGCAAAGTGTCTGGGTGGTTGGTGGAAGGAGATGTGACTATTCAGGCAGGTTGGGCCTTAATGTGGGGACCCCTTGAATGTGTGTGTGAGGAGTTTGGGTTGGGCGCATTTGTTTATCAGGGAGTCAGTGGAGTTCCCTGAGGTGGGAAGTGTGCTGTGAGTTCTGTGTGAGAGGTGGAGGATGAGTCTGTGCTGCCAGGACTCTGGGATGGTTTTGTGGTCTTCCTAGTAGGGTTGCTTTGGTGATCCCTGGGTGTTCCCGCCAGTCCAACCTGCTGGTGACTAGGATGTGAGTGACAGTGACAGATGAGAAGAGACTACTCATTCTTCTCCCATTTGCAGCATCTCCTGCACTGATAATATTCTTATCTCCTTTTTTTACACATTCTCTCCTAAGCCAACATACCTAATATTGAATTGAATTGAAGTTGTATTTGTATAGTGTTTACTACCCCTGACAAGGCAGTGGGAGTGCCTTACGGTGAATAACTCACGCTACCCACGTGAGCCCAAGATAGCAGTCAGTCCGTTGGTTGTTGGGGTTCGTCTTGCATGCTAAAGGAACCCTATTCCACTTTGCATTCTCTACTTTCTTTATGGTAATTAGTTTCTTAGGTGTGGTCATTAGAGGGGGCTATGTGAGAAGCAACTGATTTTTCGAATGTATATTGTTATCGGATTTTCCAAAAAGAGCTTGAGAGACAGATAGGCATAAGATTTAAAGTAGTGTATATACAGAGGGGAAGAAGGCATGTACGGAAGCAGAGGTGAGATATGTATATCAGATCACACTCATACAGAAGTGGCCTTGGAAGGCACTAGGGGACTATACAGAGTGACCATGTTGGCCAGGTTTACCTTGAGAATATTTGTATGGACACAGTATATATAGATTTGCTATGGCATTTTAGAAATGGAAAGGGTTTATACAGGTCACCTAGCCATCTGACACTTTCCCGGCTATCAGGTAAGATGCATTTAAGGCACCAGCTATCACCATGTTTTGCACCATGCTGGCAGAGTTGCCAGAGACAGCAGTGATAAGATGGATTTGCAGGAATATAAAGTGGCCAAACTGAAATATCTGGAGAGTTTGAGATAAACAAAAGCTGTACAACCTGCACATGACATCACTTTAGTTGTTTGAAGAGCTAATAGGATGGAGAGTCAGTTTCTTAAAATGAGGCAGGTCTTTTTTGAAAGCTGATGAGACAAAGTAGGCACTCTGGTGGCAATACACTTACACAATTTCAGAGAGGTCCAGGGCGCATACACCTTGTTAAGGTGAGCAGTTGTGCCTGGGCTCATAGAGAGCAGGAGAAGCAGGAGACTTATTTAGAGCGGTTTGAGTCATTCAATGTACAGCAATGAGAGAGACAGAATAAAGAGGGATATAGAGAATAAGGGCCGGATTCACGATCTCGGCCCGTTAGTGCTCGAATCGGCGGGCTTTGGCCCGGATCCGGTTCGGAGCCCGGCGTCCCGACCGATTCGATGCCGCCGGGTCCGGCGCGGCCGAGTGCGATGCAAGCGCCAGCG
The DNA here is from genome assembly GCA_963921515.1 of Calotriton arnoldi. Taxonomy (NCBI): domain Eukaryota; kingdom Metazoa; phylum Chordata; class Amphibia; order Caudata; family Salamandridae; genus Calotriton; species Calotriton arnoldi. Next base: position 2,639 of record CAWUFW010014735.1, read on the forward strand.
AAATAGCCGACCCGACTGCGCGCGCTGCCGCGGCACGCTCCGACCGACTTCGCACGGACCACGACTTCGCACCGCGCTATGGAGGCGTTTCCCGGCCGGAGCTGAGTACGGTCGCCGCGCCGGCTGCAGGTCCGAGCCGACTCGCGCCGTCCCGGCTCGAAGGAGCTGTCGGAGCCGTGCTGTCGTGCGTGGCCGCGCGAGTCGCACACAGGGGGGACCCATGGGTCCCACCACCTGTGTCCATGTGCGCCGTGATGCGCATGGAGCGCGTGCCCGCATGTAGGGGCGCCCTCGTTCGCCACGCACCCGTTGAGTCACGGCCGGGCCCGCGTACGCGTTGGCCTGGCCGGCTCCCGCGGCTTCCGGCTGGCGGGAGGAATCCGACCGAGTGGGAGTCCGATGGCATGCAGGTAAAATCGGCCGCACTCGTCCGGTCGGACTGCCAGAGTCCCGGTCGGTCGGATCTCTCCGGGTCCGGCTCGGTCGGAGAGATTTCCGGCCCGAATCGGGATCGGCCCTCGGAGTCGGCCCTAAGTGTTGATTTCCGAAACTCCCAGAGGAATTGATGGAGCTTCTAGAGATATCCATCAAAGTGGCAGGAGAAGTTGAGGTGCTTGTCATCCCAGAAAGCAGGAAATGTCACTGTGAGGGTATTTCTCGTCCCTTTCCAACAAAGACTTCCGCTCTCCCTCAGTAATGGCAGTTTCAGCATTATTCAACCTAATTGAGGCATCACGCTTTCCTTATGCAAGGTTGATGCGTCCATAAAGCTTTCTAAACCAAGGACTTAGGTTTGGAGGTATAACTTCAACTGAGACAACAGTCTTACTCAATACAAATAACAAAATGTTTACTAAAATACTGTCCAATGGTTGAGACAATTTATTTCTGGGAATTTGATGCTGACCTGGTTGGCTTTATCAGGCATAGGCGTTCAAAGTAGCCCAGCATTGGAAGGTTTGACCATTTGATACATTTTTAAAGGTCTTATGGTTCAAGGTCGACAAACAAAAAAGCAATGATTCTTAACTTGTTGATGCCTCCTGGGATGGTGACTCACCTGTAGCCTCTGTCACCTGTTAGCAGAACAGAAAAATCGATTAAAGCCTTAGGAATTGTACACTTGACTAATAATTTTAGAGAGCTGGATGGGAGTAAATTGCTGACATTTGTGTGGGCAAATCTTTGAGAAAGCCTGCTGCTATGTGCTGAGTAGATACCATAAATGTGTGTAAAAATATTTACTTATAATGCTAGGACTGCTTTATCTTTTTAAAACACCCCCTGGTCTCTATCGCAATAGTTTGGATTATAGAAATGCAGGGAAAAATCGCATGGATTTTCAAAATGAAATTTTGATAGCACTACTAGGCTACACTCTTGACAATAGTTTTGGCAGGTGGATGGAAAGGAAAAATGAGAAAAAATGGTTATTTATGAACCAGACAGTGGCCAAGAGATTGCCATGGGACCTGGCTTTGTTGAGAAAAGTACAATGTCTTAGCGGTGCATTTTGACCTCTATTGTTGAAAATGAGTAGAGGGTGTATTGGATTGGTTAGTAGTGAGGTCAGTTTGACTACCTTTCCTTCTGACCAAATACCTCAATTCATTAAAATCCCACGAATTTATGTCTGCACAGGATGGTGACTGGATTGACACGGTGCACAGAGATAATATGAGTTTTTAATCTCGATGTGCAAAATATTGAGATTTGGAAAATATCGAAGGGATAGAATATCGACATAAAGAATATCGGTGAGCCAGAATATCGACATGAAGGTAAGAAATATCGTTCGCATAAATATCTAAGTCAGTAATATCGTTTGTAAAAAAATATCGTTGTTAATAATATCGATGTTTATAGCCAGTGTTATGTATTTTAGTATGTATTTTAAATGTATGTGTTCTATATTTTTTTGGTTAAGTATTGTATTTTTTAATATATGTATTACATTTTTAGAAGTTATTAATTTTTTAAGTAAATTTTGCATTTTTAGTTCCGTGAGTGAGTTGTGGGTTTATAAAGGGAATAGAGTGGGGAAGTAATTTATAATTATAGTAAATTTAATAATAATTTTTGAAATTATTAATTATTTTTAATTGAATCCTGCGTTTTTATTCCGTAGCGGGTTGTGGGTTTACTAGGGAATAGGGGTGCGGAAGTAATTTAATTATATTTAAATAATTAATATGTTTATGATAATTCATATTTATATATTTAATATTTTATATTGTTAATTGTGGTAATTAATTTGTTATCAATTAGTTATTAATTGGTTGTTAATTATTCTGGATTATTTAGTAAATATCTTAATTTGTGTTATTTTTTTGGAGGCGGTTGTGGGTTTTATAGGGGAATAGAGGTGGGGAAGAAATGTAATTATAATTAATTAATTAATAATTTTCTATTAATTAATAGTTACGTTTTTATTATTTTACATTGTTAATTGTGGTAAATAATGTATTATTAATTAGTTATTAATTGTTTGTTAATTATTAATTGGTAAATATGTAAATTGTGTTATTTTTCTGGAGGCGTGTTTTGGATTTATAGGGGAGTAGGGTGGGAAGTAATTTAATAACAATTAATTTATTTATATTTTTTAATTATTTAATATTTATGTATTTAAATGTTTATATTGTAAATTGTGGTAAATAATATATTGTTAATTATTTATTAATTGGTTATTAATAATTATTAATTAATTATGAATTATGTTATTTGTGTGGTTTTTTAAAGAGCGGGTTGTGTGTTGATAGGAGAGTAGGCTGGTAAGTAATTTGTAGGGGCCCATTACGATGGCGGGCGGAAGCACTACCGCCGTGCTGGCGGATGCAAAAGCCACCAGTTACCGCCGGCACGCAGCAGTCCACACGCCCGCCCAATTACGATGCGAAAAGCAGGCCAAACACCGCCGGCAAGCCAGCAACACCGTCCGCCATCAAAGTGCGCCCGCACACGTAGCGGCGCAGCACAACTGACACACACCGTCCGGCGAAACACGTCCCGCCCGGCGCATAAATTACGATGCCGCAAACAAACGGCTCCCACGGCAAAGAGACACCGCACGTGAAAGAGAGGCGGAAACACGGACGCAGAGCACGGACAACGAAGAAGCGGCACCCCGGGCATGAATCCAGCACTGCAGGCCCTTCCCATGCTTCTGCTGATGCACCACCAAGGACGCAACGTGCCGCGGAGACGCAGGTAGGCACACACACAACAAGTGCACGCAAACAGCGCACACAGTGCAAGGGCGGAAAGCGGACAACCCCCCACCAGCGCGTGCACACTACACATCCACCATTGCATCCACATATGACACACAGGCCAAATCCTAACATCGCGGAACACATGTGTACACACCACCTGGGACTAGGAACCAACCACCCCGTCACGGCCCCAAAGCGCCGATGACGCCGCCACACATGCGCACAACGCAGAGGCCAACCGCAGCGCCATGCATGCGTCGCACACAGACACAGGGACACAACCAAGCAGCACACACATCAGCCCCACCCCGAACGCACATGACACGTGACAGGCCTGCCACAGACATGTCCCCAACGCCCAATTCACGGACAACACCCAACGCCACACAACCGACGCACACATGTCAGTGAAGTCACGCAACAGCAGGACACACCCCAGTGTAACAAACATGGCGAAGCACACAGCGGCGGCAACACCAACTAGGAGAAGCAGGGCCCCTTCGGGAAGAGGAACGCCAGTACCACACTGAAAAACCCATACCACCCTGCACATATGAACAAGACACATGAAACGGAACACCAAAGAGCCCGGTGACCGACAACAGGTGGCCCAAGAATTACATCCACACACAAGGCCCAACGCAGAGCGGAAGGCAGCCTGCCGCCCACACAAGGGAGAGCAGACAGCACTGAATGACCTTCCATTCCAACACCGAAACCACAGCCCTACGACAGAAGCCGGTGAATACAGCCATTGTCCAAGAATAGACCAACACAGGCATGCCGAGGAGACCGACCACACGGCAGATAGCGCATATCACAGAAGCACACAACGGACGGGGAAGAAAGAAGAAAACACTCCCCATGTCGGCCACATGCAAGTTAATTGGAAGGAGTCACACAGCACTGACCTTGAACTGTCTGAGAAGCATGTGGGAAGAGGGCCCGTGTCCTCCAAACAAGCCAACAGAACACAAGTCCTGTCTCCCCACGACTACACAGAGCTCACAGCAACCCCGGAGTGTGCACATTGCAGACTGCACACACAGCCGGAGCACGCCACCACAACGCACCGCTGCGAAATGGCAACCGCAACACACCTACCCAACTACGCCGAAGAGCTCAAGCTGTACCAAACCAGCACGATACATACATTGGGATGCGATCTCCTGTCCCTGCTGAACGTAAGTTACCGACTGACTTACCGCATCACATTGTTCAGCTGCGTCATGCCCGTCTTCTACTGTCGGAGGTGTCCCTACCAGCATCCCGTCGAGATATGCCTCTCCAACCCGGCATGTCTGAAGGCGGACCTGCTACCACTACTCCTCCCTCTGGACGCACACGACAGGGCCTGCTCTGCCTATGGGGGCATGGCGTATGTGGCCAACATCGCACGCGCACTGAAATGGAACCACTGTGCCTCCACACGACGGATCATCGAGAACAGCTACATCGAATGTCACCCAGCATGCCCCATCATGGTCCTCCAAGGGACAACCTACGAACAACACCTTGACAGCCACCATCCGCTTCATTGGCTGGCAAACATGTACACCACCAATGACATGGAAGCCCTGCTGGGCGGCATCGCATACCTGACAACCTGTAAATACGTCGGACCACAACGCAGGTTCCCCGAGTGACCTATGAAGTCCAACCCCGCACCCATGCTCAGCTTCCGCACGGACTGGCCAGTCACCACCACAACAGCCATACCAAACGACCGGCAACTGTAACCACACCATCAACGACATCGCCATGACATCGGATATGACCGGGACATGCACACTGTTCCCCATCACATCCAGGAACACCGCATGCATCGTGGGAGGCAGTGGCATGGGCTCTGTGCATCGCACCCACATGGACGGAACTGCACGAACAACCAGGACACGACATGGATCCAGCGCACATGGACACACACACCGCTCAGTGGACATGAATAGGTCGCCTGGAGTCTGTGGGTGCTGCACCCCTCCCACCCCCGCCCCGGGAATCCCATACCAGGACCTTTGCATGGACGACAAGTGCATACAACAACAACACGACCCCAGTGACTGTGACATGTCCAGTAACCACCACAGTGCAACAACAAGTGGCACGCCGCTGCATGCACGCAAGCACATGCCCTGATGTCATCTCACATGCACGCGTGCATGAGGAACAACCGCAGCAAACCTGTCACATGGAACTGAGATGGACTGTGCCCATGATGCCGAGCGGTCTGGTAGGCTACATGTATACCGTCTGTGTCAAAGTCCGCAGCTCCGCAGCTATACGTAAATGTACATTAGCACAGCCTTGGCCAAGCAGATGTAACCCCACACCCTATCCCATTTGTAATCATGCTCAGTATATCCTCAATATGTATTCCGCTGCCAGTAGTGTCCACTATACTGCATCACAGAGGACAGAAGACTCAATATAATGTTTGAAACCAGAACTGTCTCCGCTGACTCATTTCACAAGTACGAATGAGAGAGGATGAGAGTATGTGAAGTACACGGCAGTCGTGACATGACCATGTAGTCCACTGGTATTGGATGTCAACGCAAATGAGTAGCACTACTGTGGAAGACACACATGTGTCGTGTGAAGTCGTATGGACGCAGTGCTCAGGTGGGTGGGTGCGACGGGTAGATGCGCACATGCCAAGTTGGAGCACGCCGTGTTGGGAGGGCTCATGAACAGTACACCACCGCTTCCCTGGGCATTGTGAGAGGACACCTGTCGGGGGAGTGAACACGTGTGTGCACAGCAGCCGGGCACACGTACAAAGCGGTACCAGGCGCACCTCAGCCCACCCTCTGTGGACGAGCTGGATCCTGTTGTGCGCCCGCCATGCCCCTTGACAAGGCACACACAGCCCCAGTCGACCAGGTGTAACCCCAACATAGTCAATCCGCACAGGCGATACAGGGCACGGGATGGCAGTGGAGCATGGTGTGTGAGAGGTCTCCTCGCGCTCCTCCTGGTCATATCACGCAGGCAATAGAACCTCAACGTCCAGCATGGCAAAAAGTCAAATGGAAGTGTAGGGGGACGCACCACAGCACGAGCAGCACTGACGTCACGGGAGGTGGCTCGCACCATCCCATCCATTGCCCATCATACCAACCACGACACATGCCATTGCGACTAAGTGCAAGCGCGTGCGCCACCACCCCTGAGCCCTCCCCAGAGAGGCCAAAGAGTGAATGTGTGGGCCATCAGCCACAGACGGACGCGGCATGGCCGCAAGGGCAGCCACAGCCACTGGGTGTCGCAGGTGGCGGATCCGGAAGGCGAAGACTGTGATGCATAGTCCATGCAGGCCGGGTCTCCATTTGGGGCACCACGCAGGTGGACGGCGTCCCGCCACACATCATACCCTGAGACAGCCCACTCGTGCAACTGGACCCACACATACACTCCTTGCCCTCTCTGGTGCAAGCTTGGGGCTGCCTGTGCAAGCGCTAGCCTCGCAGGTGAGCATGCATATTGGGGGCGAGGGGAGGACATGAGGGCTGGGGCGAAGATGACTGTATCACTGTCAGTTAGTACAAGGGATGACCCAGATGTGGAAAGGAAGAGACGTGTCCCGTGTGTACTGCAACTAGTCGCCAATCCAACTACCCCCCATGTCCGGAATGTAAGCCCGCACCTAGGCCCGCCCATCCGCCACATCGAACATACCACCAGCACGACAACCTTCCCATTCGAAACACTGACTGGGGGTGGCGACCAGTGAACAATCATGTGTAGCCTACCCACGCGTACATGTGGGCCCTCCATGATCCATGTCACCTGCGGCAAAGACATGACATGCGCAATGAGGGAAGTGAGGAGAGCTGTCCGCCCCACGCGCAGAAGGTGCATCAGCTCCACAGACCCAGCAGCGAGTCCAGCAGGGGTCACATGTGCAGGGGCAGCTGTGCCTGGTGTGAAGGCACATGCATATAGACAGCACATCGACCAATGTGTAGTCTGCCCACATCCACAGTCCATCATCATGCGGACATAGGAATTGAACACAGGGCAACACATCTTAGCTGGTGCACCCACCGTGACCAACAATGCGCAATCATCGACGTACCCGCCCTGTGCATGGCCCCCCACCCAACGGAGGCACATCCAGTGCCACCATCCCACACACACAAGCCTTCCACGGAACATGCTGTGTCCAATGGTCAGTACAGAGTCAGCGCCCATCTGGTGGATCCTGAACAGGAGACACATGCACACACATGCCAGCTCCCACTATGTACGACTGCCACCTGGCACGTGCAATGTAACCTCTCACCTGTGACGTGTGACTGCAAGCACACAGCCGTCTTGGCATGGGGCTGTCAATGTGGACACCAGTCAATGTTTCGGGAGCTGTGATCCGTACAGTGCTGTACATAGGGTGCAGTGCTGACACCTACTACTGTCTCATATCCCCTCGTGCCACAGGTCCCACTTGTATTGGCCGCTCAGCCCGTGCCCACATCGTCGTCGTCGTGTGCCATACTCATCCAGCCTCGGAAGCAGTACCATGCTCAGCAGACACTCATGTTGCCGTGGCGTTGCCGCTTGACGAATATGCAGTCAGTCCCCATCAGCACGCCCCGCAAGTCATTGGGGCCTAGATCCCCATGTGCATGCACATGGCAGTGGTATGTCTCACTTGCCATTGCCATTGTTGGGAGACCTGTGTAAGTGTATTGTGGCCGTGCCGTCCCAGCTTGACAGCTGGGCTGTGGCTCATGTGCTTGCTCAGTCATGTCAGTGATGTGTATGCGAAATTGCTATGTGCCGTGTTGCTTTGACATGTGTCCTCTGCCATTTAACCCAGGCGGAGACCGAACATTGACCGCCCATACCAATTGCTGGCGGACATGGACGATACAGAGGTAATCAGGAAGTTTCGGCTGGACAGGCCAACTCTGCATCGACTGTGTGCCATGTTAGAGCCCCATCTCCGTCCCCGCAGGGTGTATCCGACTGCTGTCACCCCCACGGCTAAGGTGATGGCCGCCATGCATTTCTTCGCCACTGGGTCATTCCAGCACACAGTGGGCAGTGGAGGAGGGATGTCCCAGCCCATGTTCAGCAAGGTGCTGAGGGATGTACTGGCAGCCATGATGCTGTGCCGGAACAGGTACATCAGATTCCCCAGGGCTCGTGAATTGGCGGCAGTGAAGGGTGCATTCTATGCCCTTGGCAGAATCCCACACGTCGTGGGAGCCATTGACTGCACTCATGTTGGCCTTGTTCCACCACAGGCCACTGAGCACCTGTACCGCAACAGGAAGCACACGCACTCCCTGAATGTGCAAGTGGTGTGCCTTGCGGACATGGTGATCACCCACGTGTGTGCAAAGTTTCCAGGCTCGGCCCATGACGCACACATAATGCGCAACAGCATCTTGCCACGACTGATGGCCAATCTGCAACAGGATCGTGGCTGTATTGTCGGTGAGTATGTGGAGTGGTGTAGCGTGCTGGTTGTGCGATGCTGTCCCCTGTCCAGTTGGAATAGCAACGGTTCTCTGTGTCCCTCACACCCAGGTGACTCTGCGTATCCGAATGGGGCATGGCTGCTCAGTCCATTGAGGAATCCTCGCACCCCAGCAGACGATCGATACAATGAGGCACATGGGAGGACCAGACGTGTGGTCGAGCGTACCTTTGGCCTCCTCAAGTCCAGGTTCAGGTGCCTGGACCGCACCGAGGGTGCACTGGCGTACTCCCCACAGAAGGTGTGCCAGATAGTGGTGGCGTGCTGCATGCTGCACAATCTGGCCATTCGGAAGCAGATCCCCCTCATTGTGGATGACGGAGATCAACCAGGGCCCCAGCCCGCAGACCAGGACAGCTCGAGTGAGGTGGACAGCGGAGAGGAGGAAGCTGGGAATGTGCGCCAGCAGCTCATCGCCCGCTACTTCACTTGACGGTGAGTGTCCATGTACGACGGATGATGTGTCTGTATCTATGCAGGTGTGTGTGTGCTGTGTCAGGGTGGCCGTATGTTCACTGCGTGCAGTGTGTCAACGCTCCATGGCCAGGGTAGTATGCCACTGTTGGTGGCTGTGGCATTGTGCCCTATTGCTCTGTGCGATGTGTGTACATTGCTTGTAGTTGTTGACATGTACTGTGTGATGGGTGTGTGACACACTCATTGAATGTGCTCCTGTTCTGTCTCCCACCCCTAGGTCCCTACAGGCCCTCCGGATTCCAATTCCATGCCACGCATCAGGTGCCTTTCCGCCCAAGGTGGCCGTTGTATTCCGTACAAATAAAGACACAGGGCACAAACAGCAGTTAGTGAAAAAGGTGCATTTATTACAAACTGTGACATGTGATTGTGTGTAAGGTGATGACAAAAGTGGTGCGTGCAGTGACAATGAGCTGTCGGTCATGGCTGCGTGATGATCAGGGTGTACCCACTGGTTCTATGTCCATAGTCCAACACACACATGCCATCCAGATGGCTGTGTGGAGTGGGATCGTAGAGCAAGTCAATGCAGTGGCTGGTCAAGGAAGGCTGGCGGAAGGCTGGCTGGCTGCCTCACTTGCGACTGGAGCGTGCGAAGTCCTCCCGGGAGATCTGTTTCCTCTTCGGACGGCCCCTTCCACGTTTGGGAGGGGGGTGTGGTGGCGACCTGCTGGTGGTGGGTGAGGTGTGCTCACTGGCTGTGGACGCAGGGGAAGTGGACACTGCTGCCCGAGCCTGCGCCCTAGCAGGTGGTGGCGGAGGTGGTGTTGCTGGCCTTGCCTGTGACCCCACCGCCACCACCAGCTGGCCCATGAGGTCCACGAGTTGGTCCATACGGGACACGAATTGGCCCATATGGGCGTCCATGGACCTCAGCACCCCCAGCACCTCCCGCGTGTCAGTAGCAGACCTGGCCCATTGTCCTTGGGCCTCTTCATAGGCCCCAAGGACTCTGGCCATTTGAGGCAGGGCATGGCTCCCAGGGAGGCTGGCGTTTCCCTGACCCTGCTCCTCCTACCAGTCCTGCTGCCACCGGCCTGCCCACTAGCCACATTGCTCACCACGGTCCTCGCTGTGGCTCCCAGGGTGGATCCAGTCGGCCGGGCCACCACCTGCGCTGGGGCTGGTGCCAGCGAAGACGTGGTGGTGGTGGAGGCGGTGGTGGTCGGTGCGGCGATGGTGGCGGTTGCGGCAGTGGTAGTGGCCGCAATGACCGTGGGTGTGGCCGCAACGACAGTGGCAGCAGGGGACTGGGACTGTTCAGCATCCCTGGATGATGGGTTGGTGGGTAGGAGGGGTCCTGGGGAGCGGCTGGGCCCTGCCACGCCAGATGGGCCAGCTTGGTGGTCCGTGTCCGAAGAGGTGGACAGATCCTCCAGATCCGTGTGTCCTCGTTGGGGGCTTGTAGGCTGGCTGTGCTGGCTGCTGTCCCCATCCCCAGCGTCCAGCAGTTCGTCACCTGTGGAGAGAATGAGATTTGTTATTGTGTTGCACCTGGCGAAGTATGTATTAGTCGTCTGACATTGGCAGTTCGTGCAATCTCGTACATGGGTTTCCCGGAGGCGAGTGTGTGGCTGTGGCATCTGTAGTTGTGTGTGCTAGGCAATGGGACTGTGTGCTGTGCACATGTGGCATGGGACGGATTGGCCATGCCGATGGGTGTGTTGCTTTGCCCCTACTCATTGTGACTCTGGTGTATGCGGGCTCCTGGCCCATCCTGGGTCTGGTTTGTACTTTGCTTTTGGAGTTCAAATGGAACGCTTAGGAACGCATATGGCAACATGGGGGCCATGCCCCAGATTCGCATTTGGGATGGAATATGCTTTTGGGATTCAAATGGAGCAGCTTAGGAACGCATATGGCAACATGGGGGCCATGCCCCAGATTCGCATTTGGGATGGAATATGCTTTTGGGGTTCAAATGGAACGCTTAGGAACGCATATGGCAACATGGGGGCCATGCCCCAGATTCGCATTTGGGATGGAATATGCTTTTGGGGTTCAAATGGAACGCTTAGGAACGCATATGGCAACATGGGGGCCATGCCCCAGATTCGCATTTGGGATGGAATATGCTTTTGGGGTACATGCTGTGAGCCATGGGTGCCGAACGTGACATGTGTTGTGGCAGCATGACAGTGCATGGTCTGAGGTGTGTGCATGCCTGACATGCCCTGCATATTTGCTGTCTGTTGTGGTTACTGGACATGGCATTGGACGCATCGTTATGAGTGAGTGATAGTTGTGTGCCAGCCAACGTATTGCAGTTGTCCCATCTCCTTGGTGTGCGTGCTGCCCTGTGCCATGTGCATCACTGCAGTGCTCGGGGGGGGGCCATGTTGTGTGTTGTTGCTCACAGTGTGTCATGCGCTTAATTGACTTCTGGCACATGGTTGGTCATGGGCATGTGTCTTAGCGTGACTGCTGTATGTGTGGCAGCTGTGCGGATGACATGCCTTTCATGAGACTGGGGCTGACGGATGGGATGGATGGTATGTTGTATGTGCATGGTGTGTCTGTGTGTTTGATGGGTTCAGTGGTGTTCGTGTGCATTTCTGTTGTTCCGCTCTGTTGCGTCTAGTGTTGTTTGTCTTACATAGGCGTAGTTGTGGGGTGTGTGGTTGACAGGCAGTAGGGGCTACATGGACAGGACTTCAATGGTGTTTCGGTTGTGTGTGATGAGTTGCACAGTGGCTGCCGTGTGGGACTATATTCAGTGTGGCTTGTGCATGCAGACGTGGCTCCTTGGGTGTTGCTATGTCTGTGATGGGTCATGTGGGGTGTGAGTCTGCTGTTCATGTCCGTGTGCACATTGTTCACTTGTTCGTGACGGTGGGCGGTGCTGCGTGTTCGTGTGCTACGTGACATGTCCCATGTGTTGGTGGTGTTATGGTCCTCATGCCTCCAGTAATCCAGCCCTGTCCAGTTTCCCACCTGCAAGTTGTTCGTGCATGCACTGTACTGGATGCCACATGGCTCTTAGCGGGGGTGCTCCATGTTGCAGGTCTGTGGGGGTGGGGGGTGTAGTGGGTCGTGGGGGTGGCTGTACACCCACTGACACCGATTGCTGTGGACCGTGATGTCTGCCTTTCGGCTGTCGTTGTGCACTGCGGTGGCTGACACGTGGGTGTGGGGTGTGGGGAGTGCTCCTCCTTGCTGTGCTGTGGGACTGGGGCCTGGTGTGTGTTGTACTTGGGCTGTCCACCGTCCCACCCACTGCACTTTGTTTTCCTGCCACTTACCTGTTACTTGTCGGTTGGTGCAGCTGTGCCTGGCACATGGGTGTGGGGAGTGCTCCACCTTGCTGGTCTGTGGGAGTGGGGGCCTGGTGGGTGTTGTACTTCAGCTGTCCCCCTCCGACCCACTGCACTTTGTGTTCCTGCCACTTACCTGTTACTTGTCAGTTGGTGCAGCTGTGGCGGACACATGGGTGTGGTGGGTGCTCGTTGTGGCGCTTCTGGCATATTTGGGGACCTGTTGGTGGTTATGTGGCTGGCTTAGTGTACACATGTCCCCACGCATCTTACAGTTGTTCGGTTTGGCCTGTGTGTGGTAGTGTCTGTTGCATGTGCGTGTGATGTGTTGTGTATTGTGTGCTGGACATGGGGGTGTTTGTCCCTGGGAGCTGTGGCATGGTGGTTGCGCATGTGTGTACATAGCGGTGTGCTGGTATACATTAGTTTGTACTTACCAGCCTCCACTCCCCCTGCTAATCCGGCGAGGATCTCCGGATGGATTACGACTCGCACCTTCTCCTCCCACGCTTTGAAGGTCTTAAAGAGCGCGGGATTCCCTCCGCCAGTGACGGCAGCCAGCTCTCTGTTTTTGCCCTCCTTCTTCTTGACCAGGCTCTTTACGTCATTCCAACGTTTGTTTATCTCGGTTCTGTTCCTGGGCAGGGTCCCGACTGCATTGACCTGGTCTACGATCCGGGTCCACATTCTGTTTCTGGTGGCTAGTGGTGTGTGCTGGACCATGTTCCCATAGATTTGTGGGTACACCTTGATGATCTCGTCGACCATGACCGTCAGCTCCATGGGCGTGAACTTGGGCATCCTTTGTGGTGCCATGGTGTTTGTGGTGCTGGTGCGGTGTGTGTTGTGTAATGTGCAGGGGGTTTGTGGTGCCGGTGTTTGGTGGTGGTGGTGGTGGTGGTGGTTGTGATGTGTGCGTTTCTGTGGTGTGCTGCTGTCCTTGCTGTGTCACTGTGTCCTCTCCTCTCCTCTCTGGTTTGCAATGTAGCAAGGGGTTGTGGTCTGTGGGAGTGCTGCTTTTGTACTCACCTATGTGGGTGTGTCCTGATGGTCTGTTGTTTTCAGGTGTGTTGTGTCTGGGGTTCTGGCCTTTGTATTTTTTGTTTGTCCGGGGGGGTGTTTTCGGGATGTGTACTGTGCTTGTGTATTTGTGCGTGCCTTGCTGTGTGGACTTGTTGGCCATGTTGTGTGCTATTGGTTTTGTGTGCGGATGGTTTCTGTGCAGGTACGTGGGCGCCATGGCTTCTGCCGTGTCGATTCTCATCGGCGTTGTTTGCGCTGGCGGGCGGTATTTTTGTTGTTTTTCCGCGCTCATGGCGGTGCGATCGTAATCTCACGTGCGGTGTGTCGGCTGTGAGGGCGGGCGGTTTTGTGTTGTCGTGCGTGTTTCCGTCCGTGGCGGGCGGTTTGACTCCGACTCGGACGATGGCGGGCGGTATTTTGTATGATTTTTCCGCCGATGGCAGTTTTCAGTTTGTGTACTCATAATGGCGTGGTCGGTGTTCAGGCGGTGTGTGCGGGCGGATTTTTGCCGCTTCCATGCCTGGCGGATTTTTTTACGCCGGGTATCGTAATGTGCCCCAAAACATCCCGCTCCTAAAACATATGTTACAATTTTTTTTTTATACATTTTCACACTAATATTTTTAAATTACTACCCACCCTTATCCCCTAAAAACCCAACATCCCGCTCCTAAAAACATACATTTTACACTTTTAATATAAATTTCATTTTTGAAATTAATTTCTAATTTCTAAAAATTTAAAATTAATATCTAAATTTACACTAATATTTTTAAAATACTCCCCACCATTTACCCCTAATAACTAAACATCCCACTCCTAAAACACATGTTACCATTTTTTTTAATACATTTTCACACTAATATTAAAACATTTTTAATAATACAAAATTAATAACAATACATAATATTTAATTATAGACTGAAAATTAATATTTTACAGTTTCTATATATATTTTTCGATATTTTTTACAATACTAACAATTCGATATTATCTACTTACGATATTACTTATTCGATATTTTGTACTTCGATATTTTTTAAACAAATGAAATGACGATATTTTTGATTGCGATATTCATGTATTCGATATTATCTAACATTCGATATTACAACTTCGATATTACTACAATTCGATATTTATCATTCGATATAATGTCTATTCACCTCCACCCCCACCCCGTGTTTGCGGAGTACCTTCTTTTTTCAACCTTCTGCCACGATATTCTCCTTTTTTCTTCACGACGCAGTGAATGGCGCCGGAGCTCCGCGGTGGAACATCAGCGCTCTGAGCTTCGCGGTGGGAAGGCGCGGCTCGTGAGTGGTGACGCAGCGGCACTGCATGCATCCAGGTCCGGGTGTCTGGGGGCAGAGCCAGTACTGGAGACTACTCGATAGTGAAGTCGGGGACTGGAGAAGGTGTAGGAGAGTTTGTGCTTCAGGTAGGGCGTGAGGAGCCTAGCTTGGACAACAAGGTTGACGCTGAGACTGAGGCGCTTGCCGGGCAGGAAAGTAAGGACATTTCTTGTAAAATGAGCGACTTCCTTCCTCACTGTGTGTATTGGAAACGTCAGGGGACGCTTCTTGCAGCTACCGGGGAGCCTGGTGAGCAAGAGGGGGCCCCCTATTGTATGGAGAAAGGCGAGGTCCAGCAAGGAGTAGGTCTCCTCATATCCAAATTGTGTAGATATACTCTTCGTACTATGGCTGTCCTGCCCCTCTCCAATATTGATACTGCTTCCTTAACCCAAGTTTCCCCCCCCCATTGTTGAGGTAAGAGTATCGGCCAAACAGAAGAAGGGTGAAGTGGAAAAGGGTGCTAATATTGTGACCTCACTCGGAGTTAAAGGAAGAGGGAGGGGTAAAGGCAAGAAAGTTCCGGCTCCTAAAGTAAAAATAACCCCTTCACTAAAATCATATTACAAAGTCCTGTCTACACCTACAACTCGGGGTCATAATAAGGAAGGTTCTCCTAATTCTAGCAGGATGCAATTGGATTCACTTCAGAATCCAACTCAGCTCAAGAGAGATATGCAGTCTACGGCTATACCCGGTGTTTCAAATGGGTCAGCGGAGGCAGCGGAGGCAGCGGTAGAGAGTTCTGGGAGCCATTTTTCTACTATCCATCCTATAGTCAGCATCTCAAATCGTTTTAGTGCATTGGAGACTCATGATGTTCAATTGGGCTCTACCCCTGATTTAATGAATCCGGTGACATCCCCCCAATGTCCTCCCTCCTCATCTCCAGGAACTCTGGCAGATATTTTATTAGCACTTAAGGTTGAGATGGGGAGTAGATTTATAGTTTCAGAGACGAACCAGGCAGCAATTCAAGCGTCTTGTGTGGTATTAGCCCAAAAATTGGAGGAGGTCTCATTAAGAACGGATGCGTTAGAGCAGGAGATACCGATAATCAAAGAGGCACTCAATACCTCTACGATGGAAATGGCTAAATTGGTAAGACAGAACAGGGACATGAAAGAAGATCTAGAGCGCCTGGAGAACCACGCAAGGAGAAATAACCTGAGACTCATCAATGTTCCCGAAGCACTTGAAGGTTCTGAAATCAGGGGGTTTGTGATATCACTATTGAAAGAGACAGTATTAAAGAACTCCCCCAATATAGATCTCGCACAAGAAATACAACGAGTGCATCGGGACCCATTTAAAAGAAACCCAGCGAAACAGAAGCCCAGAAAAAGAGGCAATTTTATCCTCTGCACTTAAGGAAGGAGCAATAACATCTAACTCCTTCTCTGTGTCTTACATCACTGCCTCAAAACAGTGGGAGCTGGGCAAAAGAATGGAGGAGTTGAATAAATTGGGGGCAAGGGCACAGTTGAGGTTTCCAGCCTCACTGCGCATTATGTGGAACAACCACATGTATATGTATCGTTCTGTTGAGGAGGTTGATGTACTCATTGATAAGATTAAGAAAGGTGCTGGGGTGTAGGGGGAGGGGGGAGGGGACGTGGAAGTAAAGGAGGTCCTATATGTAGTGAGACTTGGGAAATGGTTGTTAATTAGCCCGAGGAGACTGAGGCCGAATAGGCTTATAGCCTAATGGAAGGGAGGGTTCCCAAAGGGGGGGGGCACGTAGGGGGGTTGAGGGGGTGGGTGGTGAGGGGGAGCACGGGGTGGGGAGCAGGGGGAATTTTTTTTTTAAAAATCCTCAATAATTCCTTAATGTCAGGTCGTCTGTCCTGGGTTTCCCGTATTTAATTGGTAGGAACTGCCCCAATGAGTAGCGAGATAAAATTTGTCTCGTGGAATATTAATGGGTTAAGATGCCCTTGTAGACAAAGACTAGTGATGAAATATCTTGAGCAAAGCTCAGCTCAAGTCTGTCTCATTCAGGAGACGCATCTGAGTTATCTTGAGAGTCGTATAATATTTGCTAGGTACCCCTGGGTAAAAAGTTTTTGTACTTCAGAGCAGACAGTTCATAATAAAGGGGTGGCTATTCTGATAAAACAAGGGGCAGGGTGCACTGTTAAACAAATTAAAACCGATCAAACAGGGAGATGGATAGTGGCTATATTAGACTTTGGAGGATCGGAGCTAATATGTGCCTCTTTCTACGGCTCCAACATTGATGATCCTACATACATTTGTAAGCTACAATCCGAACTGATGGAAGTTGTTTCACCCATAATTATTGGTGGAGACTTTAATGTTCTTCTTGACCCTTTAAGGGATAGATCTAATCAGAGCCACTATGTTGGGGCGCCTCGAGTACGTCGAGCCTTGAAAAATATAATTCATGATCTGGAGCTTGTGGATTTATGGAGGGTAAAGATGGGAGACAAACAGGGTTTTATGTTTTACAGTAAGAAACACGGTCATTCTTCTCGAATTGACTATGTGTTGACTGATAGGCCTAGTATAGACAACATAACATCTATAACTGTCTTACCTAGTCATATATCAGATCATGCCCCTGTGATGTTTGCCTTAGCAGGAAAGAGGAATAATCTAAGGCCTAGATGGACGTTAAAAAGGTCTATGCTGTTGGATCCGGAGATAGCAAGGGCTCTTAAATCTGCTACTCTAGACTATTTTTCAGTAAATATCGGTTCAACATCTATGGATTATGTCTGGGACGCCTTTAAGGCTTACTTAAGGGGAGTACTACATAGTTGTATTTGCTGGAAGAACAGGGAGGAGTCACAGGAGCTCCGGACCTTGGAGGATAAAATCTCTCAATTAGAGGTAGAAAGGATCCGGCTCAATCAGGGGAGCTCTGAAAGGCTATTACAAGTTCAGAGGGATCTGGAAAATGCCTGCCTAGATTATAGAGGGAGGTTAGATCAGAAGTGTAAGGCACAGTGGTTGTCTAAAAATATGCAGAACTTCGAATATGGAGAGAAGGCGGGAGCCCTTTTGGCATGGAAAGCTAGAGTTGACCGTACAAAAAACAACATTAATGAATTAATAATAAATGATAGTGGGGAGACGTCGAGTAGTTTGGAGGATATGCAAACCCGACATCTCTCACTATTTTCAGAGCTCTATAAGGAGGAGATTGCGCCAAATACCGAAACCCTTCAAACATGGCTGAGGGAGAAATCTTTACCAACTTTAACAGCTGAAAGCTCCGAAAGACTAGATGCTCCAATTACCGAGAGTGAAATTAGATTACAAATAAGTAAATGTAAAAATAATAAAGCTGCAGGTACGGATGCGCTTCCTAGTGAGGTTTATAAACTCCTTTTAGAAGAACTGGTCCCGATATTATGTATATTATTTAATTCAGTTTACAATTCGGCAGGTCAAGTTCCCAGATCTTGGAAAGAAGCAACAATTGTGCTAATTCTGAAGCCTGGGAAGGACCCCTTAAAGGCGGATTCCTACAGACCAATCTCCCTGCTGAATGTTGATTATAAAATCTTTATGAGTATTCTTGCTGGGAGATTGGTCAAGATAGCTCCACAGTTGATTAACATCGACCAAAAAGGATTTATACCCAAAAGATATATCCAGGAGCAAACTCATCAATTAATTGGCAATATAGATCTGGCCACTGTACGATTGGAACCCTTGGCCGTTGTGGCACTTGATGCGGCCAAGGCGTTCGATAGAGTATGTTGGGTATATCTCTGGGAAGTATTAAGGTTGATGGGCTTTGGGCCCATTTTTATCCAGACCCTGATAAATTGCTATCATGGGGCCTCTGCGAAAATTTTATTAAACGGCATGTTGACTTCTAGTTTTAACATCTCAAGAGGAACAAGACAGGGCTGCCCCATCTCACCCCTGTTGTTTAATATCTATATAGAGCCCCTGGCACAAGCAATAAGAGATGATGACCTGATTTCTCCCTTTAGATCTCACTCAATATAGTAGCAAGGTTGCTCTATATGCGGACGACCTGCTGTTATATACCAACAATCCGGTGGTGGCAATACCAAGGGTTGAGGCCTTGTTAGAGGAATTTGGGTCACTGTCAGGGTATCTAGCTAACACATCTAAAACAGAGGTGATGTGTTGGAATATTGATAATTGGGGGGGCAGAGCAAGTCATGAGTTTAAATACTTGGGCATCACTATAGTCAAAGATTTAGATAAAATCCCCCAGATCAATTTGAATAAGACTATAAAAGAAGTGGACCGATTATTTGCCAGATGGAAGAATCTTCCCCTAACAATTTTCGGCAGGGTCAATTTAGTAAAAATGGTTATTTTGCCCAAACTAACATACCTGTTTAATGCCATTCCCCTTAACTTTCTTAGTCAGGATATTTGTAAAATCCAAAGTAAGATCGTGAGTTTTATTTGGGCAAATAAGGGTGCTAGATTGACGTGGAAAAAGCTGAGACGTAAGCTCATTAAAGGGGGCTGACTCTTCCAGACATAGGTTGGTACTGTGTTGCCTTCCAATTTAAAAATATCCGGATGTTACTCGCAAAGCCAGAGAAGACATCTTGGGGCAGACTATTGATTGAAATGGCAAAGGAGGATGGTGGGGGTGATGGTTTTTTGTACAAATTTGGGGCCCCTAGGTACTTTAAAAAGGTGCGTCTAAAAGTGCTTAGGGCTGCCCTTAGCTTATGGTATAAAGTCAGATGCAGATGGGGGATAGGTTATTATTCTGAACTTGCTCCAATTTGGGACTCCCCGGGGACCCCGTTATGCCTGAAGGATAGTCTTGCGATACCAATAAGAAGGGCAGGCATCTCTGTATGGTCAGATCTTTTATCCTCAGAAGGAGTTCATCCTTGGGAGGCTCTAAGAGCTAGGGTTGGTAGCAGTCTTTCCAGATTCAAATACCTGCAATTAGCCTCCTGGTTTTTAGCGGAAATGGGGGACATATATGGAGATTGGGAGATGGAGCAAACCCTGCAAGATGTGCACCTTAAGAGAAAGGAAATCTCAATATGGTACAAGAAATCTTTGGAGGCTGAGGATGTGGAATACCCCCCGCAGCATATGGTTTGGAATCAGTCCCCCCTAGAGTCTGAAATTGAAGAACTATACGAACCCTCCTTGAAGCTTCTCTACAAATATGTTAAGCCGGCTAGCCTCAAAAAGAACCACTTTTTTGTTGCCAATAGACTGTACTATACATCTGCAAAGATTGCTAAGTTTGCCCCACTTTCCTCCCCTAAATGTCCAAGATGCGATTTTCCTAAAGCGAACGATATTCATATTTTCTACAAGTGTCCTGAACTTAGGGCTTTTTGGAGGGGGGTTGAGGAAGTCTTATGTGGTATTTTTAGAGTTAATATCAAGGTGAATGTCACTCTCGTTCTATTCGGGGATGATGGTGCATTGAGTAAGAAGCTGAAGCAATTACATAGAGGTCTGTTGTTATATCTGGTTTTAATTGCTCGGAGGGAAATTTGCAAGAACTGGAAAGATCCGTTGCCCCCAAGCTTGAAGATTGGATTAAAACTGCGTTTGATATGGCCCGCTTGGACCAGGGTGGAGATAATGAGAATGGTGTGAACATCTGGCAGGCCATACTATTGTGGGGTAGAGGTCTGAGACTCGTCTAGTTCCGCTTGGTCCTATGATTACGCCATGCCACGAACAAAGGGGCAGGTCTGGTATGGACCTAAGCGAATGCAGCAGCCGCAGGGTGCACAGTTCGGATGGGCGGCTTCTTACCAAGAATTGCAGACGCTTATTGGTGAGATGAGGATAAAAAAAGAAAGAAAACAAATTTGTTTAGAATATGAGCTACTCAGCCCCAAGGAAACCGATTGAATCATGCTCCAAAAAGAGCTTTGGAAAAGTCTGTCAAAGAAACACTGCTGATCAAAGATGATTTAACCAACTGGAAAGTGTTTTGAAGCGAGGACAGCCCAAATGAAGATTTTCAAAATGTGCAGAGAAATTTCCGGTATATCCTGGGGTCAGTAAGCTTGCAATCAACCAGGTGTTGGTGCAGCCCTGAGAAACAAATATTAAGCATGTGCTTCTTCAGAATCAAATTATACAGCCCTGACTTTTCATCAACCTTGCTGCTCTCACCCAGCCCAACTGTGCCTTGCTTGCATGATCTAAGAAATCCCCCCATGTCTGTGATGAGATCTTGTGGCTGCCCCTGAATCTCTGTTTATATTTCTCAGGTATGGTCAGATCTTTTATCAGTCCAAACCTACTGAATAGAATGGCCTTCATTGCAGTGTAGTGTGTCTGGTCCCCTACTTCCAGTATTAAGACTGTATCCCTCCCTACTGTAGGCATGTACCTCTACAAACTACCCCCCAGGACTCCTCTGGGACCTTGTGCACTCTTAAAACCACTTCATACGCTGCAAACCATTTATCTATGTCATCCCTTACCACATAATAGCAAAAAGAACAATTGATGGACAGAATGCAGAACAATGTCATACATTCACCCCAGTACAGAGATCTGGGCCTAAATCCATCGTTTTTTTGCTCACCATGCCATTCCAGTTTGGATCCAGCCACATGCAAATCAGTCTTGACCCTTCGCCCAATGGGAACAGTCCATCCCGAACTGCCAGGCCAGGTCCTCCCTGGACTGGAAACAAGCATCCTAGGACCGGTTTCGGGGTTTCACCCCTCATCAGCCAGGATAGCTTAACTCCAGTGGCATTGAGAGCACGGGACCCACGCCTGGGCATACCCGTCCCACTCGGGGTGACAAATGCAAAAAGAACATTTGATGGACAGAATGCAGAACAATGTCACACATTCACCCCAGTACAGAGATCTGGGCCTAAATCCATCGTTTTTTTGCTCACCATGCCATTCCAGTTTGGACCCAGCCATATGCAAATCAGTCTTGACCCTTCGCCCAATGGGAACAGTCCAGCCCGAACTGCCAGGCCAGGTCCTCCCTGGACTGGAAACAAGCATCTTAGGACCGGTTTCGGGGTTTCACCCCTTATCAGCCAGTATAGCTTGACTCCAGTGGCATGGAGAGAACGGGACCCACGTCTGGGCATACCCGTCCCACTCGGGGTGACAAATGCAAAAAGAACAATTGATGGACAGAATGCAGAACAATGTCATACATTCACCCCAGTACAGAGATCTGGGCCTAAATCCATCGATTTTTTGCTCACCATGCCATTCCAGTTTGGACCCAGCCATATGCAAATCAGTCTTGACCCTTTGCCCAATGGGAACAGTCCAGCCCGAACTGCCAGGCCAGGTCCTCCCTGGACTGGAAACAAGCATCCTAGGACCGGTTTCGGGGTTTCACCCCTCATCAGCCAGGATAGCTTGACTCCAGTGGCATGGAGAGCACTGAGTTGGCAGTTTGGGCTGGACTGTTCCCATGAGGCACAGGGTCAAGACTGATTTGCATATGGCCAGGTCCAAACTGGGGTGGCATGGTGAGCAAAAGAATGATGGATTTAACCCAGATCTCTTGACTGGGGGTGAATGTTTTCATTTGTTCTGCATTCCGTCCATCAATTGTGTGTCTTTTGTTTTCTCGCCCTAAGTTCGCCAAGTATGCCCAGACGTGGGTCCTGGGCTCACTGTGCTACTGGAATCAAGCTATCCAGGCTAATGAGGGGTGAAACCCCGAAACTGGTCCTAGGATGCTTGTTTCCGGTCCTGGGAGGACCTGGCTTGGCAGTTCGGGCTGGACTGTTCCCATGAGGCACAGGGTCTAGACTGATTTGCATATGGCCAGGTCCAAACTGGGGTGGCATGGTGAGCAAAAGAATGATGGATTTAACCCAGATCTCTTGACTGGGGGTGAATGTTTTGATATGTTCTGCGTTCCTTCCATCAATTGTGTGTCTTTTGTTTTCTCGCCCTAAGTGCGCTAGGTATGCCCAGACGTGGGTCCTGGGCTCACTGTGCTACTGGAATCAAGCTATCCTGGCTAATGAGGGGTGAAACCCCGAAACCGGTCCTAGGATGCTTGTTTCCGGTCCAGGGAGGACCTGGCTTGGCAGTTCTGGCTGGACTGTTCCCATGAGGCACAGGGTCAAGACTGATTTGCATATGACCAGTCCAAACTGGGGTGGCATGGTGAGCAAAAGAATGATGGATTTAACCCATATCTCTTGACTGGGGGTGAATGTTTTGATTTGTTCTGCATTCCGTCCATCAATTGTGTGTCTTTTGTTACCACATAATAGGGCACCAAGTCTTTGGGTATGCAGACTCTTACTTCACCAGTGGACACTGCAGGTATGCTGCCACCACAACTGCTGGACTCCACCTGAAGTGCTACGATGTCCAGATCTCTGAAGCTTAGCTCTGCAGCCATCTTCTTAGCCTATAGAGCTAACCTCTTTTCTTCTAGAGCATGAGAACTCACAAACATTTCTCCGGGGGCAGCAAAGTACTGTCCGTGGCATGCCCGAGGGCCGCACTGATGCCAGGAATGCAAGGGCCGTTTGAGGAAAAGTGGGCATAGGAGGACGCGAAGCAGCTGCACATTATGGACACAAACCGATCCTTCATGTTACTTCTGTCTGCCACCAACGCTCTATTCTCATGCACCAAGAAGTCAAAGCATTAACTTCTAATGTAAAATGTGAAAGGGAAAGAGATACTTATTTGGTAGCTGAATTGCAAAATGTGAAACCTGAAAACCTGGTATCAGTCATGACTCCCCCACTTGACGAAATGGTGTGATTCTCAGCAATTGGTTAATTTCACTTTGCCTCCTATTTCTTCATTACCATAAATGAGAGCCCCTTAAAATATGAGTTCCGGATGTGTACTGCGAAGAACCTTCTCTTGTGTTTTATTTAATAAACTATAATGTTGTTCCAAATATATAACAACTAAGGCTACACACAGGGTGCACCTGACAAATGACTTGCCTATCCGTTCACCAATGGCATTGTTTTCAGAATGGAGGCGGCATGTTTCCAAGATTGTCTTTGAAAACTATCAATGCTAATAAATACCTATCAATGCAGTGATATAATCTGATCTAATAAGGTAAAAATGATCATGCGTGGTAATAAAATACACTTTTTTGAAATTTGCATAGAGTTTATCATGTTTTTAAATGTTTAGTGCAAGGTGTCCTTAAAACTAAAGTTGCTCCTAAAAATAAGTTGTATAGGACACATTCTTTTCTTCTTTACTGTTACTTTAGTTAATGTGTAAATAAAGTATGCCTGTTTGTTTCACAGCTTTCTGAATGTTCCTGCTCTGTCAAGTGAACAGCAGCCCATTGCTGCAGTTCACCAGGGGGCCACAATTAAAGGTCAGGAGGGCCGCATGCGGGCCGTGGGCCATACCTTGAGTATCCCTGTTCTATTCCTCGTTCTTTCTCCAATTTCAATTTGGCAAGCTTTAGCTTAAGCTTTCTCTCCTCCGTCCTGATCTCCAGCTCCTCTGAGGATAGGTTTTTGGATGAAACACTGCTCCCTGCTCGGGGAACCACCACTGCTCTTGGCAAGTTGTTGGCCCCCTGATCGACAGACAGTCCAAGATCCACCTCAGAATTCAGGATAAGCTCCTCAATCACCTAAATTTCTTGCTTCTCCTCTTCTGACGTCCCAGCCCCTGCATTACAGGCCTCTGCCCAGGATCTTAGTGTCTTTTGCAGCTCCACCTCCCTGGTGAAGCCTTTAGTGGACAGACCAACCCCCTTACAAAAGTCTTTGAGCTGAACCACAGTGTGGGTATACAGCTTGGCCAGCTCAAAATCCATCGCTGCAGGTGCAGATGCTGCTTCTCGAGCTAAAGACATCATTTTTGCAAAAAAACAATCAAGAATGCCAATTACCAAAACATCAAAAATCCAATGCATAGAAGTCTAGATATGATTTTTTAAAGAATAAAAGTAAAAATAGCACTTAGAAGCAATAAGCGCCTATGGGGGTTAGCTGGTCGCTATGGACTGTGGCAAAGTCAAGAGTTCAGGTTGATCATGATAGAGCACAGGCAGGATACATGAGCCACGCAGGCTCGCTGAACACAGTACCTTGATCCTGGTCGCAACAGCGAGATGAGGGATGCAGCCGAGCAATGAGTCATTGTCAATCCCGCAGTCGAGGTACTACTTCAATTTTCTTCATGCAGTGTTGGTGATGCGTCTGTTCCGTAGATGAAGAGCCAAAGCTGAGAGGATTTGGTTCCAAGTGTGATGCACCAGATTTCTCCACACAGTCAAGGGGATACATTGATCTTCCCACACTGCTGCTGCAGCAATGGGTGGTTTCGATGTGTCAATTTCTTGAGGTGATATGCTGGTTCTGAGTATGATGCACCGGGTCTACTCCCGCAACAGGGGAGATGTGTCAGTTCTGCTTCATGCAAGCAGAGGATGAATCGATACCACAGGAGCAAGCACCTGGGTCCACTTCCAATGGACCACGCAGAGTAGCAGATGAAGAGACTTTGATACCCCTGAGTCTCAGAAAATAGGAGGTAAGCCAACAAGCCGAAGGAGATCACTCTGGGTTCAAAGCAGAGTCCAGTTCCCCCTCAGCATAGTCAGAGAGCATCAGGCAGCAGGGCAGTACAGCAGAAAAGCCATTCTTCCAGGGCAGCAGTCCAGCAGAGTCACAGTCCTTGTCGCAGCATAGCAGTTCTTCTGACAGAGGTTCTTTACAGGTCCAGAAGTGTCTGATTTCATGGGATCAGAGACCCAGTACTTATACCCAGTTGTGCCTCTGAAGTGGGGGTGACTTCAAAGAAGGGTATTTGAAGTGTACAGAAGTCCTTTCTTCCCAGCCCTGGCTCTAGACTATCTGTAGAGGGAAATCAACCCTTTGAGTGGGGACACAGCATTGCCTATTCAGGTGTGTCAGCTCTTCCCTCCCATCCTTCCCAGGATGAGCCATCAAGATGCAGTTGCGAACTCCGACACACTTAACCTTCCTTTTTGTGTGACTGTCTAGAGGGAATGCACAATGTCACGCTGTCATTGGAGACAGGCACACAAAGCTTTTAGAGCAGAGAAATGTCAACTTTCTAAAAGTGGGATTTTTAAAAGAGTAATGCTAAATCCAACTTTACCAGTAAAGAGGATCTATCATTAACATTCGAAAGATATAAAAGATGACATAGCTACTCCTTCTTAATCAGGAAGTACAGCTTAAAAGAGTAATAAAGAATTCTCAATGTTAACCTTTGAGAGTTGTAGGCCTCACAGTAGTGAAAAATGAATGTAGGTGTTTTTTATTACTAGGACATGCAAAACTTAAAAGTACATGTTCTACCTTTTACTGAGACAGCACCCTGCTCTATGGGCTACCTAGGGCCTACTTTAGGGGTGACTTATGTGTAACAAATGGGGAGTTTTAAGTCTTGACAAGGGGTTTTAAATGATAAGCTGAAGTGGAAGTTAACTGTACACACAGGCCTGAAACATGCTTGAAGGGCTAAATGTGTTGGTGGCCCAAACAGTGCTGCAGGCCCACTAGTAACATTTAATTTGCAGGCCCTGGGTATATGGTATGCCACTCTACAAGGGATTGACAAGTAAATTAAATATACCAGTTGTGGATAAAGCAATGTTATCATATTTAGGGGGCAGCACATTCACTTTAGTACTGGTCAGCAGTGGTAAAGTGCTGAGAGTCCTAAGTCCAACAAAACGAATCTGCAAAAAGAGGAGGTAAGCAGGCAAAAAAGTATGGGGGACGACCACCCTAAGGTTGACATGTCTGCAATAGGTCCTTAAGTTCCCCACTCCTAGGGGCTAATTCTATGGTTCTCTCCTTCATATATGGTTTCCCACACTTTTGTACTAAGTGACATCTCTTTTACTTTTCATCATCATAGGGTCTTGGCAGGAGACTGGATTCTGGGCCCTAAAAGAAACAAAGTAGTCTCATTAGGTAAAGGAAAAGGTCTCCAGTCTGAATTTAATTGAACTTTAGATTTAATGCTGCTATTTTGGATTGAAAATATACCTCCAACCATCCTCTCCTGCTGTCTGGGATTCGGATTATTTTTATCTGCTGTGACTCATGGGCCTTCACCCTTTCAAATGAGCTGTTCCATCCATTGTTTTGGCCTCTCTTCCAAGATAACAGTGGGCGAAGCCCTGCTTTTTCGCCCAAGTGTTTTTGCTCACTGCCACTGCCTGTCAGTTCTGCTGTGCTGGATAG
Organism: Calotriton arnoldi; assembly: GCA_963921515.1. Taxonomy (NCBI): domain Eukaryota; kingdom Metazoa; phylum Chordata; class Amphibia; order Caudata; family Salamandridae; genus Calotriton; species Calotriton arnoldi. The sequence continues at coordinate 29,608 of CAWUFW010014735.1, forward strand.
TGGCACCTTGTGCCTGTATTCACGGTGCAGGTAGGTTCACCCTTCTAGGAGAGAAGAGAGGATAACACTGTTTATCCACCTAGTGCGTAAACCTAGAGGTTTAGCCATATGACATACATCCAAAAGGGTGAACTTGTTCCCCATCACACTGAGCCCCCTACTAACCGTGGTGGTCACCATTTATGCCCAAAGCTAGATAAGGTGGTTTGGGTGACTCGGTATATGCCGGCATGTTCCCCACAACTGAGCTAGGGCATAGAACCTTATCTAAGGGTTAACAGGTCCATTTCTTCATACAACAATACTAGGGTAAACCAGGATACACATGAAGTGGAATAACCGCAAATAGTTGCAAAATGCCATTGATACAAGCTGTGGAGCATTAACTTGGCCATAATAGTTGAATTTGCTATGAAACTAAAAACCGAATACAGCAGGTAACACTGCTGCCATGGCATCTCGGTTATAGACAGGATCTTGAACTATTTGGAGGACTATGTAGATCACACCACTAATCAGTTGGGTATCTATAGTGTCCTTTTGAGCTCTAGTAAAAATGACAATAATAAAACAGCATCAATAATATGTGATTTCTCTGCACGAGAAGAACAAAGACATGTTGGCCATGCTGCTATGCAATCAGAGAAAGTGATTTTTCAACACATGCTGCTTGTGTGTCTCCGGGATAATTTGTAGACGTCCTTGTAGATTTACCCTGACTTGTCCAACAGGATCGCATCATTTTTGTTGAACTGCTCAGGATGTATTGTAATAGCATTGCCTCTGTGAAAAAAACAGTTACAGATGTCATGGTGGATTCAGCTTGTTTTGGTGGAATTCAGTTGTTTTGAACCGATGCATTAAGTAGTTATTTCAGTAGTTTGTGCAGCACGATGCAAAAACACAATTGTGAGCTACCGGAAACTTTGTTGTGCACAATATCTTTCTATTGAAATCATCTAAAACATGCCATTTTTAAATTTCCTTCAAAGGCATAATTTCACTTGGCATGCAGGTGGTGTTTTATGGAGACATTGTTTTATTCCGGTGTTAACGCAGGTAGTATTTTGATTTCTATTTTTTGGCATTCTGGATTTGCTAACTGTTGATTGCTATTTTTGAGCTGGTCAGCTGTACGTTGACTAAATCTGGTTTGATGAATATTGTTTTGGGTAGCTATGCATATGCAATTATTGGACTGTAGATATATATTTTTTCGTGTTAACTAGCTTAGGATTGGTGGCTTATTCTGCTGGAAAACCGTGCTTGATATTCATTTTGATGGCTTGCACTGGGTAGGTGGGTTATTGTGCAGGTCATCTGTGAAGTGATTTTAATTGTGCTGATCAGCTGTGGATTGATACATCTAGCTCTAGCTTGCGGTTAATTAATGCCTTTTGTAATAGAGAGCTGCAGACCGGTGGTTATTTGTGCTAGAGAGCTGCAGACCGGTGGTTATTTGTGCTAGAGAGCTGCAGACCGGTGGTTATTTGTGCTAGAGAGCTGCAGACCGGTGGTTATTTGTGCTAGAGAGCTGCAGACCGGTGGTTACTTGTGCTAGAGAGCTGCAGACCGGTGGTTATTTGTGCTAGAGAGCTACAGACCGGTGGTTATTTGTGCTAGAGAGCTGCAGACCGGTAGTTACTTGTGCTAGAGAGCTGCAGACCGGTGGTTACTTGTGCTAGAGAGCTGCAGACCGGTGGTTATTTGTGCTAGAGAGCTGCAGACCGGTGGTTATTTGTGCTAGAGAGCTGCAGACCGGTGGTTACTTGTGCTAGAGAGCTGCAGACCGGTGGTGTGGATAGCTGTGGGCGGGTGCTTATTGTGCTAGAGAGCTGTGAGTGGTTGGCTATTGTGCACAGGAGCTGTGCAACATATATCGTTGTTCTGCACATTAGCAGTAGGTAGAGTGGGTAGAATCTTATTGAGCGGGATAGCCGTATATAGTAGGATCATTTGAGGACTAAGGGCCTGATTATGAGTACGGCTGTCCTGGAAATGCCGCACTCACAGTGGCGGTCTGACCGCCATCACACCGGCAGTCTGACCTCTGTATTATGATGGTGGTGGTAGGACCACCGCAAGACCACTCTAGGATCCAGGATCCCACAGAGGTGGCGGTGCGGAAAGCAGATTGGAATTGAGGTGGTGCTGACTCCGGCACCACCGAACAGATTCCAATCTACCTTTCCACCAAGCATTTTATGGTGGGGACTCCACCATGAAATGCTTGGTGGAAAGGTATGGAAAGGGGCCCCCAACAAGGCCCCCAGGCAAATCTGCTCATGTTAGTGCGTGCGGGGGGGGCACATGATATGCCCCCCAAAAGTGCACAGTTCTGTGTGCACTGTGTGGCATGCATGACATGGTGCATGCCACACTGTGCATAAACATGCTGTAGGTGCTATCACGGCGGCGATGTACTGTTTAGACTCACATATGAGCCTAACATACCCGCCGCAGTGACACCACCACCACACGATCCGCCCACCCTGGGCTTGGTGGTCTTCCTGGAACTCTCACAGTGGTGGTCCTACAGGAAGACTGTCAAACTCGATGTTGTTTATCGTGTTTATTTTTACCTGGTATGTAGCAGTGGTATTTTTTCTCCATGGTTTTCTTGCCTAAGTACCCTTTCGTAATTTATCCTGGACCCTGGAATTTGGCTACTAAATGATAACGCACTTTTTGTGTTCTCTCCTTCTCAAATTAACTTTCCTTTGCTATGCTTTCACTGGTAATAGTACCAAACTGTACAATTTTACAATGAAAACTTTTTTGCAAAACAAAATAATCCCCTGTGGATTAATGTGAAACTGTAGATATGGAGAGCGAACATCTGTATTCTCCCTTTGAATTAAAACTATGCTCCTCGATTGAAACACTGATGCAAGTCGTTGAAGCATAAAGGTGCAAAGTGCCATTTGTCAGCCGGCTTTAACTCTTTGTCGGTAAACATTAAAAAAGCAGAAAAAGAAAATACATTTCCAGTGTGATTAATTAGTATGGCATTCGAATAGATCTAGGGAGAAATTCACTGTATTTTAATGCTTTTTGTTCTGGTTTCTAGAATTGAGCATTGTTTAGATTGAGCATTTAATTCTAAAACGTCCCCACGGATCGTGGCCTACATTGGTTCTGGGAGTATACATGTCAGCATAATTCATACCAGTAGCAAAACAACGGCACATTAATCAGCTCACGGGTGTTGCTGATACATTACAAACTCCCCTTCTTCTGAAAGACCAGTGGGTAAAGTCAAAAAATGCACTGAGTTCCTGATGGCTGTATTCATTCAGACGCGCTCAGTAGGCCCAGAGCCTCAAGGCTGCAGGAGCACCAGTCCCATGCACAGATCTGACAATGAAATCTTCTATTGATTCAGTGATGATTCATCACCATTTCCAGTGAATGTCTGTAATGAAGAAACTTTCATTTGTGTGTTATTCTGCTGATTTTGCTTATTTTACTGTCCTCTTCATTGAACATCTCTCCTGCGATCTCTTTCTATAATTCTCCATCTCTTGCGCTTCCTCTCTTTCCCTGCACTCCCCTTATCTCTCGCACTCTGCCTCTTTCTTCTCTTCTCTGTTTCTTTCTATATCTGTCTCTCTCACTTTCTGTCTCTCTCACTCTCTTACACACACACACACACAGGCACACACACGCTCTCTCACTCTCTTTCTTACACCCATGCCGGCACCCACACACACGCACACACACACACACACACACTCTCTGTATTGCTACTCTTCTCCCATTGTCAAATCTGGATACATAGGGAGTTATTTACTGTGCATGGATGTTCGTATGTCCGAAAGGGACACAAAGCATTCCATCGATTTACTTACCATTATAAAAGTTAAAAGAAACAGCGGTCATGAATGCCAGCGCAACAGTTAGTAAATCTAGAACTAAATTTGGCTATGTACTTTTTGTAGTTTAAATCTTACTGCTAACATCAATGAGTATCATCCTTTCAAAGTGCGAACTCAGGAGCATTTTTATGAAAATAGTGGCGCAGGGCAGAGCAGCATAGCAAGTCACAAGTCACCTTGGTGCACTGCCCTGCGTCATTGGGAAAGAGCAGGAATGTGCCGTATTTAAGCAATATGAGTATTTATGTCCTTTCCCCTTACACTGGAACCATTTCGGCAGCCTAGCGCCAACACAGGCACCCTTGCACCTGGTGCAAGTGTGTAAGCCATCTTTTCTTATATGATACCAAATGCTTGAAGCTTTAGGCCCTGTTAAGTTCACATAAGAATCACTGCACAAGATGCTTGTACTTTTTCCCATATGTCCCTCAGTAAAACTGCTTCTGTAACGCAAGGCTTCCTCAACAAACATACGAGAACAGAGGAAGACGCTAGCTTCGCCACAAAAGTATTTCAGCATATCACATTTAGAAATATTTCTGGTGCGTGCTATGATGTTGCAAATTGTTACATGGAATTGTACCAGAACTAATACATTGCATTACAGTGGAAAGTCCCAGAAACTGCCTACTTGAGGCACGTGGTCAGCAACAGTATATTTCAGACCATAAATGGTATAGCGCAGCCTAGGCCTTTGCTAATTGGTCAAGTAGGCCATGCTTAATTTGTGCTACGTGTATTATGATGGTGCATCCTCTTGTGGTCTGTGTCTATAAATGCTTGTGTTTTACTTCTGCTATTCGAGCACTCAGCACCCATCTGAGGCTCCCGTTCACGTTAAATAAATTCTCTTTATTTTACTCAGGTTGTGGTGATGGAGTTATGATTTTGGGTTCCATAGATCTTTTCAGTTTCCACACAAGGATGCCTGTATTGTAGGCAAGGTTGTTTGGGTGCAGGACGGGGCACCTTCCTGCCCAAAAACAATCCATAGAGGCATTTTCCTGTTTCTATATGTGTTGCAGAATGTAGCACACATAGAAAGAGGAAAGAACAAGGAGAAATAAAGATATCTGCTTGTTATGCCTCACCTGGGAAGGCGTATCTTTTTGACTCATTCCCAGGATTTCCTAGTTTGATAAACATGGGAATGGGTCAAAAACCATGAGATTTGCATGCGAACACTCACCGCAAAACCCATGGAATGCCTACCTTGAACAGAGTAAGGCAACACAGCGATTTTCACTGCTTGGACTTACTCCAGATTTATAAAGCCATAGAAAGCCATGCAATGTGGCATTGCGTGGCTACATAACTCTGTCTAAGAGGCTTGCGTCACACATGTACCACTTTGCGTGGTGCAAACGTGACGCAAGCCTCTCATAAATATGCCCCTCTGTTTCTAGATTTGAGTCAACGGGTTTAGATAGGCATGCCTTCTCAGTTAAATGAATATAAACATTTGTATTTCTAGAGAACTCAAGTACTGAGGTACCAGGTCTCCTGTCGCTGATCATACATGGATGTGTTATTCTGCTGTGCAGTCTTTTACTTGCATTGGATAGGTTGCTGAATTCCATTTTTGTGCACATTTTACTACTCACTGACTAGGGCATTTAAAGGCTGCTTCTATAAGAGCCATAATGCAGTCACGATTTACTGTGAGCAGGATTGGGCAAAAAAACAAAATAATCTGCTGCCAAAATGATGAATTCAACCTCCACTTGAAGAAGCTGTGACTACAATAGTGCAGTGGGGTGTAGTTGGGTGCTGATAGTCCATCCTGGTCTGAAAGTAGCTCCCAAGCCAGGAAACAACCATTACAACACAGTCTACACCACGCAATACTTTTACCATGCAGTCAAAACCACACATTAGTCTTTACCATGCATGTCACCACCACGCATAAGTCTTTACCACGCATGTCATTACCATGCATGCCTTTACCACGCATTATAGATATAGACAAATACCATGCATGCCTTTACCATGCATCGTTGGGCAAGTATATAGGTAAGTAAATTAATTTATAGAATTTTAATATGTATTTTAAAGATTAATATTAATAGCGATGTTAATATTTTTGATTTTAAATTAAAAACAAGTAAAAAAAAATATTTTTTTAATGTAACATAAACGTTAGGGATGTGATGTAAGGGATATGGGGGTATTGGGTGGGGAAGTGTATTAATTCTCAGTTATTCATTTTTATACATGAGTACTAATGTAAATAAATTAAAATAGATGTTAAGAAAAATAATATTAATTATTTTAAATATTTGCAGAGCAAGTTACCCAAAACCTTTAGGGATGGGATATAGGGGTATAGGGTGGGGAAGTGCATTAATAGTCAGGTATTACGTTCAATACCCGAGTATGAATGTTTAAAATTTAAAATATATGATATATAAATATAATATAAATTAATAAAATAATTGCAGTACAGTTACACAAATCTTTATGGACGTGATGCAAAGATATGGGGGTATTGAGTGGGGAAGTGTATTAATGCTGAAGTATTAATTTTAATACCTGGGTATTCATGTTTAGAAATTTAAAAAATATGTTATTTAAGAATAATATTAATTATAAAAAAAAAAGGACTGGTACACAAATCTTTAGGGACGCAATGCAAGGGATATAGGGGTATTTGGGTGCGGAAGTGCATTAATACTAAGGTAGTTCAGTTCAAGAAACTTTATTCGGTTTGTATAAGACAGCCATAAAAGTGTTCAAAAAGGATCAAAAACAAATTGCGTTGCACATAATTATTGTGGAGGATTTAAGAAAAATAGGATAAAAACAAGATCCAATGTACATCATAATATCACAATTAACCATGCCAAAGGCACATGATAAAAATATTTAAATAGATTAGGTTTCCATCTAAATTTCATAAGATCATCACTGTGTCAGTACGACAATACTTTTACGTATATTAATAAAAAGTGCAACATTAAGACAGATCTTAAAATCATTTAACTCAAGCATGTATTTTAGAACAGCAATATGTGATCTGATACCTTGTGCAAGCAGAAGGGGAGAGGAGGTAGCTTTACTGCTAGAGCGGTCGACCTCGAAGCTGGGGAAGCGGGTTCGAGTCTCGACAACAATGCTCAACATCCTGTGATTCTGGGCAAATCACTTAATCTCCCTCTGCCTATCACAAATGTAGGTGTCCATCTGTAACAAAACTGGTGCTCATGTAAGGCGCTCTGATACCCGATGTCTCGGGTCTAGTTCGCGCTATATAAAACTCTAAAAAAAAAAAAAAGAAGTGGTTTTAGGTAATGGTGTCTAAAACTTGAATAAAAGTCACAAAACAATATAAAGTGCATACTGCTTTGTTTGCCCTGGCCGTCACATAGGCAAGGGGTCATATCTGAGGGACAAGTTTTCCTGATGGGAAAGGCAACTAAATGGCGAGCGATTCCTAATCTAAATCTGACTAATACAAAATGATGCATTAAGTTAGTGATATAAAAGAAGTAATCTTGGCAACCCTCCTTTAACATAAGTGTTAAATAAAATGTGACACTTTATTTCCTTCTCTCACAGTCCATCCGGATTTCCTTTTTATGATTCATAAAAGTATCTCTGATAGACAGTTTTGTAAGTGATATTACCAATAAGGGGATAGTCTGGACTGGTATCTTAAATAATTTGGTATAATTTTCTTTTACATAACTTAGCCAGGGAATAGCCAATACATTATCCATTGACAAGCAATGTAGAATGATTGACTTGGTAAAGCTGGCCTCATCAAATAGAATGCCAAAGCAGCATGGGACGGAGTGTGACTATATCTGTAAGGTGTTCTAGCCCTGCCTCTCTATGTATAATCTCGGTAGAGGCTGAGGTAGGCAGACAAAGTAAGCATTTGAGGAAACTATTTTCCTCAATCTGAAGCACCTTACTATTATAATGACCCCACATGCCGACCCCATATGTGGCAATAACTAAAACCCTGGCCCTATAGATTGCTATCAACTCCTTCATTGACCGGGAGCCCAACTTGGCTGAAAATCTAAAAATTCCATGGGTACATCTGTTCATCTTGCCCCTAACATTAATATCTTCTCGAAACCATGAGCCATTGCCTGAAAAGGTAATACTTAGGTATCAACAGTAACCACCAGGGTTTTATCCATAAAAAACGTTCCGTATTTCTTGTGCCTTGCCCCACAAATCATTGGATATGTTTTGTTTTTGTTAACAATCAATTTCCGAGAAGCAATGAAATCCCTAAAGGTGCTGATTAAATGCTGTAACCCTACCGGAGTCCTAGCCACCAAGACAGCATCCTCTGCATACAGGAGCACTGATGTAGGATGCCCAGCAACTAAAGGGGCGTTTGCTTGCACTGCTTGTAAGTCCTTGTCCACCCCATTAATGAACAGGGAGAATAATAAAGGGGCAACTAAAACAACCTTGCTGAATGCCACATTTAACTGCAAAGTTGTTGGTGCATTCGCCTCATGGACCATAGCATACTTTACACGCATATTTCTCATATAACCTTGCCAAAAAGCAAATGATAGACCTAGCCGCCCCCATAGAGAGCAGAGTTGACCAGAGAATAGTATGGTCAACTAGATCAAAAGCGCTGCTCAAATCTGCAAAGCAGAGATACAGTCTACCATCTTTAGCACATGTATATTTACCTATTAATAGGTCCAGATTCACACATTGCTCTAGTGTCCCCACACCATTCCTAAAACCAAACTGAACAGGCGAAAGAATTGAGCATTCACAAGCCCATTCTTCCTATCTCTTAAGTAGAACTTTGCTCATTACTTTCGCCGAAGAGTCTAAATGTGATATTGGGCGATAATTATTTGGTTCTGAGTTATTGCCCTTCTTAAAAACTGGGACTATGGTAGATATGCCCCATGAAGGTGGAGTCACTGTCTTTGCAGCCATATTAAAAACTCTGGTTAAGATTGGGCTCCACAGATCAACAACAATCTTAAAAACATCCACAGGGACCCCATCGGGACCTGGGGCTTTGCCCCCTTTGCTTTCCTTCAGAGCCCATAAGACTTCCTCTATTGTAATAACCAGCGGTAAGGGGGACCAAGTCGACTGTTCCTTCCTTATGATAGCCCCCATTTGTGCAGTCAGAGGACTAAAAGTTTCAGTAAAATGAACAACCCAGGCGTCGCAGGTAACATGTGATAACAATTCAGGAAAAGAGTCATTCTTTTAAAAGGGAGAGTTAACAGTGTACCAAAATAGTTTGATGTCTGCTGTTTCTGCAGCCCATGACAATTTAGATCAGGCTTGTTCTTGAAGTTCTTTTTCCCTGGAGAGAAGCACCTCTTTAAAATCAAATCTAAGCGATTTGATCAATGAATTGTCTCTGGGTTGACTATGAAGGTCCAATTTCAGATCTTTGGAGGCTGCAGTACATCCATGTTCAAACCACCCTCTATGTTGAGCACAGGTATTCATTTTAATACTTGAGTATTAATTATTTAATTAATTAGTGTTTATGATAGATAAATAAAATCATAGTGGAGTTAATCTGAAAAATACCTAAAATATTTTTAAAACATAGACCAATGTTAAAGATATTAATATTTGTTAGAGAAAGAGAAACATTTTTTACTATTTTAAATGTTTAAGACAAATAACCACACCATGTTTAATTTACAAAATATTCATTCATAAATAGTTAAAAATAGCAAACAAATCCCATTAAATATTAAAAAACATAGGATATTTTACAAAAGTCGATATATTTTAATAACAATGCATAACATATTTGATTACAATTTTTAAAGCATTTTCCCACTCTTTCCTATTTACTTCATTGTGGAAAATGGTCTTTTTTTTGTTTTTAATTGCAGGCTGCCCATTCACGGTTGATCGTCTGTTTCTGCAGTTCACGGGGCTTTGCGGTCAAGAATGGATGCAACGAGAGCTGCATTTAGGTAAAAACGATTTACTTTACTTGTTTAGGCATGTAAGTGTTTACGCTTATTGTAAGGAGAGAGGGGGGATGTAGTTAGATGTTATACCGTACAGATTTGTTTTTGTTTGCTGTTTTTACCACTTTAACATCCCCATGCAGGTTGTGTTTGTATGCCCACATCGGGACAGTTGGCTTTATTTCAAAGGAGGTTTAAAAAAGTTGCAAGAAAAATGGTTATTACGTTTTTAAACCTATTTGAAGTAAAAGCAACATCTTACATTTTGGCGTTGTGTTTTTTAAACGTTTTAGTAATTTGTCACGTTAAAAAAACACATTGTTGCAGGAAAACTCATGATTCGTGAATGGATTGCTACAAGATTTATTCTGGGAATTTTGCTTTGGGAAATAGACTTTGTTTTTTTCAATTTTGTTTAAACATACTTTTTTTGTTTTAAATAATTTTTGTTGAGTAAGAAAAAGAGAAACAGCAGTTTCTACTATACCTCTCCGTTTTTACATTAATCCCTTGTCCTATCCCTCCCCCACCCTTCCCTTCAAATTCATACAGTACAATTTTCATTGGGACTGTGTTTTTTTTCACAGTTGGGTATTTTCCTCACTTAACAGTAAAGTAAAAAAAAGTGCATTAATGTGGCATAAAAATAATATCAATTTCATACAAAATGTACACGACCAGCTCCCTTTATAAAACCTCCCTACACAGTGACGTCAAAAAGTGCAATAGTGCATTATAAATATAACAAACAGTTTTCATTACTGCTGTAAATGGTCAATTCCCATAATAAAAGGGCTCTAATTCCTTATCTAAAACATTTAGGCAAAAAAGAGGTATCATCATATTAAATATGCAACCATTGGTACCATCGTGTTTCACAAACCTACTTAAATTTAATGTTATCAGTATTTATAGTAGAGCATAGAAAGCAGACCTCAAAGTGCAAGTGCATCCAATCCTTTAGCAGCAACCTTAATAGCGTCTTTTACATTTAAAGTAGCAATGTGTTCATAAAGTGCAACTGTATTTTTCCCACCCTTTTTCCCCCTTATTTAGATGTCCTTGTGCTCCACCCACTTTGCGAAACAATTCCAGATACTAATTCCTTTCTTTCTTGCATTTAACCCATTACGCATATATATAGCCTTCTCTAAATTATAAGTCACCAACAATAGAGCTAACCATTGTTGAAATGAGGGAGGGGCAGGATCTAGCCAAGCAGACGCAATACATAATCTAAATACTGCCATTGCTATGCTCACAAACGTGCCCCGTCCTTAACTTCCAGGTGCGTTACTCCCAAAATTACCTCAACCTGCAATGATAGTTTCTTCTCCAAGAACTCCTCTATCTCCTTAATTAGTGGCCTGAGTTCTTTGCAGGTGGAAAACATATGTATTAAGTCTGCTTTATGCAGTGCGCATCGTGGACAGTGCGTGCCTTACCCCTCTCCCCATTTCGCAATCCGATAAGGAGTATAATATAGCTCAAAGCTAGTTTTAAAATACTGTATATGAAGATTAGCTGGCATTAAAATCGATAAGCTATTAGAGAAGGCCCTTTGAAAAGTGGTATATGTAATGTCTAACCTCCCTTGCCACTTTATGGAGCATTTTTTCATATCGTCTTGCATATGCTCATTGAGGAGTATATGCGGGGTGGGAAGCATTGTGTTATTTTATCCATAAACTCACACTTACCAAATCTTTCAACCTCCCCTTCTTTCCTCTGCAAGTAATCTCTAATCTGAAGGTACTTAAAAAACTCTCTATTAGTAAGGCCGAATTTCACTCTGACTTCCTCATATGTTATTATACCACTACAAGCATAAAAGCAACCTAAATGCTTAATTCCTGATTTAACCCAATTTTTTTAAATAAAGATCGTTAAAAATATCAGGTAAGTTTTTATTTTGCCAAAGTGGAGTGTAGGAGTTCAGCCTCCCAGCCATAATAGGCTGCGTACGGAGGTCCATACCTTGGAGGCCGTAAGCAGTGTCTTGAAACATACCCTCTTGTAATAGCCATAATCTCTTTGTCGCCATAGACATCTCCTAGCTTCAGGACCAATCAGTAACTTAAAGGGGGGGGGATAGTTTGGTTCCTCGCTATTACTTGCCCTCAGGAGTGTTGAATATTGCACCATTGATGCCGCCCACCAGTAAAGCTTATGATTCGGAAGCACCAGTCCCTCAAGTTCCCTGGGTAGAGTTAAGTATTTAATTGATCTTCTTGGTGTAGTATATGCCCAGATAAACTGCGTAAATATACTATCAAACTTTTTTAGCCACAAATTCGAGAACATGAGAGGAATTGCGCTTAAAAATATAATATTTTTGGCAAATATTCCATTTTGATTAAATTACTTCTCCCAACCAAGGTCAAATGTAGGTTGTCCACCCTTTTTAACACTTTTTTAATCTACTCTGCGCTCGACCCCAGATTTTCTTTTACCACTGCATCCAAATCAGAAGTAATAACAACCCCTAAATATGTTGCTTTTTTTACTACCCTGTAGTCAGTGAATGAAACAAATTAATGAATAATTATCTGAGTTTTGTCCCTATTCAAGGCTGTTAGACCTGGCATCCTTGGCGTGGGTCTCCCTTCCATTTTTTCGTAATGCCTCCACTGTTGCCGATATGTTTTTGCTGGACTAGATGCTCATGGGCACTTTGCCGCTGCTAATCAGTGCCAAAGTGCAAGTGCTCCCTATCGTGAATTTATGTATGTATTAGTGACTCCATGATTGGATGATTGGTTTACTTGTCAGTCCCTAGTACCGTGCACTGAGTGTGCCCAGGGCTTGTAAATCCAATGCTGCTGGTGGGCTTGCAGCACGGGTTGTGCCACCCACAGAAGCAGCTTGTAAAGTGTGTCTCAGGCCTGCCATTGCAGAGCCTGTGTGCAGCCTAGGGCTGCCATGTCGACTTGGTGAGTGCACCCACTTACCAGTCCCTAAACCTTCCCTTTACTGCATGTTGGTCACCCCTAAAGTAGGCCCTAGGGCAGGGTGCATTGTAAGTATAAGGTAGGACATGCCCTGGTGTGTGTGGCATGTCCTAATAGTGAATTACAGCCATTTTCGTTTTTCACTATTGCAAGGCTACCTGCTCCCCATAGGCCAGAATGGGCAGACTGACTATTACACCTTATAGTCAGAACTGACCCAGGAAACATGGTAGAAAAACGAATTTAGTATGCCTGAACTCAGGATGATAAAATACATCTTTTAGTGAAGTTGGTTTTAACATTCTGTGTTTGAAAATACCACTTTTAGAAGGTGGGTATTTTCTTGCCTAACTATCCAAGCCTGCCTCTGCTAGGTTGTGTATTCCTTGTCTGGAGATTGAGTGACAGGGGCTGGGGGTGGCTACAGGAGACAGGGTGAGTCAGCACAGGGCTCAATAGAAAGATCTGCATCCAGAGTGGAGGGAGGAGTTGCACCTGGGTCTGAATAGGGCTGTGCATGCCTTCCACAATGCTGGCTCCACCTCCTGCCGGGCGGCTGAGCACTCTGCCCCACATTCTGAAAGGAAAGAAGGAGTCAGAAAAACAAAGTGCTCCAGGACTGACCAGAACTGGTTTTGGGCTAGGCAGAGGCCTCTCTGCCTTCAGAGAACAAAGAGAAACTGTGTATAAAAGGGGACCCAGACCCCTAGGAAATTAGATCACTTTTGGGAACAAGAAGAAACCTTTGCTGAGGAGCGGAACCAAGAAGAAACTGAGGAGAGACTATCCCTAAGCCTGAAGTGCTGCTTGGGGGATTGGCCTGCAGTGGTTTGCCTGACTGCCAAAGAAAGGAGAAAGGAACTTTTGCTTTGCTGTGACTTTCATCAACTTGTGAAGGATCTCCAAGGGCTTGAAAGAGAGCTTGCCCCCTGACCGAAGTCCCAGGACCATTGGACTTCACCCCCTTTGTGAATTGCTGCTGGAAACCTGTTTCAGTGGCTACAGAGGTAGGGAGCTGTGACCGACTCTCACGACCGACTCGGTGTCCTGTAAGCACCGCATCGAAGCACCGTCTCACCCTGCAACGCACGGCCCTGGTCTCACCGACTCCGTCAACGAGCCGCTGCCTGCACCGCATCGAGGGACAACGAGTCCTGCAACGCTTCGCTACGCCAAATCGAACTGGTCCGACCGACACGGTCACTGCTGCTGAGTTCGAGTCCTGTGACCGCACCGGAGTTGGGCACCGCTCGCACGCTTTGCGACGCACCGCCCGACTCGCACCGCTGTCCGGACTGATCGACGCCAGCTCCTGAATCCGGCTCCGTCGCCGCACCGCAACCTGCCAGCACCGCATCGAAGCACCGTCTCGCCCTGCAACGCATGGCCCTGGTCTCACCGACTCCATCTCGACGACGTCAACGAGCCGCTGCCTGCACCGCATCGAGGGACAACGCGTCCTGCAAAGCTTCCATTTTTGCATCGCGACGAACAGCCATCCGGCTCGCACGCCCATGCCTGCCGCTTCAAGTAAAAGGTACTGTGACCGAGTCTGTCTACGCTGTGTTGGCCCGTCTCGACGCGGTCAGCTGGATTTGTTAGACTCTGTTTGTTCTCGCTATCGCCGTAGCCGGAGGAGGCTACCGACTCGCACAGAACCTTGAATTAAGCCTTTTTGATCAGAACTAAGCACTCTTGACAGTATTGTGGATTATTTTTGTCGTTTATGGTCTTGTGATAAATCTATATAAAATATACCTATTTTTATAAATATATAACCTGTGTGGTGTCCATTTGTAGTGTTGTCACTTGATTACTGTATGTGTTCACAAATGCTTTACACACTGCCTCTGAACTAAGCCTGTCTGCTCGTGCCAAGCTACCAAGAGGGTGAGCAGGGGTTATTTCGGGAGTGTACCTACTTTCCCTGACTAGACTCAAGGGTCCCTATTTGGACAAAGGTACCTACCTCTGCCAACTAGAGACCCCCAAATCTAACATTGGTGGTCAGCGGTGAGGATTCTGGACTTGCATTTGTGACTCATGTACAGTGATTGGTGAACACTACTTAGTGAGTGCAGACCAAAAACGCAACCACATACTTTAATAGCATTTTTTCAGGGATTTCCTATTTTTGCAACTGCCAAGTTTAATCACTATGGAGAAACCAGCATCAGTAGCCTCTGTTGAGTGTGATTGGGAAGAAGAGAGGCTAGAATGCTACACCCTCAAGCAGCTCAGGCAATTCTGCAAAAAGTTTAAAGTGTCCATGACCGGGCTCTCCAGGAAGGAGGACCTCCAAAAGGCGCTGAGGGCCTGGGTCGAATCAAGGAGTGCCCCTGTGGAGGGGCTGAGAATGCAGAAGGGCAGCTGGAGGGGCTATTGGGTCTAGGGGCTGGAAGACCACCTTCCCCAGTAGGTAGCAGTGTTTCTGCCAGAGGACTGTCTCCAGAGGAGTTGGAGGACAGGAAAGAGAGTAGGATGCACGAAATGGAGCTGACCAAGCTCAAGCTGAATGGGCAGTTAGAATTCGAAATGCAAACTAGGAAATTAGCCCTAGAGGAAAAGAAAATGCAGTTTGAACATGAGAAAGTTTTGAGGGAGTTGGAATTGAAGGCCAAAAGCTTAGAGATTACTCCCTCTGGTGGCAGTGTACCGCCTGTGCCTGTTGAAGCTAGGGTGTATATTCCCAAAGATGTGGTGAAGGAGTTTCTTAAAAATGATGACATTGGGCAGTGGTTCAAAGCCTATGAGGTAGCCATGTCTTCCCACCGGGTCCCGGAGAAGGATTGGGGAGCGGGGTTGTGGGGACGGTTCCTCAGTGAAGGGCGGGATACCTTGTTGGATTTGCCCTCTGAAGTCTATAATTCGTACAGCCACATGAAGGATGCCTTAATGACTAGGTATGGTTTGACCCCTGAGCTTTATAGGCAAAGGTTCAGGAACTGTAGTAAGATTGAAAGCAGTACCTGGGTTGAATATGTGACCTTCTTTTGCAGAGCCTTGGATGGTTGGGTAAAGGGTAGCAAAGCGACTGATTTTCAGGCGCTCTTTGATTTGATTTCATGGGAGCACTTGTCCAGTAATTGCTTTCCTGAGCTACGCCAGCACCTGATTGATAGTAAGCTGACTAACCCTAGGCAGCTTGCTGAGGAGGCGGACCGCTGGGTGAGTACCCGGGTCCACAAGGGTCACGTGGGAGACTCCGCCAAGGGTGGGCAGGGTCCCCAGCAGAAGAGTGGGGGGACAAGGGTAAACAGAGGGAGTTCCATAAAGGGCCCCAAAGTAGACCCCAAGGGAACCAAGGGAAAGGTTCCCAGCCTCCCCTGAGAAGAAGCCAGTGGCCCTGACAGGCCCCCCTGTTCACCAGGGACCACTGGTATGTTACAAGTGTGGCGCCCCTGGCCACAAGGCAAACGATCCTCGTTGCCCTTTGCATGGAAAACCAGCACCCACTGGTGCAGTCCCCGGCAGTTGGCTAGTGTAGCCCTGGGGGAGGAGTTGGGTGTCCAAGGTGGGGGATCCCACAGTGTTTTCCCTTGTCTCCTTAGGAGACTCTGAGATGGTCCCTAGGACCCCGCTGCCTGAGAACACTAAGAAATACAGGCAGTGGGTGACCATCAATGGCCATAGGGTGGAGGCTCTGAGAGACACAGGAGCCAGTGTGACAGCTGTCAAGTGTCACCTGGTGTCTAAGGAGCAGGTTATCCCTGATGCATTCTATCCGGTTGTTGCCGCTGACAACACAGAGAGTCACTGCAAGGTGGCTCAGGTTCCCTTTGAATGGGGGGTCTCGGGTACTCTTCAAGTAGCTGTGAGGCCAGCCATGCCTGTTGACTGTTTGTTAGGGAACGATTTGGAGAGCTCACCTTGGGCTAAGGTGGAGCGGAGTGCGCATTTAGAAATGTTGGGCTTGCCTGATTGGGCATGTGTGACCACCCGGTCAATGGCAGCGAAAGGTGTTCAAGAGGACCTGGAGCCTGAGAGGGAGGCCCAGGTCCCTGCCAGAGAGAGAGGAGGCAGGGGCGCGGGAAACCGGCCCCGAGTTCCCACGGTCCAGGAGGAGGCAGACCCTGAGGGGGATGCCCTGGAGCCTACAGGGGAACAGGTAGCTGAACTGGGGGACCTACCTGAGCTGACCCATTGGCAGCAAGAAGGAGGACCCTCCAGGGAAGAGTTCTGCGAGGAGCAGAACACATGCCCCTCTCTCGTGGGTCTGAGGCAACAGGCCACAGACCAGGCAGCAGGTGATCAGTCTGGATCACATTGGATTTACTGGGAGAATGGTCTCCTGTATTCAGAGCCTAAGGTTGCTGAGCCTGGGTCAGCCCGTGTGCTGGTGGTACCCCAGCGCTTCAGAGCCTTCCTACTGGGGTTGGCTCATGATGTACCGTTAGCAGGACATCTGGGGCAGGACAAGACCTTTGACAGGCTTGTTACCCATTTCTATTGGCCCCAGATGCGCAGGAGTGCCGCCACTCACTGCAGGACATGCCAGACTTGCCAGGCAAGTGGAAAGAGTGGGAGGAAGCACAAGGCTCCTCTCCAGCCATTCCCTGTGGTCAGCACCCCCTTTGAACGGGTGGGTATTGACATTGTGGGGCCACTGGACCCCAAGACAGCCATGGACAACAGGTTTATCCTGGTCTTGGTGGACCATGCCACCCGGTACCCTGAAGCCATCCCTCTGAGGACAGTGACGGCCCCCGTGGTGGGACGGGCACTGATGGGAATTTTCTCACGTGTGGGATTCCCTCAAGAGGTGGTGTCTGACAGAGGTACCAACTTCGTGTCCAAGTACATGAAGTCCCTATGGCAGGAGTGCGGTGTAACTTACAAGTTCACCACTCCTTACCACCCTCAAGGAAATGGGCTGGTTGAGAGATTCAACCGGACCCTCAAGGGCATGATTATGGGTCTGGAAGAACCCATGAGGCGTAAATGGGACGTCCTCTTACCATGCCTGTTGTTTGCATACCGGGAGGTGCCACAGATGTCTCTAGGGGTCAGTCCCTTTGAGCTCCTCTATGGACACCCGGTGCGCGGCCCTCTGAGTTTGGTCAAGGAAGGCTGGGAGCAATCTCCCAGGAAACCTCCCCAGGATGTATACAGTTACATGCTGGCCTTCAGGAACCAGACTAGGCGTTTCAGAGAACTTGCTGAGGCAAATCTGGAAGCCAGCCAGGAGGAGATGAAGCGGTGGTACGACCAGAATGCCACTCTGGTAGAGCTTCAGCCTGGTCAGAAAGTGTGGGTCATGGCCCCTGTGGAGCCTTGTGCGCTCCAGGACAGGTGGACCGGCCCTTTTACGGTGGTGGAGCGCAAGAGTCCAGTTACCTATTTGGTGGACTTGCAGTCTCCCAGGAACCCCTTGCGGGTCCTGCATGTGAACCGCCTGAAGCCCCACTTGGAGAGGTCCCAAGTGGGCATGATCTTAGCTACAGATGATGGAATGGAGGAGGAGATCGAGCCTCTTCCTGACCTCCTGTCAGCCCGAGAGCAAGATGGATCAGTGGAGGGAGTAAACCTCTCTACCTCCCTGATACCTGAGCAGCAGGGTGACTGTCGCCAACTGTTGGGACAGTTCCCTGACCTGTTCTCCCTGGTTCCCAGTGTCACTCATTGGTGCGTCCATGATGTGGACACTGGGGACAGTCTTCCTGTGAAGCACAAGGCTTACAGGGTGACTGACAGGGTCAGAGCCTGCATCAAGGAGGAGGTCTCCAAGATGTTTGCGCTAGGGGTGATTGAGTCCTCTAACAGCCCTTGGGCCAGCCCAGTGGTCTTGGTTCCAAAGGCTGCCGCGCCTGGTGCCACACCAGAACTCCGGTTCTGTGTGGACTACAGGTGACTCAATTCCATCACCAGGACTGACGCCCACCCCATCCCCAGAGCTGATGAGCTCATAGATCGGTTAGGGGCTGCGCGGTACCTCAGCACGTTTGACTTAACGTCTGGGTACTGGCAGATAGCCTTGACTGATGGGGCAAAAGAGAGGTCAGCATTCTCCACACCAGATGGGCACTACCAGTTCCGGGTGATGCCCTTTGGGATGAAGAATGCCCCTGCCACCTTTCAGAGGTTGGTCAACCAGGTGTTGGTTGGACTGGAGGATTTCAATGCTGCCTACCTGGATGACATCGCAGTGTTCAGTGCCAGTTGGGAAGAACATCTGCGCCACCTCTGGGAAGTGTTGATGGCGCTGCGGAGGGCAGACCTCACAATCAAGGCAAGTAAGTGCCAGATTGGGCAGGGTTCTGTGGTGTACTTGGGACACCAGGTTGGGAGCGGCCAGGTGGCGCCCCTCCAACCGAAAATTGATACCATTCTGGCTTGGGAGCCCCCAAGACCCAGACAGAGGTGAGAGCCTTCCTAGGACTCACCGGGTATTACCGGAGATTCGTCAAGGGGTATGGCAGCATTGTTGCCCCCTTGACAGAGCTGACTTCCAAGAAGCAGCCCAGGAAAGTGATTTGGACTGACGCCTGTCAGAAAGCTTTTGACACCTTGAAGACTGCCATGTGCACGGCGCCTGTGCTCCAGGCACCCAACTTCTCCAATGAGTTCATTGTTCAGACGGACGCTTCAGAGCATGGTGTAGGGGCTGTTCTATCACAGATCAATGAGGAGGGCCTAGACCAACCTGTAGCCTTCCTCAGTAGGAGGTTACTTCCCGGGAACAGAGATGGAGTGCTATTGAGCGTGAGGCATTTGCTGTGGTCTGGGCACTGAAGAAGCTGAGACCATACCTGTTTGGGACTCACTTCCGGGTTCAGACAGACCACAGGCCCCTCAGATGGTTGATGCAGATGAGGGGTGAGAATCCAAAGCTGTTGAGGTGGTCCATTTCCCTACAGGGGATGGACTTTACGGTGGAACACCGCCCTGGTACAGAACACGCCAATGCTGATGGACTGTCCAGATATTTCCGCCTTAGCGATGAGAACTCCCTAGGGGTAGGATAGTTCTCCCCACATTTCAGCTGGAGAGGACACGTGTTAGACCTGGCATCCTTGGCGTGGGTCTCCCTTCCATTTTTTCGTAATGCCTCCACTGTTGCCGATATGTTTTTGCTGGACTAGATGCTCATGGGCACTTTGCCGCTGCTAATCAGTGCCAAAGTGCAAGTGCTCCCTATCGTGAATTGATGTATGTATTAGTGACTCCATGATTGGATGATTGGTTTACTTGTGAGTCCCTAGTACCGTGCACTGAGTGTGCCCAGGGCTTGTAAATCCAATGCTGCTGGTGGGCTTGCAGCACGGGTTGTGCCACCCACAGAAGCAGCTTGTAAAGTGTGTCTCAGGCCTGCCATTGCAGAGCCTGTGTGCAGCCTAGGGCTGCCATGTCGACTTGGTGAGTGCACCAACTTACCAGTCCCTAAACCTTCCCTTTACTGCATGTTGGTCACCCCTAAAGTAGGCCCTAGGGCAGGGTGTATTGTAAGTATAAGGTAGGACATGCCCTGGTGTGTGTGGCATGTCCTAATAGTGATTTACAGCCATTTTCGTTTTTCACTATTGCAAGGCTACCTGCTCCCCATAGGTCAGAATGGGCAGACTGACTATTACACCTTATAGTCAGAACTGACCCAGGGAACATGGTAGAAAAACGAATTTAGTATGCCTGAACTCAGGATGATAAAATACATCTATTAGTGAAGTTGGTTTTAACATTCTGTGTTTGAAAATACCACTTTTAGAAGGTGGGTATTTTCTTGCCTAACTATCCAAGCCTGCCTCTGCTAGGTTGTGTATTCCTTGTCTGGAGATTGAGTGACAGGGGCTGGGGGTGGCTACAGGAGACAGGGTGAGTCAGCACAGGGCTGAATAGAAAGATCTGCATCCAGAGTGGAGGGAGGAGTTGCACCTGGGTCTGAATAGGGCTGTGCCTGCCTTCCACAATGCTGGCTCCACCTCCTGCCGGGCGGCTGAGCACTCTGCCCCACATTCTGAAAGGAAAGAAGGAGTCAGAAAAACAAAGTGCTCCAGGACTGACCAGAACTGGTTTTGGGCTAGGCAGAGGCCTCTCTGCCTTCAGAGAACAAAGAGAAACTGTGTATAAAAAGGGGACCCAGACCCCTAGGAAATTAGATCACTTTTGGGAACAAGAAGAAACCTTTGCTGAGGAGCGGAACCAAGAAGAAACTGAGGAGAGACTATCCCTAAGCCTGAAGGGCTGCTTGGGGGATTGGCCTGCAGTGGTTTGCCTGACTGCCAAACAAAGGAGAAAGGAACTTTTGCTTTGCTGTGACTTTCATCAACTTGTGAAGGATCTCCAAGGGCTTGGAAGAGAGCTTGCCCCCTGACCGAAGTTCCAGGACCATTGGACTTCACCCCCTTTGTGAATTGCTGCTGGAAACCTGTTTCAGTGGCTACAGAGGTAGGGAGCTGTGACCGACTCTCACGACCGACTCGGTGTCCTGTAAGCACCGCATCGAAGCACCGTCTCGCCCTGCAACGCACGGCCCTGGTCTCACCGACTCCGTCAACGAGCCGCTGCCTGCACCGCATCGAGGGACAACGCGTCCTGCAACGCTTCGCTACGCCAAATCGAACTGGTCCGACCGACACGGTCACTGCTGCTGAGTTCGAGTCCTGTGACCGCACCGGAGTTGGGCACCGCTCGCACGCTTTGCGACGCACCGCCCGACTCGCACCGCTGTCCGGACTGATCGACGCCAGCTCCTGAATCCGGCTCCGTCGCCGCACCGCAACCTGCCAGCACCGCATCGAAGCACCGTCTCGCCCTGCAACGCACGGCCCTGGTCTCACCGACTCCGTCTCGACGACGTCAACGAGCCGCTGCCTGCACCGCATCGTGGGACAACGCATCCTGCAACGCTTCCATTTTGCATCGCGACCGCGACGAACAGCCATCCGGCTCGCACGCCCGTGCCTGCCGCTTCAAGTAAAAGGTACTGTGACCGAGTCTGTCTACGCTGTGTTGGCCCATCTCGACGCAGTCAGCTGGATTTGTTAGACTCTGTTTGTTCTCGACATCGCCGTAGCCGGAGGAGGCTACCGACTCGCACAGAACCTTGAATTAAGCCTTTTTAGTCAGAACTAAGCACTCTTGACAGTATTGTGGATTATTTTTGTCGTTTATGGTCTTGTGATAAATCTATATAAAGTATACCTATTTTTATAAATATATAACCTGTGTGGTGTCCATTTGTAGTGTTGTCACTTGATTACTGTATGTGTTCACAAATGCTTTACACACTGCCTCTGAACTAAGCCTGTCTGCTCGTGCCAAGCTACCAAGAGGGTGAGCAGGGGTTATTTCGGGAGTGTACCTACTTTCCCTGACTAGACTCAAGGGTCCCTATTTGGACAAAGGTACCTACCTCTGCCAACTAGAGACCCCCAAATCTAACAAAGGCATATCCATACAATGCGCCAAACCTCTGAGCCTCACCTTCAATAGCCTTATTAGCTTGTTCAGGATGGGTTATGTCGTCGGCATAAGCCATCACCTTACTTTCCCGTGCATACGTAATCACGGGTGGAATATCTACTGCCAGTTCTAGCTGTTTCAGGAAAGGATTGATGTATATCGCAAAAAGGAGCGGTGAGCAAGGACACCCTTGCCGTGTTCCTCTTGTTATTTTAAAGGCCTCTTTCAGTTTTCCATTTATGTATATTCTATCCTCTGGGTCTTTATACAAGGCCTTAACAGCCCGATAAAGTTTTTCCCTATCCCCTTTTACTCATTACCATCCAGAGAAACTGCCAGGAGACCCTATCAAATGCCTTCTCAGCATCTGACAGAATAGCAGCCATAGGGTCTTCTGACACCTGTCTAGCATCAAACAGGGTAATAACCTTTCTAATATGTTCAATGGTGCCTCTTCCAGGGATGAAACCATGCTGCCCCATGGAGACAACCCTATGAATAACCTGTGATAGGCCTGAGGCCAGAGCTTTTGAATATATTTTCACGTCCCCATTTATTAAAGTTATTGGGCGATAGGACCCTAATTCGTGTACAGGTTTATTTTTTGGGGGAAAAACTATGATCTTTGTGGATGCCCATGGTGTCGGGGGTGTCAGCCCTTCTGTAATCTGCAAGAACAAAGTTGCCATTATTTCATTAAGCTGCTCTTGAAAAACCTTATACATTTCTGTGGGGATTAAGTCGGGTCCAGCCTCTTTCCCTCTAGGTAAACTAGCCATTGCCGCCACAATTTCATCCCAGCTTAATGGCCGTTCTAGTTGCTCTCTCTCTTCGGATGACAGGACCTCCCCTGTTGTGGTATCCAAATATCTTAATATTAGCTCTTCACGCTGCACCTCCGATTTTCCCTGATCTTCTGTATATAAAGCTTGGTAAAATTTATAAAAAGCTGCTCGAATTTCGTCAGCTTCGGAGACCATCCCAATTAGAGGATCCCTTACCATATTAATTTCACTTCTTGTAAGTTCCTGCCTAGTCCTTACTGCCAGTAGATGGCCCACCCTTGCACTACATTCGTAGATTCCCTCCCAACGAGGGGTTGCCTTATCTACTGCCCTTTTTAATAAGATATCCCCCATTGCTGCCTTCTCAAGTGCCACTTCCATCTAAATTTCTTCTATCTTCTTTTGCTGCTGTAACGCAGTAATTAACTTTTCTTATGCCTGAGCCAGTCTTTGTTGGAGAAACCATAGCCCTTCTGTGAAGAAGTACAGGGAGACAGGGAGATGATAGGAAGATCTTCTTTATTTTAAGTTAATCTTACAGCAGCGTCCTACCCACAGGGCACCCAGCAGCAACTGACACAGAGGACTTGGTAGCCAGGCACCAAGCATATTCTATATTCTAGAGCTGCATGCATGGGTGTTCCACATTCAATAGATAGGAGACAGCAGAAGAATACAAGGCAATAAAATAGGTAAATACCACACACCTTCCCCCAACACAAAGATGGTGAACGAGGAATGAAATGTTCAGTTAAAGACATAATCATGAAGTCTCACGGGAGCTTTACATATGCGAGTACTCCTACGCAGAGGAGAAATAAACTTGGAAGACATAGGTTGAGTATGACGATTAGAGGAAGCAGAGGAACGTACAAGAGCAATTCTACTCAAGTTCCAAATGCACCCATCATCAAGTTTTACAGCATTAAGAAACAGTTTGATTACCTTACGAGGAGTAGAGAACTTTGTACCTCCAGACTTCTGCGGAAATCGTACTCTCACACAATCACCTATGTTAATTAAGGTATGAGCAACAGCATGCCTCACATCAAAGTTGGCTTTCCTTTTTTGCTGACTTGAGATCCTGCAGGGCCCTCCACTGAGGATCCTCGGGAACCTCAATGTCAGCACCTTTCCCTCTCATCCAAGCTTGAAACAAATAGGTGTTGGGCGTACGCCCCCTAAACAATTCGAAGGGAACTTTCTCGGTGGTGGAGTGGGGAGTCAAAGGGTAAGCCATAATTCTCTCAAGTATTGCAGTCCTCCAGTCACGTCCTTGCTCCTTGGCTAGCTGAATTGATTCTTTTAGGACACAGTTGAATCTCTCAACCATTCCATTACATTCTGGGTGGTAAAGAGAACATCGTTTATGAACAATTCCTTTCTTAGCTAGAAAATCCTCCATCTCTCTTGACACGAGTTGTACACCATTGTCGGTCAAGAGAGATTCAGGAAGACCCTCCCTGTAGAAGATGCCCTCCAAACATTTTATGACATCTCTGGTTTCAACACTCTGTGTAACTTTGACCTCCGGTCACCTAGAGTACATATCTATTAGGACCAAGACGTAGGATTGGCCTGTCTTGGAAGAGACATGACCTAAGAGATCAAGAGCAACATGTTGCCAACATCTAGTGGGATACTCACATATTATCATCGGTTGGGTCCTAGTTTTGCAAACTTTGTCACACATTCTACACTCCGAGCAATCTCTAACCAATCGTTCAACAAGAATGTCGACCCCAGGCCACCAGAAATGCAAACGGACCCTCTCCTTGGTTTTGGAGATGCCCTGGTGACCATAGTGTGCCAAATGGACGATCTTCTCCCGGACAGAGGACTGAGGGACAAGACGCGTTCCTCTCCACAAGAGATCATTACAAAGCGAAAGTTCATGCCTCACATTCCAAAATTTTCGTGCACCTTCAGACAGGGTCTTGATACCCGTCCACCCATCAGACACAAACTTGCATTCTTCGAGCAAGACACTGTCGCTTTTCAAAGAATCTCTCCATTCCATCTCAGAGACGACACCTTCAACAACCTCGCACACTTTGAAGCTGTCGATTTCCCACGTGTCTTCAGGGTCAAGATCAGCAGAATATTTGGGTACTAAGCGGGAGAGGCAATCTGCAACTTTGTTGTCCACCCCCGGGATATACTTCACTACAAAATCAAAGTCTTGGAGTGCTATAACCCATTTGCAAATCCTAGAAGAGACGGCATCCAGCTCCTTCTTGCAAAACAGGTCTTTAAGCGGTTTGTGGTCCGAATGGACGACAAAGGAAGTGCCCCAGAGAAATTTCTTGAGCTTCTTGATGGCCCAGAAAATGCAAAGTGCCTCCTTTTCAATCACTGAGTACTGTTCAATTCTGGACCAACGAGAGCTCTTGAAAGAAACATAATAGTTTCTTCCTTCCCATCCTTTATTTGTTTAAGAACAGCTCCTAAACCTTTTGAACTCGCGTCAGTGACGAGGATGGAGCCCGAAGAAGTGTCGAAGCTCTGTAAGGACGGAGCAGAACGGAGAGCTTTCTTGACTCCCTCAAACTCCAATTGACACTGGGGCGACAAGGAAAACTTTACGCCCTTCTTTAGAAGAGACCTAAGTGCATGAGTGCGGCAGGCGAAGCATGGCACAAACTTATTATAGTATTCCGCCATACCCAAGAAGGTTACCAGTTCGTCACTGGATTGGGGAACGGGATGTTCATCTATTGTTTTTACTAAGCGCTCTTTGGGTCTGACCCCATCACAGGTCAAGTGATGACCCAGGTAATCGATTTTGGGAAAATTGAACTTGCATTTATTTTCACGGAGAGTTAAGCCTCTCGTACGAAAACGTTCAAGCACACACCTCAGTCTCACATCGTGTTCAGCTTGCGAAGAACCATGAATCAACACATCGTCTTGATAGATCTTGACTCCCTCCATACCCCTCAACACGCCTTCCATCGCCCTCTGAAAAACAGAGGCTGCGGAGACCAAGCAGAAAGGGAGACGCGTGAACTTGTAAGTCCCAAAAGGGGTAATGAAGGCAGTCAGATCCATGGAACTATCATCTATCGTGACCTGGTGGTATGCAGCACGTAGGTCCAGGGTGGAGAAAATGCGTGAATCCCTCAATTGTGCTAGCATTTCAGTAATGTTAGGGAGAGGGTACCAGTCCACAACAACTGCACGGTTGAGGGCGCGCAGGTCCACACATAAGCGCATCTCACCTGAGGCCTTGCGTGCAAGAACAACTGGGGCCAACCACTGACTGGCCTCGGTCTCAATGATAATACCATCCCCCTTTAGTTTCTCAAGCTCTGCACGCATGGACTCTTTCATGGCCAAAGGCACATTCCGCACCTTACACGTGACAGGAACAGCATCTGGTTTTAAAGTAATTTTGTGAATATAATCTGAAAGGCAACCTAACCTTTCACTAAAAACCTCCTTGAATTGAGCTCGTAGTGCAGAGCTGGAATCACCCACACTTGAAACATCATTGATAACTTTGTCACACAAGGTATGATTTATGGGAAGAGAATGGGAGGTGATGTCTCTCAGAACAATGCAGGGATCACCACCAGGAACCAAAGACACACCCAAATCAGCCTGGTGAAACCAGCTGATTATGCTGACGCCTCTGCATGATACATAAATCTTCCCAGCAGTTAGTCTTCCTTTATATTCAATGTTGCCAAGGAAATAACCAAAGAGCATTATGGGCTGGCTGCCAGACGCTAATGGTTTAATGTCTGGCTTGTACATTTTTACCTTCCCATGAAGTTTCAAGTCAAAGAATTCCTTGGGAATAAGAGAAATCTTTGCACCAGAATCAAAGAGCATTCTTATATTGCAGTCATTCACTCAAACTGCATCAACGGGACCTTTACACTTGTTTTTCCCAGCAGGTGTCATAATCTCCCCACAGTGCAAGTCATCGTGATCATAGTCAGAGTCATCGCTCTCAAAGAAAACTTCTTTGACATGCCTGCTTGACTTAATTTTCTTGGCTCAGCAAGCCTTGGCTATGTGTCCAACTTTCCCACAGTTGTGGCACTTGGAAGTGAGTGCTGGGCATGACTTGTCATTAGCAAGGTGACCAAACAGGTCACAACGGTAACACTTCACTCTGGCATTCTCTTTTGATCTGGAGTTGGAAGAGATGTTGTTAGGTGGGCGTGGCTTCCAAACAGGTTCACTTTGCTTCCAAACAGGTTTCACAGGGTTTTTGGTAACGGCGTGAACCTTCTCTTCCGAAGCCCCATTCTCCTTTTTTATTACCTCCACACAAGCTAAAGAATGTTCAATCCTTTTGGCTAGAAGAATGACCTCATCAAGTTTCGGATCGTCTTTTTGCCACAGTTCATCCTTGATTTGCAACCAAGCATGAACTGGTCACGTATTCGTTCTTCTAATGATCCATCGAATTTACAGGTTGCGCCTAATTTGCGTAAAGCTGTGATGTAAGTTTCAACAGACTCATCTGATTTTTGTACTCGCTTCCCAAAGTGGTAGCGTTCCAGAATGGTACTTAGTTTTGGGAGATAGTGTTTATCCAGTTTTTTAAGACAAATTTCAAATTCATTGATATTGTCTGATTCTCCATCGTTCACATCTGGAAGATGTGCAAACACATCTTGACCCTCCTACCCCAGACAGTGTAATAATAGTGCTGATTTTCTTTCAGCACTTAAGGATACACCACAAACCCTTGCATAGTTTAGAAACACTTTTTTCCACTTTGACCAGCGCAAAGGTGGATCGCCAGGAGTGGAAAGAAAGAAGGGTGGAGGCGTTACATTTTGCATGTTGACGTAAAATATGAGTTACACTATATATTTAGACACGTGCCAGAGATTCCTTTTGCAACACAGTAAGCAGAGCTCATTAAAGAATACTTTTAAGCTTCAGTGTAGTTAAGCAACAAAAGTTAGTAGTAAATGTGTAAAGTAATGTTTGATCAGCTGTGCGCATCAGCGCAGAAATATACAATAAGGAGATATTTAATTCAAGCTGTGGCTGTCAGCGTAATCAGCACGCAACAAATATTAGCAGTAGAAGATATCAAGAAATGAATGAACAGCTGTGCGCATCAGCGAGAAATCATACCTTGAAATGATGCGCAAATAAGATTGAACTTTGTCAGCTGTGCGTATCTTCGCAGAGAAATGTGTCAAATTGTAGAAGCCAACACGCAAATAAAATTGAACCTAGTCAGCTGTGCGTATCAGCGCAGAGTGGTGGGTCAAGCTGAGAGCGTCAGCGCGTTGACAAGCTTGGAAATGCTGTGCGTGTCAGCGCAACGAAGAAGACAGGAAATCCGAATGCAAAAACAAATTGTGGCTGTGCGTGTCAGCGTGTTTCCTAGGAGATGCGCGTCTGCGCGTTGTTTGTGAGACGAAGGTTTCCTTTCCCGTCGTTGCATGCAGCGTCGCTTGTGACGTCAGCCTGTCGGAAGAAGAGTAAAGACGTGCGTTCGAGCGTAGGCTCTTGACGAGGGAGAATGAAGGCGCTCAAGCAGCAGAGTGAGGCGGTATTCAGCACGAGAGGATTTTTAAATGATGCAGCAGGTAAGTATGCCGTTAATTACCGCGTGTAGAGTGAAGGGGTTTACGGGCAGGCATAAAGGGTGAAGTCAAAGTACATGAGCAGCAGTAGTCGAAGACCACAAATTCCGCATGAATGCCAGAATGCGTGATGGAGCATTCAAGTGAGCCACAAAGTCATGAGTTAAGAAAGTTGAGGAAAGTCCGTAAATAAGCGCGCAGCAACGTAGATCAGTAAAGAGAAAGAAAGCGCTTTTAAGAGGTGCGCACAGTGCCTTTAAGTTCGAGCAACAGAACTTATCTGTGTTAGGACGCTTGTGGAGCTGTAGATTTTCAGGGGACACAGGATACCTTGTGAGCCAAGAAGTTCTGTCTCTAGTCTCGCAGGGTTCGTTCTTCTTCGCTCGTCGCCAGTGTGAAGAAGTACAGGGAGACAGGGAGATGATAGGAAGATCTTCTTTATTTTAAGTTCATCTTACAGCAGCGTCCTACCCACAGGGCACCCAGCAGCAACTGACACAGAGGATTTGGTAGCCAGGCACCAAGCATATTCTACATTCTAGAGCTGCATGCATGGGAGACAGCAGAAGCATACAAGGCAATAAAATAGGTAAATACCACACCTTCCTTTTCCTTTTTCCTCTTCCTGATTGAAAATTGTATTGTTTCACTCCTAATGCCTGCTTTTAGAGTGTCCCACACTATGCCCAATGAGACTGTTCCCATGTTCCTTTGTAAGAAATCTGGGATCCACGTCCTCATATGTTCCACGTAAGTTTCATCCAACAGAAGAGCTCTTTCAAAGGTCCAGGAGGAGAATTTTTCCAGAACTCCCACCATCCACCTCTAGTACTAATGGGTTATGGTCTGAAAGAAATCTTGGGAAGATTTTAACTGTGCTCTTCTGTCTGATTGAAGCGGATGCAAAGAAATAATCCAATCTTACATGTTTCTGATGGGGGGCCAAAAAATAGGTAAACCCATGTTCCAGAGGTCTCCTTTCAGCCCATACATCCCACAATCCATGCATCTGGCATAGATTACATATTGCTTGATAAACTTTGGGCTTCCTCCCCCTATATCTCTGCCCAGGTTTCCAATCACATGCAAGATTAATATTAAAATCTCTGCATATAACAATAGGGAGTTGCCAATGCGTCAATTCATTAGATAACCACTCTAATAGGGAGGAATAATCAAGGTGCATAAGGTGAAGCTGGGGCCACCAGGAATTCTACAGTTGCCAATGACCCAGCGTCCTAATGCATCCACCCGGACTAGGGGGAACTGAATTGCTTTGCTGCGGGTCAGAATTGCAAGCCCCGTGTACAGGTCCCTTGGGTCATGGCCCCCACTATGCTATACCCCACTTGTTTTAAAAAAATCTTTTGATTGCCTTCTAAATGTGTTTTTTTGCAGGCATACCTGAAGCCCTTGTGACACCATTTGTCTTTTTTTACCTCGTTTAAGCCGCAGATGTTTATCGAGGCTATCCGTAATTTACTCATATTTATACTCTAACGTCCTATACCACACTTTAGCTTCCCAATGTTCATCAAACCCTCCCACCCTCAATGCACGTGAACCCAACCACCAAAATCGCCAAAATCCCCCTACAACCCCTCTTAAGTGTCTCTCCCTACCCCCTTCCCTCCCTCCCCCCAACCCCCGCATACAAAGGCAAACAGCATAGACTGAGCGATGTGCGTCTAACAGATTGCCCCACGGTCCCTCCCCTCACAATAACTCAATTTCCCCCAATTGCTCGTTTCCCTGCTCTTTTCTTGCCACCACTGCGCGGTCTAGGTTCATTCATTTGGCAGAGTCCCCCCTTTTCCCTTTTTCCTGATTTCGCCCAGATAGTCCTGTGCCTGAATTTCTGAGGTAAAGTTATGAAGCGTTCCTTTACAGTTAATCTTAAGTCTAGCCGGGTTCTGGAGATAAACCTCAGCCTCTGCACCTTGAAAAGAATAGATTAACTGTCGTAAACGCCAGCGACTTTCCACCGTTGCGTGCGCAAAGTCTGGCTTAACAAAGAATGTCACTCCATTGCCAGTTTTCGGTACATTCGGGCGGGGTTGATCATAAACCAGTTGCCTCAATAGAAATTCCCCGAAAAACACCAGGATCGCTATAGGCCTTTCTTTGCCTGTTTCTTCATCATGAATGGGAATCGGTGGGCACGCTGTATTTAGGAGTCCCAGTCCAGTTTTAGTTGATCCGGGAAGGCACTCTTCAGCAAATTTACTATGTAGGCTCTGGGACTAGTGCCTCAGCCCCCTCCGGAATCTCTAGAAAGCGCAGGTTATTTCTTTGCTGTCGGTTTTCCTGTTCTTCTAATTTGTTCATCACATCTGTCATTGCCGCTCCTTGACCCGTGCTTTGTATTTTCAGACTCAACTTTGGCTTCTAAGGCCTCAGCGCGTGTTTCCACAGATGTCAGTCGCTCAGTGATTTCCCCACATGTTTTATTTAACTTGCGGATCCTGGCTTGCACTTTCTTCGAGGCTACTCTTGCTCTACGCCCATCCATTCCAATGTCTTCTTGCATCTGCTTAATTGATGAAAAGATCACTGTCAGGGAAGGATCTTCAGGAGGCTTGACTGTATTTAAACCCTCTTTTGGGCTTGAGTCAGAGCCTACTTCCTGGGAGACCAGTCTGGTATCTGAATAATCCCATTTTAGTTGCTTACACGCACTACGCTTCTGGCTATCCCACTTCTTTTTCTTCTTCGCTGATCTTTTCCTCAGGGGTAGTTGACTATCATCAACTGAGGTGCTGCTTCCAGAGTCTGTAGAAGCCTCACTGCTTGATAGAGTATTCTCTTCTCTCAGAGAATCTGAGTCATCCGTTAGGGAAAAAACTTCTCACCAACAGATCCGGAGTCATCTCCCCTCTCTTCTGTCGCACAGCAGAGGACCCAGCGAACGGAGTATCAGCCTCTTCCTTCCCCGGACCGCTCTTCTCTTGAGCTACTCTTTCTTGTGTCCCGGGCTCCTCTAAAGCTTCATGGCTCTTTTCCCCACTTTCAATGGATTTCTCTGCATCAGGAGCTATAGCCACAGCAGGGGAGATGGAGCCATCTACTCGATTATCCGCTAAATTACATGATTCTACTACAGCTACCTCTTCGCTGATCACAGTTTCTTTTGCTGGGTCTCTCACTGGGATTTCCTCCTCCCTGGTTCCAACTTTGCATTGTTTTTTTGCGGGTCGGCTAAATGACTGGCAAACATAGAAACCACAGTACTTTGTACTGGGCTCCCCTCTACCTGTATCGTCGACCTGCTTACTGTCTTCTTGACTCCGGTCTCTCGCTTCCCTCATCCTGCACCACTACGATGTCTCGTTTTGGATGCAGCTCCACTAGGCTCCACCAGGGGACCACTTGCCGACGAAGCAGCACCGCTGTTGGCAATCCAGGCTTTCTCAAATGTGCCCCCTCTTTGCGCCATTAGTGGATTCGTCCGGGGCCGCTGTACCCGTCTGCCCCAGTCCCGCAAAATCCAGCGCAAACGGCGAGTGGATACTTCCGCCGATAGCTACTGCAGCACCACTCGTAGCAGCAGGCTCAGCAAGCAGTTCATGGCGTCTGAGCCCAGGTCGAGCAGTAGCGCGTCGAGCCGCTGATCCATCCTGGGAAAGACGGTGGGCGTAGCGCAATCAATCACACGCCATCTTTTGCCGACCGGTTAGCTTAAACATACTTTTTCTTCGGGATTTAGATTTTTGGGATTGCTGATTTACAACATGGATAGGATACTACTGGATTTATTTCCTGGGAATTGTGTTTTTGAGAATGGATTTTGTTTTTGCTACTTTTTTTACAGCATTCTTGTTTCTCGATATTTTTATTTTTGGGATTGCTGTATTTCTAAACAATTTGTTTAGATTACCAATTTTTGGGCTGTAGGAGATGTTTTTTATTTAAAAAAAGAAATAGTTTTCCAGAGTTGGTGTTTTCTTTGGATGTTGGTTTCCCTGTCTGGATTATTGGAGTACTAAAGACTCTTGGTGACAGGTGGTTTGAAAAATCACCAAGATTTGAAGACATAGGAACCACAAAATTCCTTTCATTTGTTAAAAAAAATTGAAAAATGCCAATTTAATTAGAAAATGTTGTCAAAACAGGCAAGTAATTTTACAGGTTGTTAGTGTGTGTTAAAAGTGTAGGATAAATGCACTATTGTCCAGGTAATCTGAAGCTCTCATCAATGGAAATTGGTGGATTTTCAGCCAATAGTCTTTCAGACATTTCTTTACTTTTTTGAAACCAGACAATGATTGTGCCATTCTCATTTCTTAGAAATTTTGGGGTATATTTTCCAAGAATTGGCTCTCCCCTGTTTTGCCCAGCGGGGTGTCAAGAATTTTACCACCGCAGTACGACATTCCTAAAGCCATGTTAGTGTCATATTTACGATACGGCACTCCATGGCATTAGGAAGAGGCCGGTGTCTGAAAAACTGATGCTGATGTGTGCGCCGAGTTGGTAAAAAAAAGCACGCTAATGTAGAAAAAGCGATGTTTGACTAATTAGCGGCCAGAAAACTAGATGCTAGATGTCCTAGAGTCACTTTTGTGCACCTAACTGAAAAAAAAAATACAAAAATGCTACTACGTGAAAAAGTTACACTTACCTGAAAGCAGCAGTGGAGCAGCCAGGAGTAAGCACAGGACTGGGCATCAACACCAGCAACCTCACTACCAGTCAGGATGTCCAGACAGAGTCTCAGGGGAGAAGGAAGAGAAAGTGCAGGTTTAGTGAGGAGGAGAATCACATCTTGATCACGGAGGTGACGGAGCACCAACACCAGCTCTTCATCAGCTCCAAAGTGTCATTTGGGATGAAAAAGACCACATGGCAGACCATAGTAGACAATGTGAATAGTGTTGTAGAAGTCAAGAGGATAGTGACTGACTGTAAGAAGATCTGGTATGATTGTAAGCACAAGACAAAGGCAAAACTGGCAACCAATCTCAAGGCAACATTGCAAACCGGAGGTGGTAGTCAAGTGTCCCAGTAGGAGTTGGATCCCTTGGAGGAGCAGGTGTCTGCTGTCATCTGTGAAGAGTCGGTGGTTGGAGTGGCAGGACAGGAGAGTGCTGGCAATGATGAACTACAACAGCAACAGGGTAAGTTGCAACAAGGGGCAATGTGGGGAACTATGTAATTTCATGCAGTGCAGACAGCTATGTCCCAGCGCACTGCAACAGTGTCTGCAGGCTAAAGGGTAGTATGCTAGCTCATCTATCATAAAACATGACATCAATGGAAGGCTCATGGGCATTTTGATAATATGTTGGCATACGGTAGGCCGCAAGCCTTCTAGCTGTGCTACCCTACGTCAAAAGAAAAGGGCATAAATGTGCCATATCTACAAGATGTGGTGCATTCCTGTCCTTTCTGCCAGCGCCGGTGCACAAACAGCAGATGTCGTCCAAAGCAGGCACCCTTGCACCATAGTGCAAGGGTACCTGCGTTGGTGCCAGCCAGCTGAATCTGCACCAGCATAGAGGAAAGTACAGGGGTGCATTGTATATTTGTCACCACAGCCCAATGTTGCAATTTCCTAGTCACACACCTTGACGCAGCAAGGTGGTTTGTGTCGCTGAGCTGCACCACATGTCTATGAAATATGGCCCTCTGTCTCACCTGGCCCTATGCACATTAATTTAGCCTGCAAATCCATAGCATAGAATTGGCATGTCAGAGGAGAAACAATGCATCTGAGGGTTGGGGGATATGTGGGCCATGGGTAGTACATACACATAGGGACATTTTAAGAGTCATGTCCTTAGTTGGCTAGATTAAAGTAAATTGTGCGCAACTGTCCTGGCATGCAGGCTCAGAGCCCACAGTTGTCAGCTGCCATGGTAGGGACCACATGAACTCCTCTCATCTACTAAAAATGACTGGGGGTCTGGGTGAATGCAAGTGATATGCACCAGAGGACTATGGGTCATATTTACAGTGAAATGCCACACTGCGTCACTGCAAACAAATCAGCTGTGCATGCTTGGGCTTTATTTACAGGGATATGTGCCAACCCTGTGCACACCCCTGCACTGGTGCAAAAAGGACAGCTGTGAGCCAACGCGGGCACACTTGCACCATGGCACAAGGATGTCAGTGTTGGCGATCAGCTGTTCTTTACAGTGGCAGTGCAAGGGGAAACACATGGGGTGTGCCATATACTTGTGAATATGGTGCATCCCTTAGTTTCTGAAATTATGCAGGGTGGCACTGCTAAATTTCTTGCACCGCCGTGTTGTGCCTTTTCTATGCGAATAGGCCTCTTGGTAGATACATGTCACCATTAACAGCACTACTACAATCTGGGGTGCTGCCTGATACATATCATTCTATAACAGCCTGCCATGTCAGTCCATTGGATATGGTAATGCATGATGTAGGTATCGTAGGCAAATGAGAGTCAATGTATGATCATGGTTCCATCACTGCTTGGCAGTAAATTGGCTGCCAGGACCAAAATTGCAACAGTCTAAGTGGGCACATACACATACAAGTATGTGGATCTGATTAAAACGATATGTGACACCCTGCATATAACCAACTCTGATTGTGATGAAATGGGTTGAATATCAGTGATCGTAATCTGACTAGTATGACAGGTCCCATCCACTCAGAGTAGGCACACAGTGGTAGTGAGAACAATGCTGAGATCCACTCATCTGAGAGGGGAATACAGTGTGAATTGCAATCAATACCCTTGCGTAACAGGTGTCCTACACATCAATGAGAAACTGAGGGGCATTTTCACAAAGGTATTGCGCACCCTGAACGTCAGTTTTTTCGACGTTCAGCTGTCGCAATGCTCGGCGCCATATTTACAAAGTGGCGTTAAGCCACTTTGAGTGGCTTAGTGCCACGTTGTAAATACAGTACCCTTTCACACAGTTTTCAGCGTAAAAGGGACGTGCAATGGGTGTTGCTGTGGGCATTCCACCGCAACATCCATTGCTTTTTGACGTGCCCCAGATTTACAAGGATCTATAAATCTGAGGCAGTGCCAAACATTTATGCCATGCAAAAGCAGGCGTTAGATTGCCACAAGGAGGATAAATATTTTTATTTCTCCTCATTTTTGCTTTTCTATGTTTGCTGCGTTCTGCAGCACACATAGAAAGAGCAAAACACCATTACTGATTGTTTTTTTGCAGGAAGGTGTCCCTTCCTGAACAGGTGTGGGTGGGGATAGAGAGCGTGGTGGCCAGCCCAGAGAGAGTCCGTGGGTGCCTCACTCTCGATTGAAACCCCGAAACCAGTCCCAGAATGCTTGTTTCCGGTCCAGTGAGGACCCGGCTTGGCAGTTCAGGCTGGACTGTTCCCATGAGGAGCAGGGTCATGACTGATTTGCATATGGCTGGGTCCAAACTGGGGTGGCGTAGTGAGCAAAAGAACAATGGATGTAACCTATATCTCTTGATTGGGGGTGAATGTTTGATTTACTCAGCATTCTGTCCATTATTTGTTGCTGTATCACACTTCACTCCCAATTGAGGCACCTACTCGCCGCTCCATGGCCTCCAGCAGTTCCTGGCTGACCTCGCTGTTGTCATGAGGCAGAGGCATGAACCAGTACCCTGCCAAAGTGGCACCAGTGAAGTGGCCAACTAGCTGGGGGCACTAAGAACCATCTTGAAATCCATGGAGCGGAAGCAGGACTCCCATTTTGCTGCCATGGGTGCCTACCACCATGACGTTGCTGTTGTATTGCAAAACCAGCAGATCCTCCACGCTGCTGTGCTGCCTCATGTGTTGGCTGCCCAAACACCACTGCACTGCCCTAAACCCTGAAACACTATCCCCAGCAAGACCCCCTACACTGCCCAAACACCACTCCACTGCCCTAAACCCTGAAACATCACCCCCAGCAAGACCCCCTACACTGCCCGAACACCACTGCCCTAAACCCTGAAACACCACCCCCAGCACGACCCCCTACACTGCCCGAACACCACTGCACTACCCTAAACCCTGAAACACCAGCCCCAGCACGACCACCTACACTGCACGAACACCACTGCACTGCCCTAAACCCTGAAACACCAGCCCCAGCATGACCCCCTACACTGCCCGAACACCACTGCACTGCCCTAAACCATGAAACACTAGCCCCAGCATGACCCCCTACACTGCCAGAACACCATTGCACTGCCCTAAACCCTGAAACACCAGTCCCAGCACCACCCCCTACACTGCCCGAACACCACTGCACTGCCCTAAACCCTGAAACACCACCCCGTGCACGACCCCCTACACTGCCCGAACACCACTGCACTGCCCTAAACCCTGAAACACCACCCCCAGCACGACACCCTACACTGCCCGAACACCACTGCACTGCCTTAAACCCTGAAACATCACCCCCAGCAAGACCGCCTACACTGCCCGAACACCACTGCCCTAAACCCTGAAACACCACCCCCAGCAAGACCCCCTACACTGCCCGAACACCACTGCACTGCCCTAAACCCTGAAACACCAGCCCCAGCATGACCCCCTACATTGCCCGAACATCACTGCACTGCCCTAAACCCTGAAACACCACCCCCTGCATGACCCACTACACTGCCCGAACACCACTGCACTGCCCTAAACCCTGAAACACCATTCCCCCTGCACAACCCCCGACTCTGCCCGAACACTACTGCACTGGCCTAAACCCTGAAACACCATCCCCAGCACGACCCCCTACACTGCACGAACACCCCTGCACTGCCCTAAACCCTGAAACACTACCCCCAGCAAGACCCCTACACTGCCCGAACACCACTGCACTGCCCTAAACCCTGAAACATCACCCCCAGCAAGACCCCCTACACTGCCCGAACACCACTGCCCTAAACCCTGAAACACCACCCCCAGCAAGACCCCTACACTGCCCGAACACCACTGCACTGCCCTAAACCCTGAAACACCAGCCCCAGCACGACCCCCTACATTGCCCGAACACCACTGCACTGCCCTAAACCCTGAAACACCACCCCCTGCATGACCCACTACACTGCCCGAACACTACTGCACTGCCCTAAACCCTGAAACACCACCCCCAGCACGACCCCCTACACTGCCCGAACACCATTGCACTGCCCTAAACCCTGAAACACCACCCCTGCACGACCCCTACACTGCCCAAACACCACTGCACTGCCATAAACCCTGAAACACCACCCCCAGCACGACCCCCTACACCGCCCGAACACCACTGCACTGCCCTAAACCCTGAAACACCAGCCCCTGCACGACCCCCTACACTGCCCGAACACCACTGCACTGCCCTAAACCCTGAAACACCACCCCCAGCACGACCCCCTACACTGCCTGAACACCACTGCACTGCCCTAAAGCCTGAAACACCACCTCCAACACAACCCCTACACTGCCTGAACACCATTGCTCTGCCCTAAACCCTAAAACACTCCCCAGCTAGACCCCTGCATGACCCAAACACCACTGCACTCCCTAAACCCTGAAACACCACCCCCAGCAAGACCCCCTACACTGCCCGAATACCACTGCACTGCCCTAAAGCCTGAAACACCACCTCCAACACAACCCCCTACACTGCCTGAACACCATTTCTCTGCCCTAAACCCTGAAACACTGCCCCCAGCAAGACCCCCTACACTGCCCGAACACCACTGCACTGCCCTAAACCCTGAAACATCACCCCCAGCAAGACCCCCTACACTGCCCGAACACCACTGCCCTAAACCCTGAAACACCACCCCCAGCACGACCCCTACACTACTCGAACACCACTGCACTGCCCTAAACCCTGAAACACCACCCCCAGCACGACCACCTACACTGCACGAACACCACTGCACTGCCCTAAACCCTGAAACACCAGCCCCAGCATGACCCCCTACACTGCCCGAACACCACTGCACTGCCCTAAACCCTGAAACACCAGCCCCAGCACGACCCCCTACATTGCCCGAACACCACTGCACTGCCCTAAACCCTGAAACACCACCCCCTGCATGACCCACTACACTGCCCGAACACCACTGCACTGCCCTAAACCCTGAAACACCACCCCCAGCACGACCCCCTACACTGCCCGAACACCATTGCACTGCCCTAAACCCTGAAACACCACCCCCTGCACGACCCCCTACACTGCCCGAACACTACTGCACTGCCCTAAACCCTGAAACACCGCCCCCAGCATGACCCCCTACACTGCACGAACACTACTGCACTGCCCTAAACCCTGAAACACTACCCCCAGCAAGACCCCCTACACTGCCCGAACACCACTGCACTGCCCTAAACCCTGAAACATCACCCCCAGCAAGACCCCCTACACTGCCCGAACACCACTGCCCTAAACCCTGAAACACCACCCCCAGCAAGACCCCTACACTGCCCGAACAACACTGCAGTGCCCTAAACCCTAAAACACCACCCCCAGCAGGACCCCCTACACTGCCCGAACACCACTGCTCTGCCCAAAACCCTGAAACACCAGCCCCAGCACGACCCCCTACACTGCCCGAACACCACTGCACTGCCCTAAACCCTGAAACACCACCCCTAGCACGACCGCCTACACTGCCTGAAAACCACTGCACTGCCCTAAACCCTCAAACACCAGCCCCAGCACAACCGCCTACACTGCCCGAACACCACTGCACTGCCCTAAACCCTCAAACACCAGCCCCAGCACGACCCCCTACACTGCCCGAACACCACTGCACTACCCTAAACCCTGAAACACCAGCCCCAGCAAGACCCCCTACACTGCCCGAACACCACTGCACTGCCCTAAACCCTGAAACACCAGCCCCAGCAAGACCCCTACACTGCCCGAACACCACTGCACTGCCCTAAACCCTGAAACACCACCCCCAGCAAGACCCCTACACTGCCCGAACACCACTGCGCTGCCCTAAACGCTGAAACATCAGCCCCAGCAAAACCCCCTACACTGCGCGAACACCATTGCACTGCCCTAAACACTGAAACACCACCCCCAGCAAGACCCCTAAACTGCCCGAACACCACTGCACTAAACCCGGAAACACCAGCCCCAGCAAGACCACCTACACTGCCCGAACACCACTGCACTGCCCTAAACCGTAAAACTCTACCCCCAGCATGACCCCCTACACTGCCCGAACACCACTGCACTGCCCTAAACCCTGACTCACCACCCCCTGCACGACCCCCTACACTGCCCGAACACCACTACACTGCCCTAAACCCAGAAACACCACCCCCAGCACGACCCCTACACTGCCCAAACACCACTGCACTGCCCTAAACCCTGAAACACCACCCCCAGCAAGACCCCCTACACTGCCCGAATACCACTGCACTGCCCTAAAGCCTGAAACACCACCTCCCACACAACCCCCTACACTGCCTGAACACCATTGCTCTGCCCTAAACCCTGAAACACTGCCCCCAGCAAGACCCCTACACTGCCCGAACACCACTGCACTGCCCTAAACCCTGAAACATCACCCCCAGCAAGACCCCCTACACTGCCCGAACACCACTGCCCTAAACCCTGAAACACCACCCCCAGCACGACCCCCTACACTACTCGAACACCACTGCACTGCCCTAAACCCTGAAACACCACCCCCAGCACGACCCCCTACACTGCCCGAACACCACTGCTCTGCCCAAAACACTGAAAAACCAGCCCCAGCATGACCCCCTACACTGCCCGAACACCACTGCACTGCCCTAAACCCTGAAACACCAGCCCCAGCACGAACCCCTACACTGCCCGAGCACCACTGCCTGCACTGCCCTAAACCCTGAAACACCAGCCCCAGCACGACCCCCTACACTGCCTGAACACTACTGCACTGCCCTAAACCATGAAACACCATCCCCAGCACGACCCCCTACACTGCACGAACACCACTGCACTGCCCTAAACCCTGAAAAACTACCCCCAGCAAGACCCCCTACACTGCCCGAACACCACTGCACTGCCCTAAACCCTGAAACATCACCCCCAGCAAGCCCCCTACACTGCCCGAACACCACTGCCCTAAACCCTGAAACACCACCCCCAGCAAGACCCCCTACACTGCCCGAACACCACTGCACTGCCCTAAACCCTGAAACACCAGCCCCAGCACGACCCCCTACACTGCCCGAACACCACTGCACTGCCCTAAACCCTGAAACACCACCCCGTGCATGACCCCCTACACTGCCCGAACACCACTGCACTGCCCTAAACCCTGAAACACCAGCCCCAGCACGACCCCCTACACTGCCCAAACACCACTACACTGCCCTAAACCCTGAAACACAACCCCCAGCACGACCCCCTACACTACCCGAACACCACTGCACTATCCTAAACCCTAAAACACTACCCCCTACACTACACAAACACCACTGCACTACCCTAAACCCTAAAACAATACCCCCAGCACGAACCCCTACACTACCCAAACACCACTGCACTACCCTAAACCCTAAAACACTACCCCCAGCAGTACCCCCTATACTACCCAAACACCATTGCACTACCCTAAACCCTAAAACACTACCCCCAGCAGTACCCCTACACTACCCAAACACCACTGCACTACCCTAAACCCTAAACCACTACCCCCAGCACGACCCCCTACACTACCCAAACACCACTGCACTACCCTAAACCCTAAAACACTACCCCCAGCACAACCCCTACACTACCCAAACACCACTGTAATACCCTAAACCCTAAAACACTCACCCAGCACGACTCCCTACACTATCCAAACACCACTGCACTACCCTAAACCCTAAATCTACCCCCAGCATGACCCCCTACACTACACAAACACCACTGCACTACCCTAAACCCTAAAACACTACCCCCAGCACGACCCCCTTCACTACCTAAACACAACTACACAATTTGTTACAGGCGTTGCAACGCAGGCCTGTGGTGCTTACTGGAAGTACTTGGTGGGCTAGTTGGGCCCCAGGGACCCTCAGGATTCAAGGTGACCTAATCCCCCAACTTAAAACGCGCCACGGGGCGCGTTTGCACAGTGGTGAAGGGAGGGGGCGGGGCCTCAGGTGACATGTGCGCAAACACGCCCCTTGACTCCTGAGGGACCCTGGGGCCAACTAGCCCACCAGGTACCTTCAGTAAGCACAACAGAGTTGCGTTGCAGAGAGGTGAAAAAGGTGCGTGGCCTCGGAACGCCTCTCTGCAACTCAGCTCTGTGGTCCTAACTGTAGGTACCTGGGGGGCTAGTTGGGCCCCAGGAACCCTCAGGATTCAAAGGGACTTAATACCGCAACTTAAAACGCGCCACGGGGCGCGTTTGCACACGTGTTTTAAGAGGTAGTTTTAATCCCCCTGCCCTATTATGTACTAGGGACTTACAGAGGAGGTCATGCTAATCACAGGG
Source organism: Calotriton arnoldi (assembly GCA_963921515.1). Lineage (NCBI taxonomy): Eukaryota > Metazoa > Chordata > Amphibia > Caudata > Salamandridae > Calotriton > Calotriton arnoldi. Next base: position 71,506 of record CAWUFW010014735.1, read on the forward strand.
GTACCCCAACGCATAGTGTTCCCTAGTGTATGTAGGTGTTTTTACTGTATTCTAAGTGTCTTTTAGCATAGCACTGACTGGTTAGTCAGAGTCAGTTACCACCAGTACCTGTCTGAAAAAGTTGTGGGCACAGGATGATTTTGCAACATGGCCTCTTTCTGCTCCTCTGTTGGTTCTTTCTGCACATCTTTTCTTCTTCCTGCACTTTTCTTCGTCTTTGTGGACTTCTGTTGCTTCTTTCTGCATTTCTTTTGCTTCTTTCTGCGCGTTTTTTCTTCTTTCTTCACATGTCCTACCTCTGTAGGCATAGTTAGAAACTAGCATTTAAAAAACCTTTGAAATTCACTTAAAAAATCATAGGTTTCAGGCACGTTATAGTTAGAAATTAGCATTTAAAAACCTTTGAAATTCACTGAAAAAACCATAGGTTTCAGACACGTTATAGTTAGAAATTAGCATTTAAAAAACCTTTGAAATTCACTGAAAAAACCATAGGTTTTAGGGACAGTTATAGTTAGTTGGACATTTCACTCGTACAAAACCATAGAAATTCCCCCGTTATAGTTAGTTCAGCTAACTATAACTCGCGCCCCGCAATGCACTGCTGATGACGTCACATATTACATCACTCATGACATGGTCAGTGACATCACTGATGACATCACTGATGACATCTCAAATGACATCACTGATGACATCATCCATGTGATAATTTCATGCATCTTCTCACACCCTAATATAGCTTTTGATACACCCACTCTAAATTACAGACTGCCATTCTCAAAACCATACACACTCCAATACCAATAACTACATACCCACTCACTGATTCTTAGGTCTACACACACACATCTACTCACTCACCCGTACAGTCACTCATACTTACAGTCACTCAGTACAGGACTATCATATGCACTCATACACCTATATAAACACTCACACACCGCCACTCATCCATAGAGGTACTCACACACCTAGTCAGTCATGCAAAAAATTAATCACACACCCATTTACTCACCTATACAGTTATACACACACCAGCTCACTTACTCATACAAATACTAGCACATTCTTACGCTCTTATACAATAACTGATACAAGCACACACGCATCCATACAGCCACTCTCACAATCACACACTCTCACTTATAGCCATTTAAATACTCTAACACACATATATACTGCCTTTTACATATGTAGTTACTCGCACATGTACCACTGAGATATACATTCACTCACTAACACACCCATACACACACTCACCCACCCAAGCAGTCCATCACAGATGCACTCTTGAAATCATGCACCCAGTGAATCACCCACTCACACATCTATGTACAGAGTCACACACACCCCACCCACACAAACACTCAGGCAGCCATACAGATAATCAGAGAACCAATCAATAACCCATATAGACACTCATGTAGCTATTCGCAAATCCATGCATCCACTTACACACCAACAAACAGACGGATACAGACATTCACACAGTTTAGTCACTAACCCATGCATTCAGTAAGATACGTTTAATCACTCACTTGTAGAGTCAGTCACGCACGTACTAAATCATCCATTCAGACACTTAAACACCCACTCATTCTTCAATACGCCTTTCCCTATATATATTAAACATATTTAAACTTTACAGAAACACACAGTCACTGGATGATGTCATCAGTGATTTCATTTGAGATGTCATCAGTGATGTCATCAGTGATGTCACTGACCATGTCATGAGTGATGTAATATGTGACGTCATCAGCAGTGCATTGCGGGGCGCGAGTTATAGTTAGCTGAACTAACTATAACGGGGAATTTCTATGGTTTTGTACGAGTGAAATGTCCAACTAACTATAACTGTCCCTAAAACGTATGGTTTTTTCAGTGAATATATATATATATATACATTTATTTGTTGTTTCATTTGACATCTGGGAAAGCCTTTCTGTTAGAGAGTGTTCCACAAATAAAACCCCACGCTTTATTTGGAAAACTGTCTTTTGATGTGCCTCATTTTATGAGAGTGAAATCCCTTTCCAGGTGTTTTTATTGCTTCATCATGTGCGTGTCTCCGTGTGGGAGAGCTGTATTTTCTATTATTTGAGAGGGCGAAGCAATACAACATGTGCCCCCCCGGCATGCACTTCCAGGCTGAGGAGTGGCACGGGAGCCCTGTTGAGACCCCCTTTGTTTCCTCTCTGTCATCCCTTTCATGACGGGCTTACCGCCATGAAAGGGGTGGCGGACAGGTAACTCGTAATATGTTTGGGGGTGCCGCAGTGGCACCACCAGCATATTGCAGTTCCCTAACCACTGTGCGATGTCTGCGGGATCCTGGATCCCTGGCGCTCGCAGCGGTCATGTGGCGGTCTGATCGCCCAACTTGTAATACTGTGGGTGGGCCCGCAGTATGGCGGTGGTCAGACCGCCGTGCTCGTAATTAGGCCCTTAGTATGCTTGGGAACAATGCTCTCTGGTACCCATGCAATGGTGCAAGTGTCACCTTCACTGTACAATAGTGTACCTTCTGCATCCTGCAAGGGCCTTAATGCCATAGGCATTTGCCACAGTAAGATGTGAAATGTCCGCAAAGTACTTGTATTGCTCCACTACATAGTGTAACTGATATGGCAAGGAGCCAAATCAGGGCACATTGCTAACTATACTGAACACTTGGCAAGTATTATATGTAACAATGGATGCTGGATAGGTACCTCACATCACACAGAGGCATTTGAAACCTCTACGATCTGAACTGTTGTAAGTCCATGGTGGACCATGCCACCGCTCATTGCATGCTCCCAATATCATAGCTTGTGCAACTGACATGCATTCTGAATACTTCGCAACCAAGGCCATGTTCAGATGTGTATCCACTACCACATATATTCGCAGAGTCTGCCACTATGATCATGGCTCCCCTGTCAAGCCTCTATTAAGTGGTCCATCCCAGATTGGCAATGCTTTCTCCTTGACAGTAGCCAGAGGCTGATAGACATGCAACACTTAACGTCCACCTTTCCTGACCTATTTATCTTCACACAAATGTTTATTTGTGATAAGGATGCACATTGAATCTGGCAAGCCACACAGCATCTGTAATCACACTCAATCCTTGCACTAGACAATTAGCATTGATGAAGGCACTCACCGGTGAAGTTGGAGGTCTTTGAAGTTATCCACCTCAGCACGCGTGTATGATGGGGGGCCAGCTGCAACACATATCATGTAAAACACATCAGTAAACTGAGAAAACATATTCAATATGCAACAGAAGCACAGTACATATGCATGGCCTTCAGTTTGAAAGCGATACAGTGACACAGTTGACATGACTAAATGATACACAACCGTAGGGCCGGCTGAAGTGAACATACATATGAAGAGCCAAAACGTGCACCTAAAGGCCAATTTGCAGAACCAGGTCATGAACCTCTTCACTACCAAATGTCACTATGGGAGCTGACTTAGATGATTCTCTGCACCTACATAAATCACATACCATACTCAGCAAGGTAATGTAATACCCAGGCCCTCTTAGATGCTGACACCAGGGAAAGAGTACACTACGTACATCTCCCTTCATGCGTATTTTTTACCTAAGTTAGGGTGAGTTCTGTACCTTTCAGTGCTGCCGGGTAATTGATATTGTTCACACTTGTTCCATGCATCCCTAAGTTTGAAATTGCACAATTAAACAATAACATGAATGATATAGGTTGCGATGTGTCGTATTCAGTCTATCATACACTTAGATACGGTACCATCTGAATGGGCTCCCTTCTGACATACATTGGGCCTTTCATACTAAAGGCATGTACTATGTGAATCTCATATGTAAGGATAGCTTCAGTGACTCTGGCTCAAAAACACATCCATGAGGCCATGCAAAGGCAGCATGTAGGATTTGCTATGCATTCAGAAGAATGTAGTCAGTCAAGCCAGTGCAAAGGACAGCGTAGCTATAGTGGAAATCAAGGAGCCATACCGCTTACATAAGAAATGCTGCTCATGACCAGTGTTATGTGTTTTGTCACATTCAGAGGTTAGCTAAGCAGTGTAAGCCATGGCAGGCTTCAATAATGCTTTTACAGCTCAGGGGAGGTATGCCAAAGTGGATCATCGGCACATCACTATGGCGCTTATTTACAAGGCCCTTGCACAGCCGGTGCATCACGTTTGACAGTGTAAGAAGTGACATGCCAGCAGTGTAAGGGGCTTGCAAATAAGCCCCTTTATGTGTAACGTATGTTCTGTAATGGCCCATCACATCTGTATCTGACAAATGCCTGTTGTGAAATAAGCATCTCTGGACCAGAACTGTACTACCTTGTCAGTCATCATATAACTTGTCAATATGGGCTATGGGCATGTACATCAGCTCCATGCTTCCCTGTATCTCATTTGTATTACCTACAGGGACACGAATACTTGTGTTGCCTGCACAGTGTCACAGATAGTACTGGTACAGAGATTGTGGCAGCAGTATAGCCACTGAATTTCTGGCTTTTGCATGGGGGCATGCCAAATTTGAGCCATAAGTCGAGTGAGCCATACTTAATGTTACCACTAATCATCAAAGGGTACATGAGTCACATAGGATAGCAGACAAATCATGGGTACTTACCATTTGCTCCACCAACTTCAATGCCAACATAATCCAGGCCAGACTCCCTTCCGACCACTTCAGTCCAGCAATGTTTTAGTTGTTGGATGTTGCGGTCCACTCCGAACATTCTCTGAATCTAAAGGTGTATAGGCTCCCACCGTTGTTTTCTGACCTTCACGGGGTATCCCTGTATGACATGTCCGCAGCTGGCTAGCATGGCAGGCAGGTAATGTGTCACCAGCCACAGGAAGCTCCCAAACTCCTGCTCATTCATGAGGCAACAGCGACTCTTCCCCAGCATGATCCCAATCAAATTAATTATACTCAAACACAACTAAACCACCCAAAACCCCACTACTACCCTTATAACAAACATACCCCAAAAGACAAACAACCAACTGCACACAGAACAATACACAGCAATATACAACAATTGCGCACAGAAAGGAATTGAGGGACACGACATGGACAGCACACACGATGCACCAGCTCCAACAACATCAAAACCCCTCTCCAGCACAAGCAAAACACCACCACTCCCAAGCTCAGACAGAAAAACTGTGAAAATGAAATTAGTGCCTGGTTTGCAGCATGTTGGATCCATTACAGCACTTCCCGTTATCCATTACTTCACTTCATGGGTGGATGCATCACGTTTTCAGCCAATGGGTTGGGTTTGTTGACGCTACCAGTCAATGCGAGGATTTCATACAAGGCCTGACAAGTCTCAATGTGGTTTTTAGTACACGTCGGCTGGGAAGCATCATTTTTGGCTGACGCTGTGGCTATAAGATATCACGCTTAATGGCCATGCATAATGTTTTGGGGATGCAATATGTCAAAAGTGTGTTCTTTGGTCTATTGGGATGTGCAATGCATGTAATAATGTACAGGGACTGCAGCGTTGGGTGTGAATAGTGGAGTTGACCTGTTTTCAGTCTTTGCATGTGTTTACTATGTTTGTTGACAGTGGACATATGTGTGGGTTCATCCTGTTCAGGGATCATACTACGCATAGTGCCCAAACACTAGAGTAGCACAAGGGCACCCATTACCAGATGTGCCCTGTGTGCTAAATTAGTCTTAGCACCTATTGAAATTGTATTAGCTTCTCCCAGGGATGTGACAGACTACCGCTGCCATGGGGTCAGTGCACCCACTTCTACGACTGCTCAGCCTACTGCCAAACAGAACCATGTCCTACAGTGGAGGCATAAGCCTGTGGGGAAATTTTGGAGTGTTCAGAGATTGGCTGCACCCACCTGGAAGGGGATGTATGGATGGCGCCATTTAATTGTTTGAATATTTGCCGTTCATATCCAAGGGCCATACCCCACAGGAGAGTGACAGTGTCATCATTTGTGACCAACATGATCCTCAATCACGCTGGTTGTTCTATGGTTGACCACCATGCATGCCTTGACGTGACCGCCTACATATTGCTGATAGTAAGGCTGCGTAAATCACACCACAACTACACTCTGCATCAAGGCTGTGTTGCTTGGGCATAGGAATGGGTGTTCACACGAAGCACTGTTGCACTGGCAAAGTATAGCATGCATCATTTGTATGTGTGATATGAGATCACTTAATAGATTAGACATGTGGATACTATTGTAGATGTAGCATCTGTAGACTGTAGTTTTGGGAATGTGTTCCCATGCACATACTATGTGGAGAACTTCAAAGTCATCATACTATGAGTGGCCTCTACTATTGTCCACAAGTAGGAGGCTTTACAAATGGCTATCAGCAGGAGAGACACACATACAGTTATTGCACAGTATCTATGTTACCACACCATGTTAATTGTGGTTGGCAATGGAGGACTATCTGCAACAGGTAGCTGGCATGCACACTATTTCATTTGTGCCAGATGATGTTCAATGCTGTTTGTTACAAATAGCTACATACATTATCTGTGTGACAATCAGTAGCAGGTCAAATGCAAATGTTTAGGTTTCTACTGTGATTATGGAATCAAAATTCATACACAGTATGTAGGAGAGTAGGATCTGCCTCTTATGTTGCCCCCACTTTTTTTCTGATGTTTACACTGGTTTCTGGCTATAGTCTGGCTGGGGCCCTGCCAATCAGGGCCCCAGCCTCTCTGTTCTCTCTAAACGACTTGGAGTGCACTCTAGGTGCACTAGTGATTGGATACTGTGGTACCTTATGAATCCCTAGTATATGGTACCTTAGGTACCAAGGGCTTAGGTACTTCACAGGCCTACCAGGGGCTGAAGCATGTATTATGCCACCCCTGGGAAGCAGACTAAATCTGACACCACAGGCCTGCTACTGCAGCCTGGGTGAGGAGGTGCTAGCACCCCTCACTGAGATATAGGTTCCCTATATCTCCCCTGCACACACATTTAAACCTATCAGTCACCCCTAAGGCAGGCCCTATCAATCCTTTGGGCAGGGTGCTTAGTTTCTATGTGAGAGGGTGCCTCTGCCTGAGCAGGGCCCCTCTGCAGCTCTCAGAGTCCATTCTCTGGGGCTGTTTGTGAATGCGGTCAAACCATATACTCTTAAGTGCATTATAACCTCGCGGTTAATGCTAACTTTGGAATGGCTGCATCAAAACATGTCGTGTTTGGTGTCAAACACCTTGGAATCATACCCCCACACCAGTACCTGGTGTGGGAGTATGATCCCACCCTTCTAGAGGGATCGACATGTACCTACTGTGGAAACGCGGTAGAATCCTGAAGAGCCCTGGCATCACAAAATGGATGCCACCAGTCACAGACACTGGGCTGCCCTCCTGCTGATGACCGAAACTCGCAGTGGAGGAGGCCCAACAATAGGTATCCTGTCACAGGGAGGTGTGACCACCTCCCAGACAGGGTTTAGTGTATTGGGGCTGGGTGGGTGCACTCCTAGAGTGCTTTGAAGTCCTGCACTGGGGGAGCAGGAGGCTCCTCTGCGCATACACCAGTTCAAAGCGGCTCAGGGGCTACCTGCCCCTGCTCTGGCGTGAAACTGGACAAAGGGAAGTGGGTGTAGCCACCCACTCCCCTGACCCTCCCATAGGTGGGGTCATAGAGCTAGTCCCTCCCTTCCTTTTAGTATAAGATAGGGAACCCTTGACCTTGCAAACTAGATATCCCTGGACGACGCTCTAAAGAAGAATCCCGGACCTTCGATGTTCCACTACCTCTGGAAGACTGAAGAATCTCCCTTGGAGTCAAGGAGTGACTCCCCTGCTTGACAGGCACCAAAAACTGCAACGACGGTCGCACACTACGCCACTCCTGCCGGAGCCCGAAGTCCCTGCAGCCCAGGAAGAGGATTTCCTGACTTCCCCAAGGCCATCGTGAGTCCCCAGCGAAGCTGAGGCAAGTGGACCCCAAGAGTGACGAGGAACCACAGTCCCTGGGTACCATGCACTATTTTCGAGTGCAACCCCTTTACGACGTTCTACGAATCTGTGCTTTAGACCACGTATGGTCCAAGCCTCTAGCAGAGATCCCTCCCAAGATCAGAGGCCTACCCTGTCCCGAGTGACCGTGGGCCCCTGTTGAAGGAATCCTCCCAAGGCGTCTTTGCAATCCCTTGCCAGTCGGCTTGTGGGTCCCCTGAAGACTTTTCTACAAATCCAAAGGGCTCCCCTGGTTGCTCCAGGCCTGCCCTGACTTACCCTTGCTGGGTGAGTCCCCCAGACCTTGCTGGTCTGCATCATTGACTTTTTGTTTTTTTCACAAGACTTGCTGCTACCAAGGCTTACTGGCTCCAATCGGGTCGCCAACACCGCAGTCAGCTGCAGACTTTTTGGAGCACGCCGAATCTAGCTCCTGGCTGTCCTCGACACCTCCTGGACCTCGTGGCCGAAGAGTCAAGACAATCGTGAACGACCTGAATCTGTCGACGACGGTGGGCATTCATCTTCCTTGCCCCGGGTCACTGCCAAGTGACTTTGAACACTGTCCCCTCTGCTTTCAGGTCTTCCTCCTTCCAAATCCAGGCTTGGATTTCACCGGACACTTCTTCTGGCTTCACAAGCAGCAAGTCTTCATTGGCTCCCATTGAAAACGACGCCGCGACCCGACACCAAAGGACACCTATGCACCCGACTTCCCTGGGTGAGGTAACTCCAGCACTTCGGTGCTCCTGTGGGTGTTGGCCCTAGAACTACTTACCCTGTAAGTGACTTGCTTGTAGCTACTCCCGAAGTGCCCTTAAACTCTTAATTTCCAACCGCGACTTGCCCCATTGAAGTCTACGGCGACCCGCGCCTGTGTTTCCTCACTGCACGCGTCCCCCGTGGGTCCTTTACTTACCTGCCTTGGGTGGTTTCGTGAGGCCCCAGCACTTCTGAAGGCCCTGGGCCTTGTCCCTTTGCAAGTCATTGTTCTTAAGTCTCTTTTTTAGTATATGGTCTGGTACGCCCCTAGGGCCCCAGCCATACTTGTGCTCAATTTATTGTGAAACGTTGATTTGTGCATATGTTCCTGACTTCTAATCTCACAAGAGATTAGTAGAGAGTTGTTTAGTAATAAATACATATATATTTGATATATATACCTGTGTGGTGTCTTTTCATTTGGTGATTCAAGAGATTGTGTGGTAAAACAAGCTGCTTTACATTCCTCCAAGACTTAGCCTGAAGGCTGCTCTCCACAGCTACCACTAGGATAGCTTTCTGTAAAGGTTGTCTTAAACCTACCTACCATAAGAGTCGAATTGTACTGGTGCAAGGTGTCCACTTTAACTAGTGAACAGCATATGCCAGGCCAACTTCTCACATTGGTGGCAGCGTGTGGGATTCCAGCTTGCTATTGTTTTACCAGAAAATCTCTATTTGAATTACTAACTGAAAACCACTATAGGTACTCAAGGTACATATAAAGTCAAGCTTAGTATCAATAAGTTCTACTGAACTTAGAGCTGTGTGCCAAGGGATAGCACACCCTTTCTACAGCTCAAACTAGTATCAGTAGGCCACAAACTAGTGTGGGTAGTACAACACTGCACAACACTAGAATGTCTGTAAAGGGTGGACCCAGTGGATCCAATCAGCCTCAGTATGAGGACATGACTTTCTTGGACTTGAAAGCCATGTGTGCTGCAAGGCACCTGAAGTTAGGACAGAGTCCTCCACACTACACCTGATAGATCTGCTAACAGCAGATGATCTTAGATTAGCTCTAGGAGCTAATGGGTCTGAATCAGTGAGTGGGTCAATTACAGTGTCTGGGTCAGATGATGAACATCAGGATGACCAAGACTCTGTGGTTAAAGGTTCAGGTCCCCAGGGGCCTGAAAAGGACAGAGGAATTCTCCCTAAGAGAACTGACATAGTGGAGGAGAGGCCTAGGTCCCTTTCTAGGGACTCTGACCACTCCTATCACTGTGGCAGAGAATCTGTCTACCAGAGGAACTCCTACTTCCCCAGAAGAGAGACCTCCTCTGACAGAATGTACAAACTGCTGCAGTATGAGGAAGCAAGACTGGCCCTCAAAACCAAGCAGTTGGCATTAGATAAGGAAGCCCTGGAGCTCCAGAGAGCTTCTAGAAAAGAGGGGTTAGAACCCCCTGGTGGCAGCAACAGTGTCCCTAGAGGCAGAGAATATATTCCAGACCATAGGAACCTGAGCAAGGTTGTTCCTCCCTACCAGAGTGGGGATGATATCCATAAGTGGATAACTGCTATGGACAGGGCCTGTAGAGTACAACAGGTCCCCCAAAAGCAGTGGGCAGCAATCTTGTGGCTCTCCTTTTCAGATAAAGGTAGAGACAAGCTCCTCACTGTTAGAGAAGAGGATGCTGATGACTATGAAGTCCTGAAGAGTGCACTAATAGATGGGTTTGGCTTAACCACTGAGCAGTACAGGTTGAAGTTCAGAGACACCCAGAAGGCACAGACTCAGGACTGGACTGACTTTGTAGATTGTGCAACCAAGGCTCTGGAGGGTTGGCTGGTTGGCAGTAGGGTTACTGATTTCAAGGGATTGTATAATCTAATGATGAGAGAACAGATCCTTAATAATTGCCAGAACCAGTTGTTGCATCAATACCTGGTGGACTCAGATCTGACCTCTCCCCAAGAATTGGGAAAGAAGGCAGACAAGTGGGTCAGAACCAGGGTGAGGCAGAAAAACCAGAACCAAGGGGGTGACACCAAGAAGCAGGATTCTAAGGGCTCTGAGAAAGGTGGGGATCAGTCAAAAGACCAGAAGTCTTCACAAGGGCCCCAAAAATCTGCATCTGGTGGGGAGTCACAATCCAACAAGGGAAAAGGCCAAAAGAAGCCCTGGTGCACATTCTGTAAACAGAAAGGGCACTGGACTTCTGATTGTAACAAGTCCAAAGACCAAACCACCACCACTCCTGCCCCTAAGGCAACTGTTCCCCCTAGTTCAGCTACTGGTGGAGGTGGTACTCAGAATAAGGGTGTAGTAGGGTTGACCCTGGGTTCTGAAGTGGACTCTGGCCTAGTCAGAGTACCCACTCAGGCAAGGCTGATTTGTGATGGAGACATTGACATGTCCTTCCTGGTGAGCCCCAGTAATCTGGGCAAATACAAACAGCAGCCTGTAATAAATGGCAAACAGGCTTTGGCATTTAGGGACACAGGTGCTAGTGTCACCATGGTGGCAGAGGATCTTGTGGACCCTGGACAGATCATCCTGGGCGAAATGTACCAGGTGACCAATGCAAGCAATGTCAGGACCAACCATAGTCTGGCAGTTGTGAATTTCTCCTGGGGAGGGGTAACTGGCCTCAAGAAGGTTGTAGTCAGTGCAGACCTTCCTGTAGAATGTCTATTGGGCAATGATCTAGAAACTTCAGCCTGGTCTGAAGTAGAGTTATGGACTCATGCTGAGATGTTGGGCATCCCTGCAGAGGTATTTGCTGTGACCAGGTCACAGGCCAAAATGCATGACACTGAACCAGCTCTGGATCCTGAAACCATGGACCAGATGCTTCCCAAGAAGAGGAGCAGATGGGGTAAGGCAGTGCCTTCCCCTCTGTCTCAGATCACTGATTCCCTCTTGAGGGAGGAGGAGCAGATCCTGAAGAAGGAACTGCCCCAGAGGGACTTGAGCCTGATCAGGTTGAGTTCTTGGGGGCAGGGGGCCCTTCTAGGGAAGATCTGAGTAAGGAGCAACAGTGCTGCCCCTCTCTTGAACCCCTCAGACAGCAGGCTGCTGCTGAGGCTGCTGGGAGTGCTAGTGGGTCCCATAAAGTTTATTGGGATGAGGGACTCCTATATTCTGAGGGTAGAGATCCAGCCCCTGAAGCCACCAGGAGGTTGGTAATACCTCAAAAGTTTAGGGGGTTCCTCTTGACCCTAGCACATGATATCCCTTTAGCAGGTCACTTGGGCCAAAACAAGACCTGGGACAGGCTTGTTCCACATTTTCATTGGCCAAATATGTCAGAGGACACAAAGGAGTTTTGTCGCTCCTGTGTCACATGCCAAGCCAGTGGCAAGGCAGGTGGCACCACAAAGGCCCCCTGATACCACTACCTGTGGTGGGGGTACCCTTTGAAAGGGTAGGGATTGACATTGTTGGTCCCCTTGACCCTTAAACTGCATCTGGGCACAGATTTATCCTGGTGGTAGTGGATCATGCCACCAGGTACCCAGAGGCAATTCCCTGAGGACCACCACAGCCCCTGTGGTGGCAAGAGCCCTCATTGGAGTTTTCTCCAGAGTGGGTTTCCCAAAGGAGGTCATCTCTGACAGAGGTACCAACTTCATGTCAGGATATTTGAAAGCAATGTGGAAGGAGTGTGGTGTAACTTATAAGTTCACCACCCCTATCACCCACAATGCAATGGGTTGGTTGAGCGTTTCAACAAAACCCTTAAGGGAATGATTAAAGGACTCCCAGAGAAGCTTAGGCGGAAATGGGACCTTCTTCTTCCCTGCCTGTTGTTCGCATACAGAGAGGTTCCACAGAAGGGGGTTGGTTACAGCCCATTTGAGCTTCTGTTTGGGCATCCTGTAAGAGGTCCATTATGTTTGGTAAAAGAAGGCTGGGAGTTACCTCTCAAACCCCCCAAACAGGATGTGATGGACTATGTACTTGGTCTCCGCTCCAGGATGGCCGAATACATGCAGAAGGCAACCAAAACCTGGAGGCCAGCCAAGAATTACAAAAAGCTTGGCATGACCAAAAGGCTGTGCTGACTGTGTACCAGCCAGGACAGAAAGTGTGGGTGTTGGAGCCTGTGGCCCCAGCAGCCCTCCAAGACAAATGGAGTGGCCCCCATACAATAGTTGAGCAAAAGGGAGAAGTCACCTATCTGGTGAATCTTGGAACTCCCAGGAGCCCCTGAGGGTGCTCCATGTGAACAGATTGAAACCATATGTTGACAGGGCTGACATGGGCTTGCTCATGGCAACTGATGAGGAACAGGAGGAGGAGAGTGACCCTCTCCCTGACCTGCTCTCACAGAACCCTGATGATGGGTCAGTCGATGGTGTTGCTTTGGCAAGCAGCCTCACTGTCCATCAGCAAACTGAGTGCAGACAAGTTCTGCAGCAGTACAGACATATGTTTAGCCTGACCCCTAGTCAGACTACCTGGTGCACCCATGAGGTGGACACTGGGGACAGTCTGCCTGCCAAGAGTAAAATCTACAGGCAACCTGACCATGTCAGGGACTGTATCAGGACTGAAGTCCAGAAAATGTTGGAGTTAGGTGTGATTGAGCCTTCAGATAGCCCTTGGGCTAGCCCAGTAGTCCTAGTACCCAAGCCTCATACCCAGGGTGGTAAGAAAGAAATGAGGTTTTGTGTAGACTACAGAGGCCTCAATGCAGTCACCAGGACTGATGCCTATCCCATACCAAGGGCAGATGAGCTGATTGATACTTTGGCCTCAGCCAAGTATCTGAGTACATTTGACCTAACAGCTGGCTACTGGCAGATCAGGTTAGCTGATGATGCAAAGGCCAAAACAGCATTTTCGACCCCTGGTGGGCACTACCACTTTGTGGTGATGCCCTTTGGATTGAAAAATGCTCCTGCCACTTTTCAGAGGTTGGTGAACAAAGTTCTGGCAGGGATGGAAACTTATTGCTCAGCTTATCTAGATGATATTGCTGTCTTTAGTTCCTCCTGGCAGGATCACCTGGTCCACCTCAGAAATGTTTTGGAGGCTCTGCAGAAAGCAGGCCTCACTATCAAGGCCACTAAGTGCCAGATAGGGCAGAGTCAGGTTGTGTACCTGGGCCACCTTGTGGGTGGAGGCCAGGTTCAGCCTTTACAGAGCAAAATCCAAACCATAATAGAATGGGTTGCTCCAACCACCCAGACACAGGTGAGAGCCTTCTTAGGCCTGACTGGGTACTATAGGAGGTTTGTGAAGGGATATGGATCTATAGTGACCCCCTTGAATGATCTGACCTCAAAGAAAATGCCAAAAAGGTTCAGTGGACAGCTAACTGTCAGAAGGCATTTGAAAACCTAAAGCAGGCCATGTGCACTGCCCCCATCTTACAGAGTCCAGACTACACCAAAAAGTTCATTGTCCAAACAGATGCTTCTGAGCTGGGTGTGGGAGCTGTACTGTCTCAACTGAATGATGAAGGTCAAGACCAGCCAGTAGATTTTATTAGCAGGAGGCTGACCCCTAGAGAGAAACGTTGGTCAGCTATAGAGAGGGAGGCCTTTGCTGTGGTGTGGGCCCTGAAGAAGCTGAGGCCATACTTGTTTGGCACTCACTTCATAGTTCAGACTGACCACAAGCCCCTCCTATGGCTGAAACAGATGAAAGGTGAAAACCCAAAACTTTTAAGGTGGTCCATTTCCCTACAGGGGATGGACTATACAGTGGAACATAGGCCTGGGACCCAACATGCCAATGCAGATGGACTCTCAAGGTATTTCCACTTAGAGCACGAAGACTCAACTGGTCAAGGTTAGTTTAGTGTCCCTGCGTTTGGGGTGGGGTTGTGTAGGAGAGTAGGATCTGCCTCTTATGTTGCCCCCACTTTTTTTCTGATGTTTACACTGGTTTCTGGCTATAGTCTGGCTGGGGCCCTGCCAATCAGGGCCCCAGCCTCTCTGTTCTCTCTAAACGACTTGGAGTGCACTCTAGGTGCACTAGTGATTGTATACTGTGGTACCCTATGAGTCCCTAGTATATGGTACCTTAGGTACCAAGGGCATAGGTACTTCACAGGCCTACCAGGGGCTGAAGCATGTATTATGCCACCCCTGGGAAGCAGACTAAATCTGACACCACAGGCCTGCTACTGCAGCCTGGGTGAGGAGGTGCTAGCACTCCTCACTGAGATATAGGTTCCCTATATCTCCCCTGCACACACATTTAAACCTATCAGTCACCCCTAAGGCAGGCCCTATCAATCCTGAGGGCAGGGTGCTTAGTTTCTATGTGAGAGGGTGCCTCTGCCTGAGCAGGGCCCCTCTGCAGCTCTCAGAGTCCATTCTCTGGGGCTGTTTGTGAATGCGGTCAAACCATATACTCTTAAGTGCATTATAACCTCGTGGTTAATGCTAACTTTGGAATGGCTGCATCAAAACATGTCGTGTTTGGTGTCAAACACCTTGGAATCATACCCCCACACCAGTACCTGGTGTGGGAGTATGATAGGGATAGACATGTACCTACTGTGGAAACGCTGTAGAATCCTGAAGAGCCCTGGCATCACAAAATGGATGCCACCAGTCACAGACACTGGGCTGCCCTCCTGCTGATGACCGAAACTCGCAGTGGAGGAGGCCCAACAATAGGTATCCTGTCACAGGGAGGTGTGGCCACCTCCCAGACAGGGTTTAGTGTATTGGGGCTGGGTGGGTGCACTCCTAGAGTGCTTTGAAGTCCTGCACTGGGGGAGCAGGAGGCTCCTCTGTGCATACACCAGTTCAAAGTGGCTCAGGGGCTACCTGCCCCTGCTCTGGCGCAAAACTGGACAAAGGGAAGTGGGTGTAGCCACCCACTCCCCTGACCCTCCGATAGGTGTGGTCATAGAGCTAGTCCCTCCCTTCCTTTTAGTATAAGATAGGGAACCCTTGACCTTGCAAACTAGATATCCCTGGACGACGCTCTAAAGAAGAATCCCGGACCTTCGACGTTCCACTACCTCTGGAAGACTGAAGAATCTCCCTTGGAGTCAAGTAGTGACTCCCCTGCTTGGCAGGCACCAAAAACTGCAACAACGGTCGCTCACTACGCCACTCCCTCCGGAGCCCGAAGTCCCTGCAGCCCAGGAAGAGGATTTCCTGACTTCTCCAAGGCCATCGTGAGTCCCCAGTGAAGCTGAGGCAAGTGGACCCCACGAGTGATGAGGAACCACAGTCCCTGGGTACTGTGCACTAATTTCGAGTGCAACCCCTTCACGACGTTCTACGAACCTGTGCTTTGGACCACGTGTGGTCCCGGCCTCTAGCAGAGATCCCTCCCAAGATTAGAGGCCTACCCCGTCCCGAGTGACCGTGGGCCCCTGTTGAAGGAATCCTCCTGAGGCGTCTTTGCGATCCCTTGCCAGCCGGCTTGTGGGTCCCCTGAAGACTTTTCTACAAATCCAAAGGGCTCCCCTGGTTGCTCCAGGTCTGCCCTGACTTACCCTCGCTGGGTGAGTTCCCCAGATCTTGCTGGTTTGCACCATTGACTTTTTATTTTTTCCACGAGACTTGCTGCTACCAAGGCTTGTTGGCTCCAATCGGGTCGCCGACACCGCAGTTAGCTGCAGACTTTGTGGGATACGTCGAATCCAGCTCCTGGTTGTCCTCGACACCTCCTGGACCTCGTGGCCAAAGAGTCAAGACACCCGTGAATGACCTGAATCTGTCGACGACGGTGGGCATTCATCTTTTTATTTATTTATTTATTTGTAGAGCGCAGCATTCATCCCAAGGGATATCAAGGCGCTAGTCACAACAGTGCTTGGCTGCTGGTCTAAAGGAACTAATGATTGTTAATTTTTAGGGAACAGATGGGTTTTAAGTTTTTTCCGGAATATCAAGTAGTCGGATGTAAGACGTAGATCCAAGGGGAGTTTGTTCCATCTCTGAGCTGCTAAGTATGAGAAGGACCTTCCACCGGTCCTTACTTTCTTAATACGTTTAGTTCTGGCTAGTGCTTGATGGAGTGACCGAAGGCTCCTTGTAGGGACATAGAACTCAATTCTCCCCTGGAGAATTCTGGGTCCACTTAGATGTAGTACTTTATGTGCATGACAGAGCAGTTTAAATACTGCTCTTTGTCGTATTGGAAGCCAATGCAGGTGCTTCATACACGCTGATGCGGAACTTAGTCTGCTTTTATTGCATACCAGTTTGGCTGCGGCGTTTTGGAGCACCTGAAGCCGCGTGAAAAGGAGCTCATTCATGCCCACAAATAGAGCGTTTCCATAATCAAGCTGACTTATGAGCAGTGCCTGAGTGACTGTTTTTCTGCATTCCAATGGAATCCAAGGAAAAGTCTGGTTAATAATTTCAGAGTCGCAAAGCCTTTTCCGCAGAGGGCCCGCACATGGTCCTTCATGGATAGGGTGGTATCGATAATGATGCCCAAGTTTCTTGCGCTCTGTTTGGGGGTTGGGGCAGCACCAAGGGTTTGTGGCCACCAAGACGCGTCCCAAATTAGGTTGGCACCCCCAAAAAGCAGGATTTCGGATTTTCCTGCATTTAGTTTTAAATAATGCTCAGACATCCATTGTGCCATCTCTGAGAGGCAATTATGCAGTTTTGTTTTAGTAATTTCAGATCTTTCCTCAAGGGCCACCATCAGTTGGGTGTCATCCGCGTAAGAGCAAATGCCTATTCCCCATTTTCTACCGATTTTCGCTAGGGATGAAACATAGGCGTTAAATAGGGTTGGGCTTAGCGATGCTGATGGCGCTGGGTTGAGATCGAAAGTGCCCTAACTGAATCGTTTGAGTACGATTGCTTAAGAACGATCTGAACCATTCCAAGGCTTTGGAATGGATTCCTTTTTCATAGAGGGTTTCTAGCAGTCTGTTGAGTGAGACTGTGTCGAACGCTGCAGACAAATCCAATAGTATCAAGGCAACAGCTCCTCCCTGGTCAGTGCACATTCTGATATTATCCAATACTGCCAGTAGTGTGGCCTCGGTACTATTGGTAGCCCTAAAGCCAGTCTGAGAGGGGTCCAATAGATTGTTAATTTCCAGGAAATTTGAAAGTTGTTTATTTATTAACCTCTCCAAAACTTTGGAGAGGTAAGGCAATTGGGAGATTGGCCGATAATTTTCAGGATTAAGGACGTTTGTTCCTGCTTTTTTTAGTAACGGAATTACAACTGCCTGTTTCCAAATGTCAGGAAATGCGGCTGAATTAAGAGAGTTGTTAAAGAGCTGCGTGACATAAGGACACAGAGTTGAAGCAATTTGAGAAAAATGAAATGAGGACAAGGGTCTAAAGGTGATCCAGCCTTAACTTCGCCCATAGCTTTTAGAACCTCAATCTCTGAGAGGGGAGAGAAGTCGCTCAATGCTGATGAGGCTTCTGGGTGAGGGGTCCAGAATCTCAAATTGGTTGTTTCTGTAATCGTAGTCGAGCTAAAAGTGGAGTATATTTTGTTTATTTTCTCCGAGAAGAAATTACTAATTATTTCACAAGCTTCTATTGAGGGGGTAGGCATTGAGACATGCTGGTTGGTTTACTCAGTTCTTTAACTATTTTGTATAGTTCCCTAGCTGAGTTGCAGTTTTCGTTAATTCGTTGGGCAAAATATGCCCTCTTTGTATTTCTAGTCGCCTGGTTGTAAGATTTAAGTTCAGACTTGTACCGTAGTTTGTCTGTTTCCAGTTTGGACACTCTCCATTGGTGTTCGATATTTTGGCACTTTCTTTTCAGTGCCTTGAGTTGGGGAGTATACCACTTTTCCGTGGTGGATCTTTGTGCTCGTTTGGGTTTTAGCCTAGGTGCAAATTGGTCCAGTGTCGTGCTAATTTCCATCTCAAGGGTGACTGCTTCCATATTCACTGGGAGATCACCCAGATTCTGAGTGTTATGGGGAGAAAGTGCGTTTGGAACGATGTTTCGGTAACTAGTCTCCAGGCTCTATTAGTTGTCTGCTGAGGTTTCAAGGGTTCTATAGATTTAGCCGGTAGACCTAGTGAGAATGATATGAGCGAATGATCAGTCCATAATAACGGTTTAATCTCATGAATATAGGTGGATTCAATGTTGGAAAAAAGTAGGTCAAGGGTGTGCCCTGCTGTGTGAGTGGGCCCCTTAATCCATTGTTTCAGTTGTAGGATCTGCATATCGCTCTCCAGTTGCAAGGCAGCCGGATTATCAGTTTTCTCAAAGTGAACATTAAAATCTCCTATAACTAAATTTTTTTTGTTTTTCAGACATACCGGGAGGAGTTGGGTAAGTAGCCTCGTACCAAGTTCCATTTGGTGACCTGGGGGGTTATAGATTACAGCACCGGCCAATATAATAAGGCCGTCATGGAGAATTTGGAAAGATAGTGTTTCGAGTTCGTCCTGGGGGCCACTTGAACGGGCTGGCAAGTCAGGTGGTCCTTGAATAGTATCGCTAACCCCCTCCCTTTCGGCCCTTCCTGTCATGTTTGACTATTTTGTAGTTAGCTGGTAGGGCATTCGCAACATCAGGGGAATTCTTATCACCCAGCCAAGTTTCCGTAATGAAAACAAGGTCGGGATTCTTCTCGTTAAGAATGTCCCAAATATCGAAGGAGTGTTTTGGGACAGATCTGGCATTAAAATAAATGCAAGACAGTTTGCCAGTGTCTAATTCTACCTGCCCACTTATCTGAGGTTTTAGACTATCCCATCTGCAACCAAGGCAGGTGAACGGGCCGTACATGTGACCCGGATAGGCTTTTGAGCACCGAGTATTAATATTACTGGCTCTGTGTGAGAGGGCTAATAGCGCATCTCTTGAATATCTAAAGGTAGAGCATGGCGCTAAATTGTCACAGGCAGGGGATATAGCCCTAGCCCCGACCGGCCGCGGACGGGCGCAGACGGGCTTGCCTTAGGCGCGCCTTCGGCGCGCCAGCTGCGCGCCCGCTGCGCGCATCCGCTACGCGTCCTCAGGCACATTGGTTTGATATCGTGCCGAGCGCGGGAGTCTAGCCCCGCCCTCCCTCGGACCGGAGGTGCCCAGCGATTGGTTCTGCTGCTTCCTGTAACGCCCTCCACTCAAACGGCACACAGCCGTGGTGGACCGGGGCAGGGAAGCCAGCAGGGAAGCAGCGCGGCGAGCAGCAAGCAACCGTGACTGTACCAGGTGAGCAATAGATTAAAGAAAGTGTAGATAGTTAAAATACAATTTTAAAATACCATAGAACAAGTGTAAAAAAGACCAGCAGCCTTACAGGAGTAACGCTGAGTAATCTTCCTTGCCCCGGGTCACTGCCAAGTGACTTTGAACACTGTCCCCTCTGCTTTCAGGTCTTCCTCCTTCCGAATCCAGGCTTGGATTCCACCGGACACTTCTTCTGGCTTCACAAGCAGCAAGTCTTCATTGGCTCCCATTGAAAACGACGCCGCGACCCGACACCAAAGGACACCTATGTACCCGGCTTCCCTGGGTGAGGTAACTCCAGCACTACAGTGCTCCTGTGGGTGTTGGCCCTAGACCTACTTACCCTGTAAGTGACTTGCTTGTAGCTACTCCCGAAGTGCCCTTAAACTCTTAATTTCCAACCGCGACTTGCCCCATTGAAGTCTCACGGCGATCCGCGCCTGTGTTCCCTCACTGCACGCGTCCCCGTGGGTCCTTTACTTACCTGCCTTGGGTGGTTTCGTGAGGCCCCAGCACTTCTGAAGGCCCTGGGCCTTGTCCCTTTGCAAGTCGTTGTTCTTAAGTCTCTTTTTAGTATATGGTCTGGTACGCCCCTAGGGCCCCAGCCATACTTGTGCTCAATTTATTGTGAAACGTTGATTTGTGCATATGTTCCTGACTTCTAATCTCACAAGAGATTAGTAGAGAGTTGTTTAGTAATAAATACATATATATTTGATATAAATTCCTGTGTGGTGTCTTTTCATTTGGTGATTCAAGAGATTGTGTGGTAAAACAAGCTGCTTTACATTCCTCCAAGACTTAGCCTGAAGGCTGCTCTCCACAGCTACCACTAGGATAGCTTTCTGTAAAGGTTGTCTTAAACCTACCTACCATAAGAGTCGAATTGTACTGGTGCAAGGTGTCCACTTTAACTAGTGAACAGCATATACCAGGCCAACTTCTCACACAGTAGTAGTGCTCATACATTTATTTACAAATAGTTTAACAATGTTAGATCTGTCATCATTATGTGATCTCATGTACAGCACTCATGCTTCTGTGAAAAAACTGTTTATGTGGTCCCTCGCCCGTGTTGCAGTAACTGATGGTCCAGTCTGATGAGGCTCCTCATCTTCCTCCTCCTCAGCGTTTGGCAATTCCTATTCCCTATTGTCATCAGCCCATGGCACATTTGTCCTCACACATACTTTGTGCAATATGCAGCACATCAATATTATTTTGCACACCATAGGTGACGAGTATAGCAATCGGACCCCAGATATGTCAAGGCTCCTGAAACGGGATTTTAGAACTCCAAATGTCTGTCAATAAAGGACCAGGTGCTGGTTAGGGCATGATTGTAGCTCTGCTGGGCTTCCGTTTGTGGGTTTTTCAGAGGAGTCATGACCCACGGCTTCAGAGCATATCCTTGGTTCGCTGCAAAGATATGAGGTGTACAATTAGTTTAGAATCATGGCAAGGGATGGCCCAACATTCATGTCCATTATGTTATGTGCTATGATTGACTTATACACCGTGCTTACTGTAAGAGACATGCCATGACATTGTGTGGCATACATCCATGAAGGGTTTGGAAATGACTGACACTGTGCTATACATACAGGTGTGCTGTCCTCTGTAATTCCCTTACTATTTGTCATACTAGTGAGTGCCAATGTCATGCAGGTGATGATTTCACACCAGTAAGGAGAGTCAATTTACCATTGAGTAGACCCATGCCTCACATTCATCTATTGTATCAATTATTGGCTACTAATGCCATACTAGAACTGATACCTGTCTGATTTGACAACATGTAACTAGAGCACCTTATGTGGGGTACTTCAGTCACATATATTTGACATTGAGAGTTGGAATAAATGTTGTTCAATGTGTACTGCCATGGGAAGGATAGTAAGTGGTTATCAATGTGGGACATGACAGTGTACACATGGCAGTGCAGTGTCCACTATGGTGACAGTACATCAGGGGTTTGAGATATGTGTTAATCGTGTGCTGTACAGTGCAAATGGTAGACTAACTACACTACAGTGCAACACTGCTTGTGGACAGTGTAGGCTATATTTTCCACATGATTTAGTGTCCAAGGTTATGTGCCTGCGCTAGCAGAACCTGTGCTGAATTGCTCCAAAACCTGCACATAATTCCCAAGATGACTGTGTTGTTGGCTCTCATGGGAGATGTAGTTTGACCATGAGGCTGCACCTTGCTGAACAGTCTGGGGCCTTGGAGGACTGATAGAGTAGTTTGTGCGCTACAAAACAGTGTGCACATAGGATGTGATGTGTGTATATGATGAGTGATGTTGCATGACGGACATGATCTTGTGAGGTTCCTATATGACAATATTTCTTATTTTCACAGGTCTGGGATACATCTCATGCCTCCTGACCATGGGATTTACATGCGGATACACATACGTAAGAGAGGTATTGCTTTGCTTTAACAGGGTGTTTGTATGCTGCATTTTACATGGTGTTGCATTAGTGAGGCTGTTTGACACTATTGAATGCGCACACAGGGCCTCATATAGCACTTGTTGCCACTGGGCAGCAATGGATGTTATATGGCTGCGCTGACCTGCTTCCAAAATGAAGGAGTGGAATGTGCCATATTACAAACATACGCAAGAAGACCAATTGATGGACATAATGCTAAACAAAAGGGAGAGGTGTAAAAACCAGAGCTTAGGTCTCACAGTTCAATCCCCGGCACCAGGGTAGCTCAGCTCAGCACCATGTGACTGGGCAATAGCTCACTTAATCACCCCAACGGCCCCCAGCGTCTTGGGACCCTTAGGGGTGAGTAGTTTGCGCTTCACAAATACCGGATTTGTTTATTTAACAATGTCAAACATTCACCCCAGGACAGAGATCTGGGCCTAAATCCATAGTTTTTTGCCCCCCATGCCATTCCAGTTCAAACCCAGACATATGCAAACAAGTCTTGACCCTGCTCCTCATGGGAAGATCCAGCCTGAACTGGCAGGCCAGGCCCTCGTTAGACCGGAAACAAGCATCCTGGGACCGGTTTCGGGGTATCACCCCTCATCAGCCAGGCTAGCTTGATTCCTGTGGAATGGAGAACATGGGACCCACGTCTGGGCATACCCGTCCCACTTGGGATGACAAATGCAAAAAGAACAATTGATTGACGGAATGCTGAACAATGTCAAATATTCACACCCAGTACAGAGAGCTGGGCCTAAATCCATCGTTTTTTTCCTCCCCATGCCATTCCGGACTAAACCCAGCCAATGCAAACCAGTCTTGACCCTGCTCCCCATGGGAACAGTCCAGCCCGAACTGCCAGGCCAGGTCCTCCCTGGATGAGAAACAAGCATGCTGGGGCCATTTTCGGCATATCACCCCTCATCAGCCAGGCTAGCTTGACTCCAGTGGCATGGAGAGCACGAGACTCACGTATGGGCATATCCGTACCACTCGGGATGACAAATGCAAAAAGAACAATTGATGAACAGAATGCTGAACACTGTGAAACATTGACTCCAGTACAGGGATCTGAGCCTAAATCCATTGTTTTTCTGGTCCAGGGAGGACCTGGCCTGGCAGTTCGGGCTGGACTGTTCCCATGAGGAGCAGGGTCAAGACTGATTTGCACATGGCTGGGTCCAAACTGGGGTGGCAAAGTGAGCAAACAATGGAATAAACCCAGATCTCTTGACTGGGGGTGATGGGTTCAAAACTTTCAGCCCTCCATCCATCATCTTGTTGTGTTTGCTGTATTTCAAACATACAGCACATCCACAGTTTGTTCGAATACGCACCATCACATTGTAGTGTAGTGCCATCACCTCCCGTGCACCATGATGCACGTATGTCAGCTTCCTCACATGACGTCATGCTTTTAGTAACACATTCCAGCACCATAAAGCCACAATCTATGCAATTCCCTCCTTCTATGTGTCTTCAAGAGGGGTGACATGCAAAAGGAAAGATGCATTAGTGTAAGAAACGGTTAGCTCAAGGGGATGTTAATTTCAGGTTTGTGGTGTTACTCGTTGGGAATTACTTGCCTCTATTTGCCTCTGTACCATTCTCCTCAAATTGGGTATAGTGGGCATACTACTTGCAACATGCATGGGAATGTTTTGGGCTACCTCCCTCAAAACTGAGTCACAGGGTTCATTGGAGGTGAATGCAAGCATTTTTAATTGCTGGATGTCTTCCCTCACTTCAATCTCCATTGCAGAGGCAGAATGGTTATGTTCTGTGCTCCTTTCAACAGTGCCACCAAGAGTAACCACTCTGCCTTTGCAATGGGATGGAAAATACTACACTCTTCTCCAAGTCTACTGGGCTCAGTTAATGTCTTCTTAGAATAAAGCGAGCCACCATAATTCAACACTCTGTTTCCTCTCCAAGATTAGACATAGCAAGCCTGCTTTCTGTTTTCCATGCTTCAGTGATCTGTAGAAATATTTTAAAAAATTGAAATTTTGTCAATTTTATGGTATAAAAGTGTGCTTTATTTTCTTTTTGAACAATATATCTGCTAAGGGAAAACGATTTTGATTATTTGAGGCAGTGTGTTGAAGGAGAAAATAAATGTTATTATTAATTTTGAAAATAAGAAAAGGTTAATTGCTATTGCCTGTAGGATGAAAGTTGTTAACTTTGGTCATGTATAGCTTCTATCAGAAATTTTACTTGGTGAGTTGTTTTTCTATTCCAATGTGGTCTTGCAGGGTCTGTAGACAGTTGTTTCCAATCCAATCCAATCCAAACAAGCTTTATTCGATATATTAGTCATAAAAGCACAATACATAAGTATTTCGTAAAACACCGTATAAAATATGGTTTAAAGCCTGAGTGAGGAAATTAAATTAAGCCACAATAAGAACTATTATCAATAAAAACATTTAAAATTTCATTATGAGCTCGGATAATAAAAATCATCAGCATTTTTAGATTTCACTATAAAAGGGGTACAAATGTTAGTCCACAATTAGTTAATACAGACACTTGGTTATACCTAATATCTACTATGTTTGCAAGATAGATAGTAGCTTCCCTCGTTCATATACAGATGCACAAAATCTGATTCAACCTTATTTGTAATGAAGGGAATGTGATCTAATGGCCCACGACCACCCCAAGAATTTTGCCAGTGCTGTAACAATAGGAGTAGACGTGTCAGTGCGTAATATTCTTTCTGCTTCATTGCTTCTTCTGGTGCCTAGTAGTTTGCAAATTGGCACCAGCCAGGCACGACGCGGGCCAACATATCCTGAGCAGGCGAACAATAGATTTGCCAGCGACTCTACATTAGCCTGACATACGGGACACAAATTATCACCAGATTTTGCCCATCTAGCAGTAAAAGCTCTTAATGGCAGTGAGCCCACCCTGAACTGAAAGTATAACTTCCGATCTTGCGGTTTTGTTATTATATCCCAATATTGCTCTAGGCTGGGGGTAAGTTTTGTTTCCAGGAAGATTCCTGTCAGTGAAGATGACTCACTGTTTCTCAATATATTGTGCATTTCCATTTCCCAGTATTTTTCTTTTAAAATCTTTTTCGAGGGAAAGAGGGAACTTGTTGAGTCATTCCACAATGCTATCATGCCTGTTAGAGTGGCTCTAACCTCGCGTAGCCATTTTATTTGATGAAAATTATCTGCCTTTATTATATCATTGAAACCAGCAGCATACGATGCCAATTCTGGTGTAGTCCAGATTCTACGCCAGTATAATAGAGGGTGTAATGTTGCAGTGTCTGCAACTGATTTTCTACCCAGGTCATAGAGTAGGGGACACACTGGGGTACTTTGTGGGAGGTTGGTAATTTTAGGCAGGAACCTATTTTCTACTATGGTGAGCTTAGACAGGTTCTCACAGCCCCATAGTTCTGCCCCATAGAGGGCTGAACTGATGACTTTCATGTTATATATCTGGAGCACCGGGCCGATTGGTTTTGTGAGTGAGACATTATACTCAGAATATAGCACTCCCGACAGTTGCCGGTGCTTTAGTGTTGCCAGATCAATTTGATGATTCCATTTCAAGTCATCTTGAATAAAGACCCCCAGGTAGGTAAACTCCTTAACTTGCTCTAACGGATGATCATTCATTAGAATACCACCTTTGAATGCTCTATATGGGTTAAAAGACATGAGTTTCATTTTCGACACATTAACTTCCAGGCCCCTAGTGAAGCAAAACTCCTCAAAAATTGACAGGGCCCGTTGAAGACCACTCGGGGTCTTTGAGATGATCAATGTGTCGTCTGCAAATATTAATATAGGGACTTTCACACCTGCTAATGTTGGGGCATCAGTAGCGATAGATTCCATACAGTTCACTATTCCGTTGATAAACAAGGAGAATAGCGTGGGTGCCATGACACAGCCCTGGCGCACGCCTCTCTCAATTGGAAAAGGACTGGTAACATTACCCTGCGAACCGCATCGGATTTTGGCATAATTATCCTCATGTAATCTGATAATGAGGGTTAGCAATTCGGATGGCATCCCCATTTCTTGCAGAGTCACCCATAGTTTGGTACGGGGAATGAGATCAAACGCTGACTTGAGATCAACGAAGGCAGCATACAAGCTACCCTTGCCCAGAACCACCGTCTTCCAGTATAATAAGATAAACCGGAACACCTGGTCGATGATGCTAGTGTATGCCTGAAAGCCGGCCTGCAGAGGGGATAGGATACTATGTTCATCTATCCACTCTTGGACCTTGTTTAGGACTAGCCGCCCCATTACCTTCTGCAAGGAATCTATTAAACTAATGGGCCTGTAGTTTCCTGGGTGAGATTTATCCCCTTTTTTAAAAACGGGGATAATGTTGGCCCCTTTCCACGAGTCGGGGACTGGCGCACCATGGGCAATAGCGTTGGTCAGCAAGAAAATAAACCGGCACCATCTAGCCTTATCATAAAGGAATATATCCCCTGGAATACCGTCTGGGCCAGGTGCTCTTCCACCCGTTACTGATCTGAGTGCTACATCGACGTCAGCCCTGCAAAAGGCCTCGTCTAGATAAAACGAGTAAGTAATCTCACCCGAATCTTCCTCAGATGAACTACGGGCGTATTGGGGTTTAAAATGATTAACACATCCTCCCTGTGTTACATGGTTTTGTGGCTGTTGCGGTTGCCCTCCTCGGTCCCATTTTATTATATTCCAGAAGTGCTTAGTGTTACTCAAGGCACAAGCCTCCTTAAGATCCTGCCATCTTTTGTCATCCCAGATTTTCTTTGCCTTTTTCTGGGTACTCCTATAAATTTGCCTAGCTCCTCACACTGCAACTGGATCACCTACTTTAATAGCTAGCCCTAGTGATTCACGTGCCACTCTACATTCCTTATTAAACCAGTGACCAGCTTTCTGGTTTATAGCCTTTTTAGGCTTGCCCTGCTTAATAAAATGCGTGCGCAAAGGGGCAAAGAATTTATTATGAGCGTAGATAGAAAGCTCGGGAGCCGCTATATTAACTGCACTAGCCTCGAGCTCCATTATGGCACAGTCCATATCCTTAGTGATACTAACTAGGAGTTCGGGTTTCTCTAATATCTTCACCCACTTTAAACGTCTCATATCATTAGTGGGGACGACATCACATGAGAGCAGTTCACTACCTATTTGTGCAGATGCCTTATATCGTATTAGTCCCAGGGTCGCACACAAGGGGTTATGATCGCTCTCTAGCCGGTCCCTAACAATCATATCTCCAAGAGTGTGCCATAATTTCAAGCTAATTAGTAAATAATCTATGCGACTAGCACTGTGTCCGTTATTAAATGTGGTAGCCCCGAGTCTATCTGATGGTTATCTTCCGTTTGCCACCCGCAAGCCCTTTTCCAAACAGATAGAATTAATTTGGATGGCCACATCCGTCCACTTTTTTATGGGTGCAAGCTCCAGCTTTGAAATGCCCCACTTGGCATCTTCCTCTTCTACGAGATAGCACTCCTCATTGCCAAGGGGCTCAAACGACGAGTTAAAGTCGCCCGTAATTATGACATTGGATTCTTCTGAATATAGGTCAAGAAGATCGTTGAGAGCCGCTAAAACTTCCGACTTCTTCCCTCTAGTTCCTCTCACGTAAACATTGTAAATGTCTACGTTCCATTGTAAACCCTTATTCAGTCTTATGGCCTGAATGTCATAACTCTGAGTCGAGAGCACCTGGATATTAAAGCCTAATTCTTGCCGCACCCAAATTGTCAATCCCCCTGATGGACGCCCTTTTGCTGCTCTGCTAGCTGGAATGTTATAGTTTAAATAGCCTGGACAATAGAGGGGGGCTTCTGACCAGGTTTCCTGAAAGAGGCAGATGTGGTAGCACTCGATGAAGGCATGCCACTCGGGAGATGTAGTCTTTGACCTCAACCCTGCGATATTCCAAGACAACAGGGATTGCCTTAGAGAGGTAAGACAAGGTGACAGTGGCATACTAAATCTATTAGGATATATGCAGTCGGCCTCCCTCAGGCCCTCTATCAAAGGTGGAAATGCAGATGTGGTCTTTGGAGACCGAACTGGACCTGCACTCAAAAGCTTGGTACTGGAAGAACTACCCCTGATGTTTGTGCTGACTGTGGGGGATCCTTGATGCTTTTGGGGCGGGACGCTCTTGAGTCAGTCATTATTATCCAATGTGGAGCGTCCCGACTGGGTGATAAGTGCCTGCCTGAGGGGATGTCTAGTCTGGCTACTCGGAGGAGATCGTCTAAACTGAATGGATGACGATCCAGGAGAACTAGTTCGAAACTCCAGAGCAAAGAGATTTTCACCTCGATCTGCCCTGGTCAGGGTAAGCTCGATACAGTCTGACTGGTGGACTGGGAAAGTAAGCCTGCGAGCCTTGACAATGTCTTCCCTTATCACTGAACGACATCCCCTGACATACCGTATCCAATGAATGACTTTATTAGTCAGGGAGTCCACATTCTCTGTGCCTTTACTGATGTCGTACTTGGGCACATTCACCATATAGATTCTGTGGCTAAGGGGCGGGTTGGAGGTGTTCTGTTCAGACAGCCTGGCTTGGGAGCTACACTGAGGATGTTGAGTCTGAGAGAAGGTGTGTCTGTTGTGCAATGTCTGGTCCCTCGATGTTGATACCCTATGCAAGTTATTGGAATTACATACGTTAGGATGCGGTAGGTGCTTAATCATAGGTGATGGTGTCACTAACTTTTGACTCTTAACCGTACCAGAAAAAGAGGGACGGCCATTAAGGTTAGTGCCCATGGCAAGGGGAACTGGTGCTCTCCCAGAATTGGCGACCTGGCAGAGTGAAGGGGGATGGCTTGCCGTAGTGTTAACACTCTCTATACAAGAGAAATCCTGTTGTGATAGAAGCTTAACCATAGAGGTTAAATCCGCAATCATGGTTTTTATGGTCCCTACTTCAAGCCGGAGCATTTTAACTAATTGGATCATGTCCTGAGACTCTGAATAGACCCTGACACTACCCCTTTACTGCTAGCTGAAGGTAACTGGGCAATCTGGGACCTCTCTTCCCTATCTATACTAGTCAGGTCCGACAAGGGCAAGAATCTGTTTGTACATATGATTGCGGGTTCTATTTGTTGAGGATTAGACCCAGACGAGCTAGTGGTCGAGTGTCCTGCTCTCGTTGTGTCACACTGTCCCTCAGCGTTAGAAATGGCTGGCCCTGAGCAAGATGGCGTCGGAGTGAGTACATGCCACTCAGCCGCTCACGCCGTGCTGGAGAGCATCGACATTCGGCTATGCGGTCTATGCGGTCTGATCCGTGATGCTGACTCGAAAGCAGAACAGAACGCAGCTTAGACCGCAAGCGGTTCGCTTCCATTACCAGACTACCGGGAGTGATTTTGACAACGGGACTGGTTGCTGGGTGCTCATCTTGGCAAGAGCATTCCAGGAACTTTTGATCCGCTGGCTGGTTTGTTCCTTTCTTTCCCCGGTCTCCATTGCGTTGATACTCCGGCTGAGACCGAGACGGAGCTGGAGCCGGAGCATGTCGACCCGGGAAGCCAGAATCAACAAGGCAAAAGCAGCCCAAGCCAGCGCCGCCCTAGGAGACGTCGAGGTGCCGGATACTCTCCCAAGAGGTAAACAGGAGATTAGCGGCTTTAAAAAGGTGACTGGGAAATCTGGGGGAGCCTTAAGGCAGGGTGGAGGACTCCAGCCCTCTGTTACCAAACATTTTTCAATGATTAAAGCACCACTTCCCATGTTGGATACTACACTGGATTCTACACTGCCTCCGGTGGGTGAATATGGCGGCCCATTTTCCGATAAACAGGAGGATGTGAACAGTAGGCAATTGGCTGATCCCCCTAAGGAAAATCGGACCTCTGTCCAGCCTGGTGAAGTCATGCTATCTGGGGATCCATCATTTCGGACAGAGGGACAGGCTGACCCTAAGGACCCTATTAAAGTAGCAGAACTTTCTTTAGCTCCTGTACAAGGAAATACGGGATCCACCGCGAATTTAAGATCAATGACACCATCTGCCCCTGGTGCCCTAGCCCTTGCCTCAGCTGTTTGCTTAACAGAGGAGGGACTCAATCCGCAAACCGGTGGGGCTATCAACCATATCCATAGCCTGGCAGCTAACCCAGGCCTTCAGGCTCCACAGACCCCTGAACCAATTGGCGAACACTTTTACTCCGTCTCAGATGGCTCTATCTCAGCGACAGAAGATGATGCAACCAGCTCAAATGATGATAATGACAACGATACTGATCCTTCCAAAGATACTGGAACCGTTCAGCGCCAGAAGAAGCTACGTAGCAAGGCAAAAAGATGCAGTCAGCTTAAGTGGGACTACTCAGACTCTCAGATGTCCTTTCCCCTTGGTGAAGAAGCTGCTCAGACCCCACTGTGGGAAAGTCTAAAACCCACAACAGAGCCAATGACAGAACCCTCTTTATCATCCATTTTGGTTTCAATTAAGCAATTCCAAGAAGAGGTTCACTCTGATAGCCGTCTGGCCAAAGGGGCCGCTAAAAAGCTACAAGGGGGTATGAGGAAGCTAAGTAAAATCTGTACTGATATTGGCGACCATGTTACCATGGTGGAAGGCCGTACAGAAAACCTAGAAACCGAAGTAACTACCCTAAAAGAGCAAGGCTCTTCCCACGCGGCATGTCTGACCGACTTAATGATCAAGATGGAAGAACAAAAGAACCGCCAATGCCGGAATAATCTACGTCTATTAGGGATTGCGGAAGGGGTGGAGGGGGATGACCCAAGGCGCTTCATTGTGAAACTCCTGCGATACTCTTTTCCCGAACATTCGAACTGGAATTGGGATTACGAGGTTCAGCGGGCACACCGCTTCCCCTTTAATCAAAAGAAACGGCGTGATGGCAGCAGTTTCCCTGGAGAAAAACCCAGGGCTTTCCTGGTGTTTTTTGGGAACTTTCTCCTCAGACAGTTGGTCTACGATCAAGCCCGTCCAAACTCTCTGAAGGGGTCCAATGGGGTAATGTTCTTTGCAAAACCTGACTTCTGTCACTCTACAGTTGAGCGGAGGTGGCGCCTTCGTCAACTAATCATCCCCTTTCAACAGCAGGGTGCTCAGGTGTTCTTAATGAACCCTGCCAGATTAAAAGTAATCTTAGATGGGTCCTCTTGGATCTTTCTGTCGGAAATTAAAGCTGGTGAATTTTTGGGAGATATCAAGTTAAAAAAAAGACCGAGCCAATCTTTATTTTTACTTTTTTTGCCCAAGATTAAGCTATAAGATCATCGCTTTTCTTCTATCTACCACCATTTCTCTTGCCTTCTTCCAATTCTATTCGCCACTCTCTGCCTTATGAGCGGCATGTTAAAAGTATTTTGGCCGATCAGCCTTCAACAGGGGAAACCTCTGTTCTTTCACCCTTCTGATACACATTGTACCCTCTAGGTAGCTATATACGGTGTGGCTTGGCGGCGGGGAGTCACATCTGACAACCATCACTCAGGATTTTCCTGATTGCTCTATTATGGGGTGGGGGTAGGTTTGGGTGGGCTCTGGGGGTAGCTGCACAGCGGTGGGGGGATTATTGGTGTTTCTTTCTACCTTATTGGTCTTAGTTACTTTGAAGTTATGTTGGAAACTAGGACTTGAAATCACAGCATTAATGGAAGGGAGGGTAAGGGAAAAGAAAGGGTTAAAAAGTGAAAAAAATCTGAGAAAACATGTGGTGACAGAGGAGAAGGAAATTTTAAGATATATCTGTATGAAGGATAATAATGATGGTATTTATGACCCTGTTTTTCATACAATCCGCATGTAATTAAACTCAGGCCCATTGATGAAACTTCTGTATGAATAATTAAAGTAACCTTAGAATTGTTTCAGTTAACATCTGTGGCCTGAACAACGCCTTGAAAAGGCAGAAGGTGGCACAGGGACTGCGCTTACTGGGGGCTGACATCTTCAGCCTCCAGGAAACACACATCGAGGGCTCGCAGAGACATCTATTGAACTCATTGGGATATAATGTTATTGGGGGGACCTTTCAGGGTGCGAGGGTAAGAGGGGTAGGGCTTATGGTCCAAAGGAGGCATCTATTGAAATCCGTACGTGTGAAATCTGACTCTCTTGGAAGATGGGTCATAGCAGAATGTTGCCTGCCTACCAACGTTTCTTTTACTATATGTTCTATCTATGGGAGTAACACTGACTATCCAGGGGTAATTAACTGGATTATAGAAGAACTAGCCCACTGGCCTCTCCCAATTATCATCTGCGGGGACCTTAATATTAATTTGCCTAGCAATTGGAAAGCGAACGAACAATGGACATATGCAGGCAAAAAGCCCAATGTATACCAGGCTGTATTAAATTTAATGCAAACTCACGGTCTTAGCGATGTGTGGGCCAGCTTAAAACCTAATCAGCCGGGATATACATATTTCTCTGCCCCGCATCTCTCTCTAGCGAGGCTGCATTATTTTCTGGTTTCATCTTCCCTGGTTCGGGATTGTTTTCTATCGACACCGCTTCGCGATTCATGTCAGATCATAACCCACTTACCTTAAATATCGGGGGGCTAGGATCCAATGGGGAAATCCCGAATTGGAGCTTTGAAAAAGCTTTGCTATATGATGACGGATACTGAATACATATGCAGGGGTGGATCCAAGAGTTCCTTGAAATAAACATAGGAACTGCCTCAATTAGGGTGGTGTGGGACGCAATGAAAGCGGGCATTCGGGGGGAGACCTTACGGTTCTCCATAAGGAAAAACAAGAAGGAAAAGATACAGATCTTGAAACTTCAAGATAAGATGAAAAAGGCAGAGGAGAAACTAACTCAGGCAGTTCAAACGGGGGTCGAAGTCGAAGCTGCACAGATCGAAGTGGTAGCCGCTAAAGCCGAAATTGGGTCAATCTTTGCAGAGAGGGCGGCCGCTAAATGGGCTTCTGCTTGTGAGAAAACCTATGAGTGTAGTGAGCTCATTGGTCATGAATTGGCTCTTAGAACTAGGCAGCGGGTTGCCTCCAGTGAAATACTGTCGATTCAAGACCCTACAGGAGAGATTACTAACGACCCGTCTAAAATTCAGAGGGCATTTCGAGAATATTATCAAAATCTTTACACGGAGGAGAACATGAGGTCACCAGATTTGAGAGAGGATGAGATCTCTAAATACTGTAACGCGGTCTCACAGTCTCAACTCAGCGCGGAAGATCATGACCAACTAGGAGACCCCCCAACCTGGGAAGCAATAGCCATAGCCTTAGCAAGCTTACCAGATGGCAAAGCGGCTGGTGCCGACTCCATTCCGGTCGAGTTCTACAAAATCTTTACCCCTCAAATAAGAGACCTTTTTACTTCATTAGTAGTTTCTATTTTTAATGGGGCTCCTCCACCCGATTCTTGGTCCACAGCTAAGATAGTAATCTTCCCAAAGAAAGACAAGTCACCACTGGAAATGGGCTCTTATAGGCCAATTACGCTCATAAATTGCGATTCCAAGGTATACTCTAAGATCTTTGCGTCCGGATTATCATCCAGAATCGAGCCTCTTGTATCTAAATGGCAACATGGGTTTATTCCCAAGAAAGGCACTACTGAACACATACGACGGACCATCACCCTGTTTGACGCAGCTCAGGTTTCAGGAGACCCGATCTCGTTAATATTACTCGATGCTGAAAAAGCATTTGATCGGGTCTCCTGGCAATCTCTTTGGGGTGTCATGAGGAGGATGTGTTTTGGGCCTAAGGCGATTCAAGCCCTCTATCTTAATCCCACAGCCAGCATTTCAATAAATAGGAAGCTGACGGAGCCGATTGAAATCTCACGGGGCACTCGCCAAGGCTGTCCTTGTTCCCCGCTGCTTTTCGCTATAGATATAGATCCCCTTATCAAGAAAATCGAAATAAATCAAGAAATTCTGGCTGTGAGCAGATTTGGTTGGGATACTAAAATCATGGCCTATACCGACGATCTGGCCATGGTTACTCCAGACCCTGAGACTGCCATTTTAGTTCTAGAACAGGAGGCTCAAGAGTTTGGGAAGATCTCTGGATACTCATTCAACAAAGGGAAAACGCAGATCATCGTAAATAAAGAAATTAATTGGGTGGATAGGCAGGTCGTTCAAAATGCCAAATATTTGGGGGTTACCATTATTGCCGACACTGATCGGATTGTAGAAAGAAACCTGATCCCGCTAGCAGTAGAAACCAAGCGAGCGCTCAATAAGATAGATAACTTACATTTGACCATAGTGGGGCGGTGTAACGTTCTTAAGATGACCTACTTCCCTAAATTACTTTACTTTTTTAGGGCTATCCCTTTAGAGTTCAGTAAAACAATGTTACAAAGGTTTGAACATCTCTTCTCTCAATTTATTTGGGCATATTCTCAACCTAGGAGGGCTTTCAAGTTGCTTTCCCTTCCTCGGGAGAGAGGGGGATGGGCGCTCCCCAACTTAAAACTGTATTACTGGGCCACAGTTTTACAGTATAGCACGGAATTGCTTCACGAACACTCTTACACCGCCTCCACTGGACTCCCGTCTCCCCTTTTTTTATTACTTGGGGCAGAGGCACGGGGGTGCCTGTGGCGACAATTGACATACGGATGCTTTAAACGAGTCAGATTTAAGACCCTGCTGAATACCTATAAAGTCTTCTCTAACATTCGCAGACTCTATGGACTGGGCAGACTGAATTTTTATTCTCCCATCAATGACAATTCCAACCTGCCAGCTATATTTGGGAAGTCTTACCTCCAAAACTGGTATAATGCGGGTATCCTAAAGCTGGGGGACTTGATTTCCATCGAAGGAGTCCGGCCGTTTATCGACCTTAGAACTCAATGTAATCTAAGAGACAATGAGGCTTTTAAATATCTTGCTATCAGGGATTACCTGACTCGCAAGGCTGGGGGGTCTGCTGGGTTTGCAAAGGTTGATCTCATTGACAAACTAAAGGGTCCCATTCTACCCCGTATCGGGTATATATATGCCGCATTGAATGGTCAAATGCCCGATGACTTACCCAAGATCGCAAGTAAATGGCAGCAGAAATTGGATGTTCCGTGTAATACCTTTTACCTTGCCTTAAGATCTACCCAGAGTGATCTGTTGTCGGCTAAACTACAGGCACAATTCTACAAGACCTCCTTCTTTCTAAACATTACGCCCAGCAGAATTGCCAAATGGGGAACAGGCAAAGGAACGCTTTGTCCCCGGTGCTCGGAGTTTAACGCGGATTCCGTACACATGTTTGCCACCTGTCTGAAATTAGCACCATTTTTAGGTAAGATTCAAGACTTCTTATGCAAAGTCCTATCTCAGGATATTCAGTTGACCCCCACGACTATTCTGCTGGGCGTTCAAGATAAGCTTAGTAGAAAGAAAGGAGGAGCGCTAATCTTCGTAGCCATGACTATATTGAGGATTTGTATTGCCTCTTTCTGGATAGACCCAAGTCCTCCATTGTTCTCCCACTGGTTGGCTCGATTGGTTGCTACTTGTAATCTTGAGAAGGCTATTTACGCTAAAAAAGGCGTCCAAGCAAAAAAAAAAGGTTTAGTTATCTGGGAACCATTAACTGTGTGGCTTAGTCAGACGCACTCTTAGAACGCCTGCAATGTACATCTTTTTTGTATTAAGACGTCCTATTTACAGCTAGGTTTCTAAACTTTTTCTTTTATGGTAATGACCTTCTATTATTTTTGCTTGGTCTGTAAATATGTGATATTGGCACAAAGGTTTGAACTATTTGACTCTTCAATCATTATCCCTATGGTGTAAAAACTAATCACTCTTTTGTTTCCATACTTTGTTGTATATTTTTTACGGATCTCAAAAAAGTGACTATAGCCTCTCTGTAATTGGCTCTTTCCATCATGACTTAAACTTATGGTCTTTGTTTCGGGGTGGGGTGGGAGGGAAGGATGGGGTGGTTGTATGATTTCTTTTTCGCTTTGGCCTTTTTGTCTTGGTTCTGTATGCTTATTAAGAAAAAGAAATTCAATAAAAAAATTTAATTAAAATAATTAAAAAAAAAAAGAAATGGCTGGCCCTTTTTGCTTGGTTTACGAAACATAGCAGGGATAGCGGGATGACAATTTGGACTTCCATTTGTGGATTGAGTAGATCTACGGGGGGACTTATCACAGGCAGTTTGTGTATTGGGCGCTGCCTCTAATATATCCTCACACTCACTAATGAGGGTATCAATACGGTCTAGGACACAGTTACTACCTGCATGCTTGTGTAATTTTCTGGCCTTTTTCCCTTTCAAACCCCGTCCAGTTCCACCGCCCCCATCCCCGCTTCCTTCCATAGCCTTTCTTTTCCCCATACTTCTAGGTTGTACAACCAAACCAAAATGGCTGCAAATGCTTTCAAAACTAACCCAGATCCAAAGTTAAAATCAGAATAAAACCTGACATATGTACACTCGACAGAATAGGACAGTACAAGACGCTTTAAGATTCAAAGTTCTGCGCAGTTACCCCGCCAGAAATTGTAATTAGGGGACGACAAAGATGATCAGATAATCAGTACCTCAATGTCCGGTAAAGGTCCATAGAGCAATCCAACATCTGGGCAGCAGGTGAAAGAGAGGTGGCCCTGCCCTGCCTCTTCCTGTCAATGACGGGCAAGGACGGGTCCGTGCAGATTATATGCGCCTCCGGGCACTTGTTGGCTGACGTGAGCGCCTCCCTGGCGCGATGTTTCCTGGGGGCTAAAGTCCCCCTGTAGCAATGGGCAGCTGGCTGGCGGCAAGGACGGCAAGTTGCGCGCTCCCGCGCAGTGGGAAGCCCGTGCTGATTATATACGCCTCCGGGCGCTTGTTGGCTGACGTGAGTGCCTCACTGGCGCGATGTTTCCTGGGGGCTGAAGTACCCCTGTAGCAATGGGCAGCTGGCTGGCGGCAAGGACGGCAAGTTGCGGGCTCCCGCGCAGCGGGAAGCCCGTGCTGATTATATGAGCCTCCGGGCGCTTGTTGGCTGACGTGAGTGCCTCACTGGCACATTGTTTCCGGGGGGCTGAGGTCCCCTTGTAGCAATGGGCAGCTGGCTGGTGGCAAGGACGGCAAGTTGCGGGCTCCCACGCAGCGGGAAGCCCGTGCTGATTATATGCGCCTCCGGGTGCTTGTTGGCTGACGTGAGTGCCTCACTGGCACATTGTTTCCTGGGGGCTGAGGTCCCCTTGTAGCAATGGGCAGCTGGCTGGTGGCAAGGACGGCAAGTTGCGGGCTCCCGCGCAGCGGGAAGCCCGTGCTGATTATATGCGCCTCCGGGTGCTTGTTGGCTGACGTGAGCGCCTCCCTGGCGCGATGTTTCCTGGGGGTTGAAGTCCCCCTGTAGCAATGGGCAGCTGGCTGGCGGCAAGGACGGCAAGTTGCGGGCTCCCCACAGTTGTTTCAGTTTTCCGGTGTGGCTGGTGGCTTATTTCTTGGTTTTCTATTTAAATGTAGAAGGGAAAAACAGGTGAAATTACAGATTTTTTTGTTCTGTTATTGCTATCTATGCATTTTGTGTTGTTTTTCGAATAACACACCTGTGTATTGTTTGATTTTTTTTCCAAGGTAGAATTGTGAATTTTCACTGGTTTGTTCTCTGTTAATTTTCCAATTATTTCTTAGTTTTTAAACTCTGTGGAATAGAAAACAAGGTACGTTGTTGGTGAACTTATCATAGTAATTTTCCCTGTCACTATCTAGCACCTTTCCTGAGGCAAGTAGCTAGCAGGGTTAAAATAGTAATTTTGCTCCCCTGTCACTGTCCAGCACCTTCCCTGAAGTAAGCATCCGACAGTGTTAGAATAGTAATTTTGCCCCTTTTTCACTATCCTGGTGGAGTTAGAATAGTCATTTTGCCCCCGACACTGTCCAGCACCTTCCCTGAGGTAAGTACCCGGCAGAGATAGAATAGTAAGTTTGCCTGCCAGTCACTGTCCAGCACCTTCCCTGATGTAAGTGCCTGGTGGAGTTGGAATAGTCATTTTGCCCACTGTCTCTGTCCAACACCTTCCCTGAGGTAAGTACCCGGGGGAGTTAGAATACCAATTTAGCCCCCTATAAACTTTCCATCACCTTCCCTGAGGTAAATACCCAACAAAGTTAGAATAGCAATTTAGCTCCACCAGACACTTTCCAGCACACTCCCCGATGTAAGTAACCGGTGCTGTTATAATAGTAATTTTGTCCACCAGGAACTGTCCAGCACCTTCCCTGAGGTAAGTACTTGACAGAATTAGAATAGTAATTTTGCCCCATGTCACTGCCCAGCACCTGCCCACAGGTAAGTGACTGGCAAAGTTGGAATAGTAAATTTGCCCCCCGTCACTGTCCAGCAACTGCCCTGAGGTAAGTTATGTACTCCAATCTGTGACCAGTAACATTATTTTAACATGTTTTTTCATAATAATTATAGATTTATCGTCACTTTTTAAAATTGGAAAAAATGCTTTGTATGGTGACTTACATTGCTAGGACTCCAGTAAATGTACTCAAAATAAACTTTGGAGCTATTCTGGATATTCTCTGTAATGAAAAAAACCCATAATTAATAGCTGTTTAATACTATGGCCTTGATTATGAATCTACTTGCGGGGGCATGGGGGTGACGGCCTCCCAACCACCCTATTATGAGTCTGGCTGTTGCGGCAGTCAGAAGGCTGCGATATGCTTGGTGGGACTGCGGCGGTCCCGCCAAGCATATTACGAGTTTCCTCTCTGCCAGTGGTGTCATGGAGGTTCTTACACCATGTACACTGTGGCGGAGAGGAAACAAAGGCCTCCTCTATATGGGGGATGCACACAGGGGGGAACAATATGTGCGCCACTGTGTGCATGCGCCCCAGTTCCTGCATAGTATGACTTTTCAGGCCATGCCATGCAGGAACTGTTTTTGGCATTCCCATTGTGGTGCCCATTTTTAATGGCACTGCTGTGGGAGCTCCAAAAACCAGCCCGCCAGACAGGAGGAAACTCCTAATCTGCCAGGCGTTTGTGGTAATGATATGCCTGGTAAAGACGTGCATTGTACTGGTAAATGCATTGTGAAAGCGGCGTTCTAACGGCATGCGTGGTAAAGGTGTGCGTTGTTCCGTCATACATTCTTCCAAGCCTGCAGCATTCAGAAGATATGCCGGAGTGGCAAAATGGCCACTCTGTCCATGTCTTTGAGCAGCCATTCAATTTTGGTTCCACCTCTAAAATGGATTCTAATGTTCTTCTTTTTGTCTATGCTGTTAGATTGTACATAGAAAAACTGAAAAAAGTAATACCGTCCGAGTTTTGCTCAACCAAGTTTGAGAAAAGGAATGAAAGACATCAGTCAATTGTTTGAAAGTCAGCAATTTTTATAACAAATATATATAATTTTTCATTACCATTAGTAAATCTTAGGTTGAAAATCATTAGGGTGCATGAGAAGGACAACAAGTTTTGAAATCACACAATGTTTCATGCTATTTTAATATGTAGTGCAAATGACTGAAAAATATTTTAAAATCAGTTAAGAAAACTTTTCTTTAGAAGAAAACATACCAGTCCAATAGTGTATATCTTGGGGGTCAGGAGAGGCATATAGAAATTGTTCCTGTTGTATCGTTGATACCCCTGAAGAATGGAAAACCTTTGAGAGGCACTGGGTCAGTTCTATTTCCTTTCATGTGCCCCACTAGTTGTGTCACATGTACCTTTTAGCTTCTGGGAAGTGCTGTAGATGCCTTTCGAGGTCTCCTCAGAACAAGGACCTGGTGAATATTGCTTAATATATTAAAATTGGGAAAAATCCCTTGTAGTTGTGTGGGTTAATGGTCTTTGTTGCCTTGTTATTTTAGTTACCAATCTGTCACCTATGCTATTATAAATCCATATGTGGCCTGTGCTGGTACTGCACACGCCAGCATGAAGTTATGAGTAGGTCCTGGGCACCAGTATTCCTAAGTTGTGCCTCAGGATGATCGCAGCCAGGCAAAGTGTGGGTCGTGGTCGAGCTAATGCAATCCATAAGCTTTTAAAGTCTGCAATTGTTTTTGATGTCTATTTGAATTGTTGAGGCACATGAACTTGATTCTTATGTCTGGTGATAAATTGTATGTGTCTTCAGTTTTAGTCAACAATCGTGTCTCCCATTATTGTTATATACAGTACCTCCTTGGTTCATTTGCCTGTTCTAGTTTTCTCTAACACAATAATACATTGTAAGTATGACTAAAGGGAAGCTTTAAGTAAAACCCAACAGACAGCTAATGAAGAAATACATTTGCCAATACTCCACTGCCTGGCCTGCTTGCAGTTGCAAATCCTCATTTGCACTGCTCTTCCTTGTGCTTATAATACCTCTTTTACCAACAAAATTCATATTTCCAAATTGATACCTAGATTGGCACCCACTGCCTTACACAGCAATAGTCTACTCTTTGGCCGACTAGTTCCTCGCTGGAGTGAAATAACCCTCATACTATTTTAAAATTAAATTATTGGAGGTGAGGGCCATCTACTGTAAAATAATGAGCATCATGGGTCTTACTCATAATCACTAGAAAAGGTTTGGTCATATTAATTTAAGAGTTTCTATAGAACTAAATAGATCGTAAAGCCCACATCTACATTATTAAGCCCATACCATTCCTAGGTAGCATCAAGACATAAAAAGAGGACTCTGGTGATCTGCTTCTCATTTGATTGTGTGTGATTTGTCAAGGTTGCTGAATAGCTTTGGTGTGTATTGCTACTGCTTGTACTCATTGACATTTTGAGGCTGCCACAATGCAGTCATGATAGCAACAATGTCTCCACCTTTATATGAGCTGGTGAAACCTGAGTATGGCGAGACAGACAAATTGCCATGTATTCTGGGACTTTTGTCCTGGCAAACTCTAATTATCCCCTTAAGACTCTAACTCACTCCTTTCTGTCAGCATGCAGGCATTCTCTTTTCATCTTCCAAGAGCAATATGCCTTGAGCTGCGGGTGACTGCAGTACGTATCGGGCAGTTACAACCTAATTAGGTAATCATAGAATGGATGAAACACTATACGAAATGGAAAATTATTGATGGAATAGGACAAGAACAAAAACATTTTT
Organism: Calotriton arnoldi; assembly: GCA_963921515.1. Classification (NCBI taxonomy): domain Eukaryota; kingdom Metazoa; phylum Chordata; class Amphibia; order Caudata; family Salamandridae; genus Calotriton; species Calotriton arnoldi. The sequence continues at coordinate 112,883 of CAWUFW010014735.1, forward strand.
TTTCACAATATGTGCAACAACAGAATCATGTGTCATGATTCCTATCCAACCACCACCTCATTAGGTGGAATAATTCTGATTCTAATTAGGTGATGGAAAACAAAAAAAACCACTTTGGGAGTTTTGATGCTCTTGGGCCCCTTTTAACTTTTTGGAAAAAGCAGGGGTGCGGGTTGTCATTTTGATCGAACGTGGGCTGCTATATCTTCTTCAGTCAATTATTCAATCATAAGTCCTACATACCAGTTAGGACCAAAATGGCAAGAACTTGCTGGTAAAAGTACTCCTTTTTGTTTACAATCAGGAACCTTGACAATGTGGAGAGAAAGAGCTAAAAAGAGAAAGAGAGAACTATAAAGAGAGAAACAGAGAGAGATAGTTGCAAAGCTCTTCTAACGTTGCACAGTTTAAACCCACAACCACAAATTACAACAAAATTGACTTGACTTTGCCTCAAACAAACAAATGCCAAGACATATTTGATGATATACAGTTCTGAAATGTGATGGGCCATAATTTTAAGATAATTATTACTACACAAACAGTTTTGACCTCCATAAACACTACACATAAAGAATTGCTGCACATCTTGTCTTTCCAATTTTTAGTGAATGACAAAATAAGCAATTCATGCTACCATCTAGGTAACAAATCACACTGCTGTACTTTAGTTTGCTTGTACAGTCACTAAGGCCTTGATTATGAATGGGATGGAAACAGGCGAGATATGTATGGCTCTGTCACGTGGGTACATGAGGCCTAGTTAAGAAACGACATTCATGCTCACGTTCTTAAGTTGCTTTCTCTCTCTAAACATGATGACATTTGACACACATTAATTTGCGAGCACATGCAGGATAATTTTCCTCGAACTTGGTTTTGCTTACACTACCACTTAGTAGGCACTCTATCAAAACATTTTGAACATTCTGTACAAGGGCAAATGTTCATCAAACAAGATGTAGTTATTTGTTTTGGCTGCTCAGTGACAGAGCTATCACAATTAAATAAACAATAGTGGCCTGGTTTGGGACTTCGGCATGGTAATATGGAGGATGTTATAATATATATGACATCAAGCCCTTGTTTAGACAGAGGAGCATTACGCTGGCACTGAGAGGTTGATACGTGCTGGATATCCAGCTCCGCTGATTCCTGTTTATCTCATGCACGGGATGCTGTCCGATTCTACACCAAGACGGAAGCTTGATGACGCTTACCCACAGGTATCAGGGAGATAGATAACCCTACAGGGATTTGACAGGTTCAATTACGCTAGACAAGATAGGTTACGATTCGCCAGATAGGAGTACAACATTTATTACAGTACTAGTATTCAAGCATGTATTCTCTGTAATAAGCAAAATGGTTGAAATGTTTGTTTTTCACCATTCTCATAATGCTGATAACATTATTCAGTTTCCTTCTATTGATTATTGCAGTGCAAGTATTTTACTCAAGAATCACAATGCTTCAATAAATATTGAAACACTTTACTGTGTATTTCTTGAGTATCTCTTTGGGTAGCACAAGTAACTAAGCAAAAGGGTTCTAGATCTGTTCCCATGATTTCCTTGGGGAACCAGGGTTGTCATGTTATGAGGTTGCACAATCCATTTGTTAAGTTGTCAGGTTAGGGGTACAGATGGTGCACAGTGACCGAGCAGAACTTCGGCCAACATATCTGGATGATGTGCTGGGAATCAGTCTTGCACTGTTCTGATGGTTATGTTGCCCAAGAAATGCACAAGTTTACTTGGGAAAGTATAAGCATGGCACCATCAATGTTCTAGCTTGGGTTCTTATTTATTGGATCGCCTGAGTAGTTTTCTTATGTATACTGAAAGACCCCATCTCACCTACTAACAGGAGATGTCCTTGGTGTTAGGGAACAAATCCTCCTCAGCTGAGTAGGTTAACCCTATGTATTCGCTATAGGATGTTCAAGCTTGAACCTTTCAAATTAACTCCCCAAAAAGGTACCCTCTCTGATTCCACATATTCAAATGTCTGAGGACGAACCAGCTATGAATATACCAGCTAACTGCAGATATGTGGATACACAAATGCTGTTACAACGTGGTCTGCCCCAGATGGTTGCAGACAGCACCTTCATGCTTGAGGTCCACAAAGCATTCACAACAGAGGTATTCTATTTATGGGTTATATTTCCAGTAGCTAATACAACTACAAGATTGTTTCACACATACACAAATATAATTCCTAACAACTACACACCTTATGGAGCACTGGAAATACCACTAACTTACCAAGAATATCTAAATTGGTTTGAAGGCGCCCTACCACATACAAACAATAATGTTAGACTAGGTCCTCTTAGGAAGGAGGGAGCAACATAGCCAGTCTTAGCTGGTTACACACCCTATCCAGATATAGACAATCTGACAACTCCAGACCTACATGGTTAAAACATATCGACACAATTTGTCATGAGAACAATGACAATAAATCCTGCAAGGGCTGCTCGAGCTTCACAAGCACAATTGGCTACACCTGGAATTAATACACAAACCATCATCGCAATCATGGGTAAAATTCCCATCAGTCGGGAGGAAATTTCATTCTGGATTGCACAAAAAAACAAACCAGCTTGAAGCAATATCTCTCCATATGGGACCTCAGGGAAAACACAGAATTCTCACAATATGCTTGCCAATGTGGGTGGCTTCCCTGGTAGAAGGCTGCTACACAGGAGTAAGTCTTTGATGCAGTATATACCAGAACACATGGTACAACCTCATTAGCTGTTTTGCAAGAGGTGCTTAAACAGAACCAGAATGAGTACCTGGCAGCCCCGGCCCTGGATTTAGGGATGAAACTGATGGGCAACTTTATCACAGTATTCGCCATAATGTTAAGTAAGATTATCGAGGAAGCAGCAGCGTTAGCGGTACGTCAACAACTCACAAACTTGACTCTGAGAGAACAGGAGCACGATTTACCAAAAATTGTTGAGGAAACCTATGCAACAATAGGTAGAGATAATTTCGGAGCCAGAACTAGTAAACCATAAATTAAGAGTAATTCTGAAAAGGGTAATTCAAAGCAGGCATCGGATTCTACCTCTGAGAAGAAGTGGGATAATAAGAAACATAAAGAAAAGACAAAATCACGGGGCAGATTGCCTCAACAGGAGGCAACCGAAATGTGATATAATCTGTGTAACCATGATAATATTAAAACGCCTGACAGGTATCAGGATACTGATACACGTTCATCTTGTTCCTTTCAGGAGTGATCCAAAAAAACACTTACAGAGAGGTGGAGAATCAGAGCACAGATCAGAGGAGTATGTGAAACCAAAGAAGGACTCACAATGCTCTTCGGACTACATAATAAAAAGGAGGATAAACCTAAACAGTCTAAGCCTCAATAGAATTGCCTGTGGAGCAGAAGCCCACTGTACAAAATAACAGGAATGAAGCTCAATATTTAACTGGCGGTGAATGCTTGGTTGGGGAAATGGAGCAACAAGTTATGGAAGGTCCCAAATGAAAATGAGCTGGCGGTAGCTTGCTTTTTGTAGATTGGCCGCAAGGTCCGGAGTAGGAAAGCAGGCACTCGGTAATGATGGCACTTAGATTCTTCACTGTGACGGCGAGATGGGCTCGAAACAAATGGACGTGCAAAGTGAGAGGCAGCTTCTGCTGGCTCTTTTTAACGGTTAAAAAGAGCCAGCAGACACTGCCTCTCCAAAATCTACAAAAAGCAAGCTACCACCAGCTTCTGCCATAGAATGTGCCCATATTTGCTCTTCATTTTCGTTTGAGACCTTCCATAACTTGTTGCGCCATTTCCCCAACCAAGCATTCACCGCCAGTTAAATATTGAGCTCCATTCCTGTTAATTCCTACAGTGGGCTTCTGCTTCACAGGTAATTCTTGTCTCAGGCAAATATTACTTTGTCCTGATGATGATCCTTAGATTTTCAAAGGGGATCGAAATGTCGTCGACCTGTAGTACCATGACTATTACAATGTCTTGTTAATTACAATAGCATTGGTATCTGAATAGCAGTCGCGGCTCCTGGAGGGAGTGCTGCGGGGCGGTGAGGCGGGGGAGGGGCAGGGTGGGGGGTAGTAAACTCCTGCATACGGCCGAACGGAGTTAAGTAGATAAATAAATAAATAAAATGAATAATATTGCGCGCGCCGCATCGCCATTTGGCGTTGCAGCCCGCGCAATGTAATTCGTTTTATTTATTTATGTACTTAACTCCGTTCGGCCGTATGCCGGAGTTTACTACCCCTCACCCTGCCCCTCCCCCGCCCTGCCCCACCGCCCCACAACACTCCCTCCAGGAGCCGCGACTGCTGAATAGATGTAACAGTATTTGTTTAATTGGTCACTAGTCAATGTCTGAGCTGTGTTAACAAATTTATATGGTGTCCTTTGTGTGTTTCCCACTTTAATTGTTTGTGTTCTCATTTTTTTGTTCGTATATTAAATAAAATATTTGTTATTACTTTTGTTATTATAGTCTTGCTGTCCTAGAAACTATTTAACTTCTATGCTTAATTGTATGTAATTATCGGTAGGAAGGGACCGTTGGTTCCTCTATAAATTACCATACCCATGGTCCCTGACATACCTTTGGGTTCCCTTGTTTATGAAAAATATTCTTTACAACAAGGGCAGTCACAGCTTAGGACTATATTGTTACTGAGTTGAACTCTGCAGACACTTTGGGCTGGTCGCGTTCCATGTAAATACCTTAATACCACTAGTTTGTTTCTACCATATAATGTCACTAAACAATAAACCAGCAAGGCAAGAAAGGACGCAACATATACAATGGTACACATAGAAAAGCTAGAGAAATTTCCATTCACTGTTGCTGAAACACCTTCCATGGATTGGATAATTCACAGGTTTATTTCTCTGCCAATTTCAACATTTCACTGCCAATGCTGCTTTCAACACCATCAAGTGGGCAGATATGAGGCGACGGAGAGGTGTATGTACACGAGTCATGGATGTTATCTTTCAACTACCGATGTCGGAATAGGGAAACTGAGATTTTTCTTAGAAGGAAAGACTGTGGGAGTACCTTGGGACATTTCTTAGTTTACAGGGACGTTTTGCTTCATGGCGCATGTAATGCGTCTAAGGCAAACTTGTCATATTATTTGAAGGGTCCTCCGGCTGCTATGATCCATCCGGCTTTCAGATTACTCTCGATTGGGAGTCATTTGATGCTGAATGATCCATGCTGCTGCGGGATTAGACCGGGCATTGCTCATCTGATAACAGTTTCTGTGGTTGTGATCCGTTGCACACAAGTACTGTTTCCAGCTGCCCACACAGTTAGGGATGCATTGCTTTGGCCTTCGAAATGGCTTACAAATGTGCCCTTTGATGCTTTAAGCAGATTGAAAGTCTTAATGTTCCAGAAAGACGTGGCCTTAACATCTGCAAGGGAGACGTTTTATCTTCAGGTTGCAAGGTCCTCTTCTGAGATAAATGTCGCTACTCTGCACTAATTACCCACATCATTTTGGGGAGCTTGTGCACTGCATTTTTAACATGTCTGGTACTGAAGCGGAAGCACAGTTTTTTAAGACAATTGGCTCTGGGTTGGTTAGTTGGTTAGCATCTTCCAGACAGTCATCAGAGTTATTCCATCATTCATACAGTCTGTGCTTGGAAGCATTTTTGGAGACTTACCGCTTGTCCTGTTCCTAGGTGTCAGGACTGTGCTTTTAATTTTTTTGCTCCGCAATGAATGGCCCATCACAAGGTCAAATGGGTATAGCACTGCCGCACTTGCTCCTGTGTCGTGAATACTTGATACAGTGCTTTGGTGCACCCTTGCTTCAGTAACTTAATCACCACTGGTTCTTGTCCCTTCGGCCTGTCAGGCTACACTGCGTGCAGCCTGAGTTCCTCTGTCGGCTGTGCACTTTCGAGTGTGCCCTGTACATATGCTTGGGATCACAACTGGCTCAATCTCCGGATATTGATGTACTGGTGGGTCTGTTAACAGCTCACTTCTACCATTGTCCTTCACGCTTGCCTTTGCTCCTAAATGTATATCATCCTTGTGTTCTGGATCCTGGCTCGTCTTCTGCGGAATCAGCACCTGCTGATCATCTCTTGGCGTACGCGGAGGGGGGTACAGTGGAACATGTCTGTTCTATGGACTTGATGCTTTGGGTGCCTTTGGGAACATCGCCTGCAGTTGCTGGGAACAGCAATGTTTCGTATGCTCCAGGCAAACATAAACAATTTGGCAGTTGAGAGTTGTGGAAACATTTTAATTCGGACATATTTTTAGCATCCCAAATTGTTTTTAGGTATCAAACAGTATTTAACTTGCTTTTAAATTTGCTTTTATATACTTTTAAATTTGGCTTTCTGTGTGCTTTTACCGTCAAACTGGCATAGTGCCTTTTTATGCTTTTTAGAGTTTTTATGCTTTTACATAAAGGTTTAGCATTGTAATTAGATAGCTTTGTTTTTAGTTGTCTCACGTCTGGGCACATCTGGGCGGTGTGCTGTGAATCAGTCTTGCACAGTTCTAATGGTTATGTTGTCCAACAAATGCACATTTTTACTTGGGAAAGTATAAGCCGTACAACAGCTCCTGGTAAATGTCAACAGCATGGGATGAAAATCTTTTTGACCTCATCGTGTAGTGTGCATATGCTTGCCTCATCTTTGAGATCAATACGAAAATTGTCAAATGATTCTTCCAAACCCTTCCTGTCCTCTTGCAGTACGAAATGTTCATTGTCGGGGATAGCCATCATGGTAAAGTGATGTGCTTTGTCATCGGTAAATAAAAGGCCTATTTTCTATTCCATTCATATTCATTTTATAATTTTTTCACCTGATAGGTGAAGGAGCATCGATTTTAATTTTTTGCATCTTGAACCATCATGGGCATAAAATACGTTTTGAGGTATGATACATTAAGATGTCATTTTAGGGCTTGAGAAGATAGTGTGCAAATGATTTTAAAGTGGTCTACAGAAGGGATGCCTTGCATAGTTCAGTGGCAGTGGTCAATGACTGGATATGGTGATCAGAATGGTGTTGTTGGATAACTTTACTATAGTCATGACAGGCTGATGCATGATTAAGTTCAGACTGGCATATCGGGGAATGAGGCAGTGGCAGATGGTTTGGCTACTTGTGGGCCAGTTTTGTGGTCAGTTGGGCCGGTTTTTACAATTGATTCCACAACTTTTAAAACAAACATTGCCTTCCGCAAGTTCGAATCCATGCAGTCTCCTATATTTAGCAAAGCACTTAAACAGCACATCTTTACAAGCTCAAAACTGCCCCAGTTTGCAAAGATGATCCACTTTTTTTAGCTTCCCGAATCACTAATGGGGGGCTACTTTTATTTTAGTGCCTGGGGCTATTTTCTGTTCTAGTCTGACCCTATGTGTGATACTATGTGTGCCTCAGTCTCTTATGGTCTTCATGTGAAAAGTACCTGACATGTTGTGGAGGATTTTCTTTAACTAGATCATGTCATGGGAATAGCCAAAAACTGGAACACCACAGGGTTTTCCACATTTATTCTGCAGTTCCAACAAGACCTTTAACTACAAGTGCATTATTGGGAGCTTTTTTACATTTCTCCTCAGAAAACTAGAGGTTTTTACCTCTGTATACCTGTTATGTTCAACCGAGGTCATCAATACCTGTGGTTCAATCCTGGCGGTTTTATCAGTTTGATTAGAATCAGGCAGACCCCTCCGAGCATCTCTTTTATACTGATTGATAGAAAACCCATTCTGAACCCTCAAAATCAACCCACACACAGACATTGTTATCTTATAATGATTTAGACCGTAAAATGTGCAATTCTACAAGTGGTATGAATTAGAATTATCCGCAGGAGCTCCTTGAATGTTTTAGAACTCTGTGCCCTTCAAGGCAGACTGGTGATTCTAAGTATATTGATACACTAGGAGCTTGCAAAGCATTTTTAAAGCTGCTGGGATTCATGTTAAAATCACGAGACGTAGATATCTTGAGTGGTGGAAGTTGAGAACATGCTGTGAGTGAACTAAATATAAAAAAGTGCGAAATTGAAAATATGGTCCAAGGCGACTTTCAGCATAATTAGAGAACATAAAGATATTGGTAGTTCATCTTCGATTTTGCAGTATTTTAATTTACTGAGGGGCCAAGTGTGTTGTATATCTGAACGCAGGATTACGTGAGCTGCAATTGCCTGTTAGAAGTGATCTCCTCTGTACCCTCTGGACATCACATTAATAGACAACAACAGAAGGTGCTGCCATAAACTGTGCCCACACAGACAAAGGGAAGGTAGTATTTCCGATCCAGGGGCACCTGTGCTACAACCGACAAAATGGTAATAGAGCAGCAGTTTTTTCATTGATTCCTGAGTATGGTTCTGTAGTAAAGTAGTCCACGCTGGTAGGATGTGGATTAAGTAGGTTTATTGAAGTAGATCATAATGTAGAGTAGATCCAATACAGCAGCCCCACCAGAAGCAGCCTGCTAGCTGCTCAGCCCATCCACCAACTGTCACCACTCACACCAGTCACCCAAGCATTCCACTCGTGGCCCACACACCAACATTCCACACAGAACACTCGCACTGGCTGAGCAGCTAGAAACAAGATAACATAGAACATTATAACACAACATGAAGATACTACATTATCTCCTTCCTATAAAATAGAAGAGTAATGAAACCAAACTTTAAAAACTATAGACAGCAAAGTACAACAGAAGTCAATGGTCCAAAACCCAGGGATGAACAGTAGAAACCACATCAGGAGAGGGAAAAGGGCTACACAAGGAGGAAAGAAAAGTGAAAAGGTACATACAAAATACCCATCCTCCTCCTTTAATAAAGAAAAGAAAATACTAATACAATGTGTATACTCCCCATGAAAGGAGAGAAGCCATGTAAAAATGTGGAAAAAGGGACAGGGACCCACATTCCTACCCCTAAATAAGGGACCAAAGGGACCAAAACCCCATAGACAGGTAGTGAAAACACCCACTACAGCAAAAACGAATGTGCAGCACATGGTGGCTTACGCACACAAGGAACAAAAAACCTTGCAACAAGTGGAACTAAAAAAATCCATTCTATGCGTGAAAAGGGAAACAAAACCCTAAAGACAACCCCCATGTAAGGGTACAGTGGCGTACAGTGAGGATATGGGACTAAAACCCATTCCTTGCATGAAAGGGAAAAAAAAAACCTTAAGCCAACCCTCATGTAAGGGTAAGGTGGCTTCCAGTTTGGATATGGGACTAAAACCCATTCCTAGTGTGAAAGGGAAACAAACCCCTTAAGCCAACCCTCATGTAAGGGTACCATGGCTTACAGTGAGGAAATGGAACTAAATCCCATTCCTGCATGGAAGGAAAACAAACGTGAAAGGGAAACAAACCCCTTAAGCCAACCCTCATGTAAGGGTATCATGGCTTACAGTGAGGAAATGGGACTAAAACCCATTCCTGCGTGAAAGGGAAACAAAACCCTTAACCCAACCCTCTTGTAAGGGTACAGTGTCATAAAGTGTGGATATGGGACTAAAACCCATTCCCATCCCAAAGTAAGGGATACATCAAGCCAAAACACATCAAACATTCCACCCATATGTAAGGCTTGTTACACCCACCTAACATATAAAAATGGGCATAGTTAAGTACATTTGCAAAAATCTGAATAGATCAATTTTAAAATGGAAACATTTCCTAAACCAGCATGCAATGAATAATGAATCTGCTCCAAACACAGTAGCTTTACCAACTTAAAAAACTGCATAGTCCGCTAACCATTAGTTTAAGGTGTTACCCGTAGATGCCAGATGCACCTCAGACTCGATGTAACCTCAAGTTTCGGGAACCTACCCACGCGCTCGTGCTTCACATGTGGATAATGAACAGAGCGCAGCTAAAACAAACCACACGCCGAGGTAACAGCCCAGAGTCTCACGACCGCTCCATGTGTTTAATCAAGCTAACACCGCAGATTGTCCAAGTCCAAGATGACTAAAACTCACTCAGAAAACGGTCATGCTCAATAAATCCTTTGTAGAAATGCAAAATATTCCATTTCACTTTACTCACGAAGTGCGGCCACAAAAACCAATTAGGAGTTTCGTCATGCTTCCTAAAGGTGGCGGCACGTAGCTACGCCAACGCCGGATGGCTCAAGGCGCATCGGGGATAAGAAACATCCTGTGGCAGTTCCGTGAGATGAGTAGCAAGAATGCTGTGATATTCTAACAGACAATCCTTGTGAAGGTAAGAGCGCGAGCTAAGCACGACACGTGCCTCATATTTCAAACCGCTATCCTGCGGTTAAACTGCCAATGTTGCTCTGCTTAACCAGTCACCGTAAACATTACAAATGTGATTAAAATAAGGCATAGTGTCCGCTCGGCCCAAATTTCATTAGAAGATTGCACAAATCCAAGGAGCATGCAACAAGCTGTACAAAGTGGCGTGCCTCACAAGATGAACCAACTTTTAACACAACGTTGAGCAAAACAGTTTTACCTGCATTTACGCAGGCGAGACAAATGGCAGACGGCTCTGTCAGATTAGCCCAGTGTGTTGTGATTTCCGCTCCAGCGCAGTCAACAAGTAAGCTTGTGGACACCAAACCAGTAAATCTTTGAAGAGACAGGCAGGCAACCAAACTTTCTCTGTATAACTTTCCAGATGCAGGTTCCCAGGTGCAAGAAAACACTTAGTACAGGTAACTCCCTTCTAGCGCACACATCCAGAAGACATAAAGGTTGTCAGTTTTGCTGTGCTGTAGACAAGCTTGGTGTGAATGTACCACAAATTGGTGCAGCAAAACACTCAAATAAAATGTCCTTGAAGATCTCAATGTGCGCAGCGTTCATATTAGAGATGCAATGTAAAATGTCAAAACTGATGATGCTTACTTCCCTTGAAGGCGCAGTTCTTGTAGATGTGTCTAGAGGAAACAGAGTACAGCACGCTTGGGCTGGGGCTGTCCGATGTAATGGACACTGGTGGGGCTGCAAGGCGTGCTGTTCTTGTTTTCTTAGTTTCCATTCTGGCTTCTTAGGTTTCAAGACAACCTCTTGGAAAATTACTAGCGCTGTATGTGTGGCCTCTTGTGACCCAGACTTGTTGCGATTTTTCCCATGTGTTGTCTGCGCTTGTTGCTCTTGAAACTTCTTCTCAACATGTTGACTTTCTGTAATTGTCATCTTAAGCTTCATTCAGACCAACTTTAAAGCGTGAGAAAGTCTCCAACTCGTCGCCAAAAATAATGTAGTAAAGTAGTCCATGCTGGTAGGATGTGGATTAAGTAGGTTTATTGAAGTAGATCATAATGTAGAGTAGATCCAATACAGCAGCCCCACCAGGAGCAGCCTGCTAGCTGCTCAGCCCATCCACCAACTGTCACAACTCACACCAGTCACCCAAGCATTCCACTCATGGCCCACACACCAACATTCAACACAGAACACTCACACTGGCTGAGCAGCTAGGAACAAGATAACATAGAACATTATAACACAACATAAAGATACTACCAGACATTTTGAAATAAAGGTTTTCGTAGTTTATTTGGACAATTGGGGCACTTTAATCATTGAAACTCTGATTCAGCATTTGGATGTCAACCCTCTGGGACTCAATTACTGCTCTCAATTTGTTTTGTGCCCACCATGGGAATGATAATTCATCCGCTCACACTTCTCCGCCTGTCATAGGCTTTCCATTCTCAGTGCTGGAGCTGCAGGAGATCAGCATGACTGAGGTGGTTTCTATTATGGCTACTTTTGCTCCTAAGTCATGCCAAAAGGCCTCACCTGATTTTAATTATGGAACAGTGTGAGGATCCTATCCTCCACAAGTAACAATGCATTTTCCACAATTGTTCTACTTGTTCATTACAGCATTCAAGTCTTTTGGTGTCCAATTCACCTAGATGCTCTTCTTTCTAAAACCTACTTCATGCTCTTGTCCAAAAAAATCTGCATTCTGAACTAAGGGGTCCATTACGATGACTGGCGGATGCACCTCTGCGATGCTGGCGGTGGGAGAAAATGCTTTTTTCTGCCCGTGAGCAGCGGTGCACCCGTCCGCCATATTACAATGGCCAAACACAGCCCATTGTTCGACCGCCGCGGTGCAACTCGGACCGCAATCAAAACGCGCCCGCGAGTGCGGCGGAGACAACCAATCCAGAGCCACCGCCGTGCGGAATGACGTCCCTCCCGCCATACAAATTAGGATGCGCAAAAAAGCCAGGACCACCGCAGCGGAGAAACCGGCCATTCTGAGCATACGGAAGCACCACAGCGGAGCGCTAAATCGATAACCGGAGCCAACCGCCATGGACCCGGCACTACACGTCTTCCCGGCGCTGTACATGATACACCTACAGCAAGCCATGGACCGTCGCGGACGCCGACACAGGTACGCCATCACACAACTCCGCAAACAAACACAACCCACAAATCCATGTCCGATGTAAGGTGCCTGCCCCCACCAGACACCCTGGTGGGGACAGGAACACAACCACAGGTGTAGCCACACATGTCCCACCTGCCACTAGTCCACCCCTCCACACCCAGGCCACCATGTCTGCGATCCTGAAATAATGTCCAGTTCACGTGACCGCAGCGGTGAATCCGCGAGAAAAAAGGCACACAATGTAGTAGGCTGGGCAAGCGCAAGGCAGGGGCAGTGCTCAAAGTACACAGGGCAACACCTCCACACTCCACACACTAGGCCCACCCACAACATGAAGGGACATGCCATGTGACCCTCCTGTGCTCCCACATGCCCAATAACCAGCCAGGTGAACACACACACTGCACCACACAACAAACAACTAGGGAGACAGCCTCATCAGGTGTGGCTGCAGAGCAACACACAGCGTACAAGCACTGGGCCAGGGGAACACACACACCACAACAAGATCACACTCATGGCAAGTAAACTGAGTCCAAGCACAAATTAAACACACACAGACAATGAACAAACACTCCAATGGACACACAGCCTGCCAAGTCACACAGACATACCCCACACTGACACACAGCAACAAACACAGACCACATGCCAACAGCAATGTAGGTCAACAAATAGGAAACCCAAAGTGAGGTGCACACAAATGGAATGGCAAGGAGCTGAACACCAAAAATGTGTACATCACATGCAAGGGAAGGAACACATTACATCCACCCCAGCCCAAAAATCCACACATGGCAGTCACAGTGAGTGAAGTCAAACCACAGTCACCTCACTGCAACAACTCAGGGAGACAGCAAGGCAACCCATGAATAGGCACAGGGATGAAAGGAAGGGTATGAAGTCCAACCCTGATCATCCACACATCTGAATCCAAATACATCACAGGAGTATGTCAGCAGCACAACACACAGGGCCCATTGCAACTCTCCATGACAGTCAAACACAAGTATGAACCTTCACACAACCCCCACACCCATCACACCTGCAGCACACAACACCAGTGACAAACACACAGAAGCTTGCCAATAATATCCAGTCAAGACACTGACAATCAAACACACCCCCTGGGTGGTATCCACAAACATCACAAACACACACACAGGTATGGCAGTACCACTGTACGCACAAAAACAACAGTCAAACACAGAACACAATCATAACACACACACAGAACTACTACAACAACAGACAAGACCTGTGCAGCTAAACAGTGCAAATTCAATGGGAGCACAGACACAACAGGCGTACACAACCACATCAGTCATGAAAAAAGCACAGACAACATACCACAACACATATAAGAAGTGCATCCACTAAAAACAATAATGTAGAACAAAAGGCAGAAATGGGCATACAATGACACATAGACAGACATATCACAACACCCATCCACTCAAAATGGTGTCATAGTGTACCACATGTCTGCACATGCACAACCATAACCATAGACACATCAAATGTGAGAGGAGAAAACACCAAGGATGCACATAAAACAAGCACGGCAACCACAATAGACCTCAGTCCATGTGACAGACACCCAAGTAAGGCACACCACAATGCCAACACACCTGAATCAAACACAACAACAACACACACACTGACAGGAAAATAGAACACCACACACAGAGCAACTGTCAACTGCATGACACAACACAACACAAACACTGCACACAGCCACATCAGCCACAACACATGCACAGGCAAAGATAACAACATGCTACAACAGCCAAACATCAGGGGGTGCACAACAGGCAAGGACAAGGCAACATCAACTCACAGCACTGCATGCACACCAAGCAGTGTGTGCACAACACACATACCAGTTACAAACAGAGATGAGTGACACACCATGAACACACACAACAACAATCTAAACATCACACACACAACAACACACCCAGGAAGTCAATCAGTCCACAGCAAACACACATACTACCAAGCCAACACACACAGATGCAGAAGTCTGGGACACAAAAGTTGAAACAACATGATTAGAGGAAACAAGACATTGGCAATGTTGAAGTGGAAAATAGAGCATGTGTCAATAAACCATATCCACTCAGTAACCCTTTATTTAGCAAGGACACTGACAAGGCAGACAACAGAAGTAAGTTTCTTCTTTTTATTTACATTTCACACAGTTATGCAGCAAAAGTTAGACAAGAGCAAGGCCAGTGGCCAGTTCAAAGTGCAGGTGAGGTACATGAGAAGCTGCACAGGCAATGGGCAAACAGCAGTGAACAGCAAGGCCAGTGGCCAGTCCAAAGTGCAGGTGAGGTACATGAGAAGCTGCACAGGCAAGGGGCAAACAGCAGTGAACAGCAAGGCCAGTGGCCAGTCCAAAGTGCAGGTGAGGTACATGAGGAGCTGCACAGGCAAGGGGCAAACAGCAGTGAACAGCAAGGCCAGTGGCCAGTCCAAAGTGCAGGTGAGGTACATGAGGAGCTGCACAGGCAAGGGGCAAACAGCAGTGAACAGCAAGGCCAGTGGCCAGTCCAAAGTGCAGGTGAGGTACATGAGAAGCTGCACAGGCAAGGGGCAAACAGCAGTGAACAGCAAGGCCAGGGGCCAGGACACAGTGCAGGTGAGGTACATGAGAAGCTGCACAGGCAAGGGGCAAACAGCAGTGAACAGCAAGGCCAGTGGCCAGGACACAGTGCAGGTGAGGTACATGAGAAGCTGCACAGGCAAGGGGCAAACAGCAGTGAACAGCAAGGCCAGTGGCCAGTCCAAAGTGCAGGTGAGGTACATGACATCCAGCACTGTAAATGTGTGGTACAGTACTCTGCCATGGTCAGCAACACACTCAGGGTGTCAAAATGGCCATGCCATGGCACCATTGTGAGACAGACGTGTGTGAGGGGACTAACACTCAGACTTGGCTGGCAGTATGACTGGGAGGTGGCTGTCTGTCGGGGCCAGTTGGGGTACTGGCTCGTGGAGAGAAAGGCCCAGCTGGGGTAGAGCCATCTGTGTTCTGGGAAGCCTGATGGCTGCCAGGTCCAGGTGTGGTAGAGCCAGCAGTGGTTTGGGAAGCCTCAGGGCTGCTAGGTCCAGGTGGGGTGGTGGCACGTGGAGGTGGACTCATGCCTGCACGAGACCCAGTGTGTGTGGGTGAAGTTTGAGGGGTTCCCTTCCGCTTCTTTGGGATTTGATATGGCTTCCCTGTTCTGGGATTAAGGCCAAGTGGGGTGTATACAACAGGCACACTGGTGACAAAAGCTGGAGCAGCTGCAGATGCTGGTCCCCCCTCTGGGGACGTGCTGGATCCTTTGGGACGCTTGGCCCCAGATTGCTTCTGCCCCTGCATCACCTGTTTACCAGGTGTCCCCCCTACAGTGGCCTCCTTACCCTGCTTCACAGGGCTCTGGAAGGGAGTAGATGTTGTGGGTGAACTAGCCTTGGAGCCCTTCTTACGTGTACCCTTAGCAGGCACCTGTTTGTCACTGGGCACGGAAACTGTGTGCCTGTCTCTGCGAGACACTTTTGGGACAGGTGAGTCCTTGGCTGGGGATGCCTCTGAGGCATGTGAGCCAGAGGCCTGCTTTTTGCCATCCTTGCCCTGGGTGTGGCCTGAAGGGCTTTTTCCCCTGCGCTCTGGTGTGGGTTTACCTTTATGTGGGGATGGTGTCTGCACCCTGGACTGCTTGGGCTGCTGCTGTTGTGTGCTGCGCGTGACGTATCTGTCCCTTGACGTCTGGGGTGTGTGCTCACCATCATCAGATGCGTCCACTGTCAGGGTGGTGGGCCTAGGGACTTGAGCTGGACCATGTGATTGGGCAAGTTGAATGGCTGCTGTCACTGAGGAGGCCAGAGACTGTACAGTCTGGTGTAGCCCACCCACGTCGGAATGCACGCCCTCCATGAAAGCCACCACCTGTGCCAATTTTTTGTCATGGTCCAGGAAGGCATTGAGGAGAGCTGTCTGACCCACACACAGCTGGCGCAAAAGGTCCACAGACTCCGCACTGATGGCAGCAGGGGGGACAGGGGCAGGGGCAGCGGTGCCTGGGATGAAGGACACTCTTCCCTTCCTCGTGGTGCGAACACGGGCAGCAAAAGTGGGAGTAGCAGGGAGGGTGGGCACTGAACGCTGTGTGGTGGACGAGGAGGCAGAGTCCCCGTTTCCTTCGGGCGAAAACATAGATGCATCACCGCCGTCGTTAGATGACGTAGAGGTCTGCGTTTCTGGCAGGGACTCCTCTAGATGACTACGGTCCCCCTCTGATGCGCTGGTGACATCCGTGTCACTATGCTCGTGTGCAGCAGTTGTGCTGAATCCCTCACCACCGGTGTCCGTCCCCTGTCCTTCCGTGCCCACGGGAGATGCTGCATGATAGAGAGAGAGATGTAGGATCAGTACATTGGCATCAACATTAAAAATACATGCAAGCAAAGCATCACAAAAGATGATGAATTCTCCATGTTGCACAACACCATGGGCAGTAACATTGTGCAATCTCAATACAAACATCAAAATTACCGTGGCATGATGCAAAATTGTACATAATTCACCCATGTGATGGACACACAGCCATTTAGCCTGTTGGTGGCTACGTCTAACAACACACACATATCCCTCTGTGCACACCTAGGGCCCTGAAGGGTTCAAAGATCCTACTCACAACATGTTGCCAACGTCACAACATGATCCAGCAGAAGTTACCAACACAGACATAGACTCCAACGTAACCACACACAATGTCCATGGGCACATGCCATCCACCATGTCGTATCTTGAGGCACAACTACAGTTGCACATTGGTGTCAGATGTGTAGCCAGCACAAACTGACGTCAGGCAATGCACACATTGATGATGGCACACTCAGATCATGCACTCTTCTGGACCCTGACCTGGGATGTCCGTGACGACACCAATGAAGATGATACCAGAAGGCCACAACTACAAATGTGAAGTCCAGGCCCATTACACCAATGACATGGGAAGGTACATGTAGGGGGAATGCATGACAACTGCACCCCACACCGCGGCCACTTACACACCATTGCATCACACTAGCAACATCACAGCCCTGCACTGGCCCAGGCCTGGAGCACATGCTGGCAAACAACAACCAGAGTCACACTCACAGAATACTCACCACCAGCTTGCTGCTGATGCACCTTCAGACGTGCATCCAGGTCAGGCTGCGTCACTGCTAAAATGCGTGCCATTAGTGGTGTCATGCTGCGCCGCGCCAACCTGCCGGATCGAGGGATCATCCCCAGTGTCATCTCGGCCACGTTTCTGCTTAGCCGGGCGATGTCATCCCACCTCTTGTGACAGTGGGAGCGCAGTCTGTTTGAGACACCCAGTGCACGCACCTTTGATGCAATGGCCCTCCACATGGCCTTGCACTGGTTGACTTTGAGCTGCAGACATGGGAGACAAGAGAGGGCAACATTCAGTGTAACCAACCACCATTCCCCAGTGCAGGACCATGACACTGACTCATCCCAAATTCAGCCATTACGTCAACGGAGACAATACATCTGCTAATTGCAAACATCATCATGTGTGAAACACACATTAATGCATGCAGGTATGAGGGTGGACACAGTACATGCCCATCTCCTGGCCATGCAGGACGCCAGCAAAGAGCTAAATGTGTATGCTGACCACATCTAATGCAATATTCAGGGAATAGCAAGACATGCAGGACATCACTACATATGTGACTGGGAATACTCACTGTGCCCAACACTGCGCAGCCCACAAAGCACTTGCCCTTCAACTGCCACACTGTTGCATGGTTGTCACATTGAGGGACATGACCTCACAAATGCAGACCCTCATCACAAGGCCTGTTGTGTGCAATCTACATCTCTGTAATGGCTCATTGATGGAGACTCAAGAGGAAAAGCACATATGTGACACTCTGTACATTCAGTGTTGTGTCACTGTCAGATTGGGAAGTGAATGTGCAGGCCATTTGGGGTCACACATAGCTCCAACGTGGGGCAGCCCATCTCTTACATGGAGTGACGATTTGGAAACACAAACAGTGCCAACACATGCGAGTATGTGCACATGCTATACCTGAGCCATGCATTGCCATGAGTGACCGGGATCTGGGTGGCGGAGCATGCCATCCACCATTAGCCATGTGTATATGCCTAGCAATCCCGCCATGGTGTCTCGGACCATCGCAGTGACACACCGCTGGTGCCAGGCGGTAGTTCCCGTTATTCCTGAGCCATGCATTGCCATGAGTGACCGGGATCTGGGTGGCGGAGCATGCCATCCGCCATTAGCCATGTGTATATGCCTCGCAATCCCGCCATGGTGTCTCGGACCATGGCGGTGACACACCGCTGGTGCCATGCGGTAGTTCCCGCTATTCCTGAGCCATGCATTGCCATGAGTGACCGGGATCTGGGTGGCGGAGCATGCCATCCACCATTAGCCATGTGTATATGCCTAGCAATCCCGCCATGGTGTCTCGGACAATGGCGGTGACACACCGCTGGTGCCAGGCGGTAGCTACGGCGAGGGTGCAGCATGACATTGTTCACTATGGGCGTGATGGTGTTCTTAGAGCACGTTTAATGCAGCAATGGACACATCGTGTAGTGTCAATGTCATGGGTCAGATCTGTACTGGAACAGTGGTCACTTTCAATTAAACATGGAACTTGATGTAATTAAAATGAGCTATAGTTCGTAATGAGAGGCTAAACTTCATATCTAACACCAAATGCAACACTGAAAGGACTAATGGGGCACATTACTCCTACACAATTTCATATCTGACCCAAACATTTTGCCCAAAGTTCATGTCTCTCACCCCATTTCCACCCAAATTTCGTATCTGATCCAAATGTTTACACACATATTCATATCTCACACAATATGTCGCTACACAGTACATGATTGTACAAAGATTTCAGCATTGTCTCCATTACTCACCACATATGTCACACTGTTGTCTGTTTGGTATCACCTATTACAGCATTCATGTAAGGTGATTGTTCGCTGTGGCAAAACCAAGAGTATATGTCCACATGGACATGTGTGTGCTATACACACTGAAGGTTGTAACATACATCACCGGCACACTTTGAAATATGTTCCTCCTCAATCATTTGACCTGTCTGTATGCATTTGGGTATGTTTTGTCCCCATATCTGCAAAATGTCATCAGCATTACTTGTGTCATTGTGTAGGATATGTGCTCATGTTGTTCGGCCGGTCATATGTGAATTTGTCACATGTATTTTCCACAGCTGTGAGTATGTTGATAGTGGATTTGATGTGTGTGGTGTGTTACGTTGGTACTCACTAAGGACAGGTGCATTGACCTTGTCCACATGAAGATTGTTGGCTTGGTGAGGGACTGTAGCCAAATGTGGTGCTGGTGCTCACTGACTGGTAAGTTTGACATGGCATCTGTGACCAGTAGAAGGTGACCCACAATTGGCCTGGACAGTTCAGTATTGCGTGTGCTTTCATGTGCAGTAAGTGTGTGCAGTTTTGGCAGGGTGCACAATTAGGACATGTGTGCAGTGATATTAAACTAACACGTGTGGATAAGCCTGCTATGTTGTAGTAGCCTTTCTGGGGCACAAGCTGGTCCTGCGCTGTGTGGGTGAACTGATGGTGCTGTTGACTCAAGCTAATGATGGCATCCAAGACAGGTGAGATATACCTTGATAGGGCTGGCTGTGGCACCCTTCTAACTCAGACTTTTGTTGTTCTAATGGTACCAGAGGCCAACAAGTGATGCACAGCCAGCATCTTTGTCTGCAGAGGAATGTTGAGAGTCCGCTTTGTTGTTCCTGACAGGCTGTGTGGTATGTGGCTCAGGATGCTTTTGATAGTAGTCCTTTGGTACCTGTGTTGTGCGATGACATCCCCTGTTGTTATGTGCATGAGGCTGTTTTGTCTTCGGTATTTACTCAGTATGTTCATGCGCTGACTTTTAGGTATATTGGTGTGGCTTTGTCCGGGTGGTGGTGTAGGTTATTTCTGTGTCACTGTTGTGTGTCCAAGCAGCTGGAGTATTAGCTCCATGACAAATGTTGTACTTTAGTTGTGTGTCTGGGCAGTGCTACCTTCATACTGCATGTCATAGTGCAATTTCAGTGCAGATTGACGTTTGTCTACAGTCCTTTTGGATCACGTACCTTATCCACTTTTTGTGTGCCACATTGACAATCTGTGTGCTTGCTGATGATATTGTGCAGTTGTGTTGTTGTGTCTTGATTCACGTCAAGACTGCATATGCTGTTCATTATTAGTCATTGACTGACTTTGAATTGTGTGTAACAGCATGTATGGCATGTCTACTGATGACAGTGGATATTGGCACATGCTGGTGAATATGCCTGTGAGTGTCTCTAGACTTGTGTGGATTAGCATTGGCTCACATTCCATGCTGAGTCCTTCAGAACTGGACAAATTGTGTAGTTCATGTGTCCCCTGTCATGATTGCACAAGAATGTGTGGCAGGTACAGCAGACATTTGGAAGCCAACAGTGTTTCTGTTTCACACATGTCCTGTATCATTTACTGTCCGGGCTGTTTGCACCAGATCCTGAAATGTGACTATTACCATTCACAGACACAGTTTCCATGTATGTTGTTCTCACAGTGGTAATATTGAAGAAGTGTAGTACAAGGTATTCTCAATGTGTCACGACTTTTGACTTGCACTGTATGGTGCATTGTGATGCCAGTCAATGTTTGCGCTGTGTGAATCAGAAGCTACGGAGTTGTGCAAATCTCAGGGTCTGTTGCAATGATGTGTCCCCTTTCATCTCACCTAGGAGGCGACCTAATGTGTATCGTCCTGTCACCCTGCTGGCTAACATTGAGGATGATTACGTGATGCGCAGATTCCGTCTGGACCGCACGAACATCCAAGACCTGTGTGCCATGTTGGATCCTCACCTGCGGGCTGGCAGGACATACCCAACAGCATTGACAACCGAAACAAAGGTGATGGCGGCACTGCATTTCCTGGCTAGTGGGTCATTCCAGGAGAGAGTGGGCATTGCAGGGGGGATGTCTCAGCCCACCTTCAGCATGGTGCTAAGGGATTTCCTGTTGGCCATGATGCGATACAACGACCAATACATCATTTTTCCAGAGGGCGGCTTTGGCGGATGTAAAGGGGGATTTTTATGCCCTTGGCCACATCCCGAATGTTGTAGGTGCTATTGACTGCACACATGTTGGCCTGGTTCCACCACAGGCACGGGAACACATCTATCGGAATTGTAAACATTCCCATTCCATCAATGTGCAGGTGGTGTGCCAGGCCGATATGATCATATCGCATGTATGTGCCAAGTTTCCGGGCTCTGCACATGATTCATACATCCTGCACAACAGCATTGTGCCCCAGCTGATGGCCAATCTACTTCCGGAGCGGGCATGGATTGTGGGTGAGTAGGCAGAGTCAAGTTGTGTGCTGTGTGTGCCATGCTGTCCTCTGCCACAGTTGTATTACTGAATCGGTATGTTTATTTCACACCTAGGTGACTCTGCATATCCCAACAGACCGTGGTTGCTGAGCCCACTACGCAATCCTTGGACACCGTCTGACGTCCGCTACAACAATGCACATGGTAGAACACGTCGGGTGGTGGAGTGAACCTTTGGTCTCCTAAAATCGAGATTTCGCTGCCTGGACTGGACCGGACCAGAGGGGCACTCATGTACTCACCCAAAAAGGTGTGTCAGATAGTGGTAGCATGCTGCATGCTGTACAACTTGGCCTTACGGAAAGGAATACCCATGATCCTGGACGATGATGACCAGCCAGGGCCCCCCCTGCGATCCCACAAATGTCCAGTGACGAGGATAGTGGTGAGGAGGAAGGTGTTGACCAGCGTCAGCAGCTCATCAACCGCTACTTCACTTGAAGGTGGGTGATGATGTACAACTGGTCCATTGTCTGTTGATGTAGTTGTTTGGGTGGAGGTCTATGTGATCTTTGTGAGTGCATCCTGTTGTTGACTCAGTGCTGGCTGCCTATGTGTTGGATACAGGGTATGTAGGAACTGCTACAGGATGTCTATGTTGGTACTGTTGCACATTGTTATGTGTGCATGTTGTTGTACAGTGAGGACATGTGTTGTGTGATGGCTGTGATGCCACCACCTGACTAGTGACTTTTGTTCTGTTGTCTTTTGCTAGGTCTCTTCTGCCTCCCCTTGCCTACAGAGAATCCATGCTCCTGTGACATTGTAACCATGGTAAACATTGCACATACTGTGATAAACATGGAGCAGACTCAACCACATTTTTGCGTTTTTGTAGTTTATTTGCAATGGGTATCTGTGAGAGGGAAGTGGATATTTACATAAGTGTGAATGGTGAATCAATGAGTTGGCAGTCATGGTAGATGAGACAATCGGGTAGGCACCACATTGCTGTGGTGACACAGTCCAACAGACGGATGCCATTATTACCATGGCAGTGTGGGTGGGGACAGTGTACAGAGTCAATGGTTGGGTGAAGAGTGTTGACATCATGGCTGGCTCTTTGACTGGCGTTTGGCCGGTGCTTTGCCACGGATGAGTCCCACGTTCTTCTTTGGACGGCCCCTTCTTCTTTTGGGAGGGGGCATTGTCTACTGGGCCAGTGGGGTCTGAGGAGTCACCCCTCTCCGTGCCTGCAGGGGTGGATGATGAACTGTCATCCTGCGTGGCAACGGGGGGAGGTGGAGGTGTGGTCTGTGGCACTGGCCTGTCCCTCAGTACCGCCACTAGCTGGCCCATGAGGTCCACGATTTGTCCCATACGGTTGTCCATGGACCTCAGCAGACGTTGGTGCTCCAGGGCATCTTCGTGGGCCTGGCCCATTTGTGCCTGTGTGCGTTCATAGGCACCCACAACTCTGGTGATGTTAGCCAGGGCTTCGGTCACAGTGTCCAGTGTTGTTGGAGTCCCACTTGTCCTCCCACCTGCCCTGCTATCACTGACCTGTTGCCTCACCACTCTAGCTACACGCCTGCCCTCCACAGTTGTTGGTGTGGGCTGGGCATCCTCTGTGGCTGGGCGAATGTTGCAGGCAAAGGTGGCAGTGGTGGTGGCGGCACAGGTCGTTCCAGCAGGGGTCAGCGTTGTTGTTGTTGCTGATGGTGGGGGGCAGTGGGGTCATGTGACCGGTTGCGTCCTGGCACACCAGATGGTCCGGCTTGGAGCTCCTCATCCAAAGAATCCAGGGACTCCGCATCCGAGTGTCCATGTTCCGGGGGAGGAGACTGGCTCTGCAGGTTGAGGTTGTTGTCCTCTGCAGTTACCTGTGGAACAGAGGGTACATGGTCATTGACTTACAGCCATATGGCTTGCTGTGTTTGATGTCTCTTATGTACATGTTATGCAACACACAGTTTCGTATTTCATGAGTTGAATGTCTGCACAGTGTTGTTCGTCATGACATGATGTGGAGGTACACACATCTTGTTCCATGGTGTGACAAGTCATTGGATGCCATGCTGAACTTGACACTCTTTGTATGGAACTGATGAGTTGTCATCTGACAACTGGCTGCCATGCAACTTGATGTGATGCATCGAGGATGATTACTCTTCCCGACAGATGTTACATATGCACATGTACTAGACATTGTCACATTGTTATCTCATGCATACCTTTGTGATGTTCTGTGCTTGTATTTATTTGCTCGACAGGCCATGCCTTTTTATTGTTACTATGGTCCTTCATGCTCAGCACCCATGGAATTTGCACATAGCATTCTGTGCAGTGCATATTTGGTCCCTGATTTGCTTACACATGGGTTTAGTTGAGTCACAGTTATGTTTCTGTCACAGTTACATACGCATCGCTGTCTGCATTCTGTCAAATGGTATGTAATTGGGGTGTATTTTGTTGCGATGTGTCGCATTGTGTTGGCATTAGCTCAATGCTTTCGTTGAGGAATGGTGGGGTGCATGCACTGGCTGCTTACCTGTACAGTTGCCATCTTTTGGGTGGACTTTCTGCCACATGTTTCTGGGTGGGAGGGAGTGCTCCTTCCTGCTGAGGGATGGGGCAGGGTGTGCCTGGTGGGAGTTGTAGTGCAGGCCTCCCTAGTCCAAAGACACCTCCCTGGAAAGATGGCTACCTACCTGTTAGGTGAGGGTGTAACACACAATGACTGCCACATGGTTGTGGGTGGGGGGAGTAGCCCATCCTGCTCAGCTGTGGGACAGGGGGCCTGGTGGGAGTTGTAGTGCAGGCCTCCCTATTCCAAAGACACCTCCCTGGAAAGATGGCTACCTACCTGTTAGGTGAGGGTGTACCACACAATGACTGCCACATGGTTGTGGGTGGGGGGAGTAGTCCATCCTGCTCAGCTGTGGGACAAGGGAGCCTGGTGGGAGTTGAAGTGCAGGCCTCCCTATTCCAAAGACACCTCCCTGGAAAGATGGCTACCTACCTGTTAGGTGAGGGTGTAGCACACAATAACTGCCACATGGTTGTGGGTGGGGGGAGTAGTCCATCCTGCTCAGCTGTGGGACAAGGGGGCCTGATGGGAGTTGTAGTACAGGCCTCCCTATTCCAAAGACACCTCCCTGAAAAGATGGCTACCTACCTGTTAGTTGAGGGTGTAGCACACAATGACTGAGACATGCTTCTGGGTGGGAGGGAGTGCTCCATCCTGCTGAGGGATGGGGCAGGGTATGCCTGGTGGGAGTTGTAGTGCAGGCCTCCCTATTCCAAAGACCCCTCCCTGGAAAGATGGCTACCTACCTGTTAGCTGAGGGTGTAGCACACAATGACTGCCACATGGTTTTGGGTGGGGGGGAGTAGTCCATCCTGCTCAGCTGTGGGACAAGGGGGCCTGGTGGGAGTTGTAGTGCAGGCCTCCCTATTCCAAAGACACCTCCCTGGAAAGATGGCTACCTACCTGTTAGGTGAGGGTGTAGCACACAATGACTGCCACATGGTTGTGGGTGGGGGGGAGTAGTCCATCCTGCTCAGATGTGGGACAAGGTGGCCTGGTGGGAGTTGTAGTGCATGGCCTCCCTATTCCAAAGACACCTCCCTGGAAAGATGGCTACCTACCTGTTAGGTGAGGGTGTAGCACACAATGATTGCCACATGGTTGTGGGTGGGGGGAGTAGTCCATCCTGCTCCGCTGTGGGACAGGGGGCCTGGTGGGAGTTGTAGTGCAGGCCTCCCTATTCCAAAGACACCTCCCTGGAAAGATGGCTACCTACCTGTTAGGTGAGGGTGTAGCATACAATGACTGCCACATGGTTGTGGGTGGGGGAGTAGTCCATCCTGCTCAGCTGTGGGACAAGGGGGCCTGGTGGGAGTTGTAGTGCAGGCCTCCCTATTCCAAAGACACCTCCCTGGAAAGATGGCTACCTACCTGTTAGGTGAGGGTGTAGCACACAATGACTGCCACATGGTTGTGGGTGGGGGAGTAGTCCATCCTGCTCAGCTGTGGGACAGGGGGCCTGGTGGGAGTTGTAGTGCAGGCCTCCCTATTCCAAAGACACCTCCCTGGAAAGATGGCTACCTACCTGTTAGGTGAGGGTGTAGCACACAATGACTGCCACATGGTTGTGGGTGGGGGAGTAGTCCATCCTGCTCAGCTGTGGGACAAGGGGGCCTGGTGGGAGTTGTAGTGCAGGCCTCCCTATTCCAAAGACACCTCCCTGGAAAGATGGCTACCTACCTGTTAGGTGAGGGTGTAGCACACAATGACTGCCACATGGTTGTGGGTGGGGGGAGTAGTCCATCCTGCTCAGCTGTGGGACAAGGGGACCTGGTGGGAGTTGTAGTATAGGCCTCCCTATTCCAAAGACACCTCCCTGGAAAGATGGCTACCTACCTGTTAGGTGAGGGTGTAGCACACAATGACTGAGACATGCTTCTGGGTGGGAGGGAGTGCTCCATCCTGCTGAGGGATGGGGCAGGGTATGCCTGGTGGGAGTTGTAGTGCAGGCCTCCCTATTCCAAAGACACCTCGCTGGATAGATGGCTACCTACCTGTTAGCTGAGGGTGAAGAACACAATAGCTGAGACATGTTTCTGGGTGGGAAGGAGTGCTCCATCCTGCTGAGGGATGGGGCAGGGTGTGCCTGGTGGGAGTTGTGGTGCAGGCCTCCCTATTCCAAAGACACCTCCCTGGAAAGATGGCTACCTACCTGTTAGGTGAGGGTGTAGCACACAATGACTGCCACATGGTTGTGGGTGGGGGGGAGTAGTCCATCCTGTTCAGCTGTGGGACAAGGGGGCCTGGTGCGAGTTGTAGTGCAGGCCTCCCTATTCCAAAGACACCTCCCTGGAAAGACTGCTACCTACCTGTTAGGTGAGGGTGTAGCACACAATGACTGCCACATGGTTGTGGGTGGGGGGAGTAGTCCATCCATCTCAGCTGTGGGACAGGGGGCCTGGTGGGATTTGTAGTGCAGGCCTCCCTATTCCAAAGACACCTCCCTGGAAAGATGGCTACCTACCTGTTAGGTGAGGGTGTAGCACACAATGACTGCCACATGGTTGTGGGTGGGGGAGTAGTCTATCCTGCTCAGCTGTGGGACAGGGGCCTGGTGGGAGTTGTAGTGCAGGCCTCCCTATTCCAAAGACACCTCCCTGGAAAGATGGCTACCTACCTGTTAGGTGAGGGTGTAGCACACAATGACTGCCACATGGTTGTGGGTGGGGGAGTAGTCCAACCTGCTCAGCTGTGGGACAAGGGGGCCTGGTGGGAGTTGTAGTGCAGGCCTCCCTATTCCAAAGACACCTCCCTGGAAAGATGGCTACCTACCTGTTAGGTGAGGGTGTAGCACACAATGACTGCCACATGGTTGTGGGTGGGGGGAGTAGTCCACCCTGCTCAGCTGTGGGACAAGGGGACCTGGTGGGAGTTGTAGTACAGGCCTCCCTATTCCAAAGACACCTCCCTGGAAAGATGGCTACCTACCTGTTAGGTGAGGGTGTAGCACACAATGACTGAGACATGCTTCTGGGTGGGAGGGAGTGCTCCATCCTGCTGAGGGATGGGGCAGGGTATCCCTGGTGGGAGTTGTAGTGCAGGCCTCCCTATTCCAAAGACACCTCCCTGGATAGATGGCTACCTACCTGTTAGCTGAGGGTGAAGAACACAATAGCTGAGACCTGTTTCTGGGTGGGAAGGAGTGCTCCATCCTGCTGAGGGATGGGGCAGGGTGTGCCTGGTGGGAGTTGTGGTGCAGGCCTCCCTATTCCAAAGACTCCTCCCTGGAAAGATGGCTACCTACCTGTTAGGTGAGGGTGTAGCACACAATGACTGCCACATGGTTGTGGGTGGGGGGGAGTAGTCCACCCTGTTCAGCTGTGGGACAAGGGGGCCTGGTGGGAGTTGTAGTGCAGGCCTCCCTATTCCAAAGACACCTCCCTGGAAAGATGGCTACCTACCTGTTAGGTGAGGGTGTAGCACACAATGACTGCCACATGGTTGTGGGTGGGGGGAGTAGTCCATCCTGCTCAGCTGTGGGACAAGGGGGCCTGGTGGGAGTTGTGGTGCAGGCCTCCCTATTCCAAAGACACCTCCCTGGAAAGATGGCTACCTACCTGTTAGCTGAGGGTGAAGAACACAATAGCTGAGAAATGCTTCTGGGTGGGAGGGAGTGCCTCATCCTGCTGAGGGATGGGGTAGGGTGTGCCTGGTGGGAGTTGTGGTGCAGGCCTCCCTATTCCAAAGACACCTCCCTGGAAAGATGGCTACCTACCTGTTAGGTGAGGGTGTAGCACACAATGACTGCCACATGGTTGTGGGTGGGGGAGTAGTCCATCCTGCTCAGCTGTGGGACAGGGGCCTGGTGGGAGTTGTAGTGCAGGCCTCCCTATTCCAAAGACACCTCCCTGGAAAGATGGCTACCTACCTGTTAGGTGAGGGTGTAGCACACAATGACTGCCACATGGTTGCGGGTGGGGGGAGTAGTCCATCCTGCTCAGCTGTGGGACAAAGGGGCCTGGTGGGAGTTGTAGTGCAGGTCTCCCTATTCCAAAGACACCTCCCTGGAAAGATGGCTACCTACCTGTTAGGTGAGGGTGTAGCACACAATGACTGCCACATGGTTGTGGGGGGGGAGTAGTCCATCCTGCTCCGCTGTGGGACAGGGGGCCTGGTGGGAGTTGTAGTGCAGGCCTCCCTATTCCAAAGACACCTCCCTGGAAAGATGGCTACCTACCTGTCAGGTGAGGGTGTAGCACACAATGACTGCCACATGGTTGTGGGTGGGGGGAGTAGTCCATCCTGCTCAGCTGTGGGACAGGGGGCCTGGTGGGATTTGTAGTGCTGTTTGCCTGGACACATACAACACAGTATATGTTGTCTACCTTTGTGATGTTTGAGGTGGGGTGGATGTAAAATCCGTGTGCCCTGTGTGTGTTTTTGGGGTGCAGAATAGATGTGTGTACTTGTGCCTCAGAGATGTATCTTTGTAGTTGTGCAAGACAGTACATGGCAGTTTCATGATATACATTAGTTGGTACTTACCAGCCTCCACTCCCCCGAGTATTCCTTCCAGAGTCTCTGGATGCAGTATGGCAAGCACCTTCTCCTCCCATGCAGTGAACGGTTTTGGTGGGATGGGAGGGCCTCCACCAGTCGCCTCAGCCAGCTCACGGTTCTTGGCCCTCCTCTTCTTGACAACACTCTTCAGGTCATGCCACCGCCTCATGATTTCATTCTTGTTGCGGGACACATTCCCTATTGCATTGATCTTGCCCACTATCCTTGCCCACATGTTTGTTCTTGTGGCTAATGGTGTCTGTTGGACCATGCTGCCAAAGATTTGGGGTTCTACTCTGATTATCTCATCTACCATTACTGTCAACTCAGTGTCAGTGAATTTTGGCATTTTCTGTGGTGCCATGGTGTGTGCTGTGCTGATGTTTTGGGGTGCAGTTGTGAGGGTGGTGTAGGTGGTGTGTGTGTGTGTGTGTTGTTGTGCTGGTGAGATGTGTGGTGTTTTGCCTATCCAATGTGCTGCAGGGTTTGGTTCCTTCAGGGCTGGAGTAGTGCAAAGGATTGTGGTCAGGGAAGGGGCTGGTTTTATACTCAGCTATGTGGGTGTGTCAAGATGGTGTAATGCAGTTCAGGTGTGCTGTGTGGGTTGTCCTGTGATTTGTATATTTGATTTTGCTATGGGGGTGTGTCATTGGGATGTTTCAGGTTATTTTGGGGGCAGGTCTAGTTGCCTGTGTGCATTTGGTGGCCTTTTTGTGTATTTTTTTACTTCCCGCCATTTTTTTTGCGGAGCATCCGCAGCGATGGCTGTGCTGCAGGCCTTCCGCCATATCTCACATTCATTACTGTTAGCGACCGCGGCGGACGGAAACAGCGGAACGTACCGCTGTGACATCGGGGACATCATAATATCATTGGCGGTCACTCCGCGTGTCTGGCGGCGGGTTGATGTGTTTCCGCTATGTTACCGACCATCGCAGTTGAATTTTCACTTTCTCTGCCCTCTACGGGCGGTTTTTCAATGCCTCCTACTGCCGCAGTCGGAATATTTTGGCGGTTGATCCTAATAGGGTCGGCGGTGTTTCCGCGGTACCTGCGGACGGTGATTTTCTGCTACCATGGCGGTCGGATTTTTTTCCGTCCGCCATCGTAATGAGCCCCTTAGTTATTTGAAAAGTAAAGGTTAAGATTATAAAACTAGATTCATATGAGAGCTTTTCCCCTTGAAACGTTTTGCCCCTCCTCATTCCAGGTCCTAAAGATGCCTGAAGTGACTTTGGAATTTTAATAAATTAAATATTTCATAAGAAAGAGTATATGCACTTTAGCATAGATTTGTTTTACCTGGAGTAAAGCAGCCTGATTAGTATCTGGGTTGTTTTAGTGGGCTTTTGCCTTGCGGGTTAGCAGATAGTAAGCCATTCAGTATGGTGGGCTTCTCTTCACATTTTTTGAGATGTGGAGGCATGTGAATATGAAGGAGGGTCACTTACTTCTGAATTTGAATGTGTGGATGGAGTTAACATCTCTCCTAAATGCAGGTTGGGCTGGCTTTGCTCTGGTGTCTCCTACAAAACAAAATGATTAGATAGCAAATTCATTAATTTAGACACAGGATCAGTAATGAGGCTAGGTATTTCCTTTTGTCTAGAATATATGCAAAGCAAAAATTTAAACTGAAGGACAGCACAGATGATGAAACAAATTGAGGGCTAAACAGGGGGAAGAAACAGGAGGCTAGTTACTAGTAGGCTTATTTCAGTCAGTGGTTTTTTTGGGACTCCCTTCTATAACTGCGCCCCTTCTCTCATGGCTCATACTTTCCACACTACTTTTTTTCAACACGCTGAGATGCTGTACCTGAGCGTCTTGAACTGGCTGGTGCTGACTTTGAGTGATAACCCTAATTTTTGCTGAGATCCTGAATCTGGCCTATTGTCCCAAGAGGTCCTGTTCAATCCAGAAGACCATCTCCTACAGTGAGTCTGGGAAGTGTAGAACTGATGGTGAATAATGGTCACAAGGCACTAAAACAATCTGCACCAGTCCCTAGTTCAGTTCAAGATCCAGAAGTGTCTGTTTTTAGGGGGTCAGAGACACAGTACTTATACCCAAAAGTGCATTTGATCTAGGGGGTGACTTCAAAGGAGCTTTCTGAAGTGAACAAGGATCCCGTTCAACTCAGGCCTGTCCGCCAGGCTATCTGTGGGTGGTAAATCAGTGCTTTGTGCGTGGACAGGATACTACCTATTGATGTGTAATTGTCAGCCCTTCCCATTCTTTCCTGCTTGGGAAGTCCCATCAGAATGCAGATAAATGCAGACGAGTGCTCAGAATTCAGATGAGCTTCACCTTCCTGTGTTTGTGGCAGTCTAGAAGGAGTGCACAAAGTGTTGCTGTCACCCACCCCAGACGTGTATTGGAGGAAGGCTGTCAGGCACATAGAGCAGTAAGTGCAGACAAATGTCCATTTTCTAAAAGTAGCATTTCAAAAGCAGTAATGTTGAATCCAATTTCACCAGTAAGGAGGATTTATCATTGCCATTCCAAAGATATGAAACATGACGAAGCTACTTGTCTCCGATCAGCAATTACAGCTTAAAAGTGCATTAAGGAATTCCCAGTGCTGGCCTATGAGAGGGGTAGACCTCATAGTAGTGAAAGATGAAATAGGCTGTTTGTCACTACCAGGACATGCAAAACATAATAGTACTTGTCCTACCTTTTACTTACATAGCACTCTGCCCTCAGTATTACTTATGACCTGTTTTAGGGGTGACTTATATGTAATAAAAGGGAGTTTAAGGCTTGGCACATAGTTTTAAATGCAAAGTCGAAGTGGCAGTACACTGGAAATATAGGACTTGCACTGGCAGGCCTGAGAAAGGTTTGAAAGGCTACTTCTTTGGGTGGCAAAATCACTGCTGCAGCCCACTAGTAGCATTTAACTTACAGACCCTGGGTATATGGTATACCACCTTACAAGGGACTTATAAGTAAATTAGATACATCAGTCAGGTAAAACCCCAATTACACACATTTATGGAAGAAGCACATGCACTTTAGCACTGACCAGCAGTGGTAAAGTGCTCAAAGTCCTAGTGCCAACAAAAAGAATCAGCAAAATGCAGAGGCAAAAGGCAGAAAGTCTAGGGGAAGACCACCCTAAGGATGACAGGTCTAACACTACATGCACATGTTAATATACAGATGCTTATGGGATCAAAAGTAGTTGTCAGTTTCCACCATTCTAACTGCTGATGTGACTCAACATGCATGGCAGTCTTATCACTGAACCACACCATCTCATTAGTACCTTCCAACAAAGATTATTTGCTCCATGGTGAAAGGATGATACCTGAGGAGAGCCTTAGAATTGATTCAAGAGAGTTTGAAGGCAATGATATAACTGGAAGACACCAAATCATTATTTTGCCTCGCTACGAGTGTTTTAGTAAAGATTAAGGTACTTTCACACCTGGTAAGCACTGGTAGTGTGTGATGAGGTTTTTACCACCTTTTATGAATTTGTGCAGAGAAAGCAAGGAATTAAATGTAAAATCTGTGTTTACTGCTCAAAATTCCATTCTACATATATTAGATTTTCTCAACATATTTGTTCCCAGTACCTTTGGGAAGGTTTGATCTGCCAACATCTCTCAGGGAAAAATTGTTGACATAATTTATTTATAGTAAAACTCAGAGTTCCGATACATCTGCAGACTCATATTTGCTCAGGTATTGGAATTTTCTTCTGCTCTCATAATCAGGACATTTGCGTCTCTAACACTCCTTCAAATTTCTGTAGGCTCAAAGTCATTTAATTCAATGCATGGAAGGCAGATCTTACAAGAGAAAGAGAAAACATCCAGAAATGAAGTTAAGTAGAATTATAGAGCATTCATGTGAAGCATGGGGAAATGGTTTAATCTTTCTTGGCAGCTGGAGTTGAAAGACATTAGATTTATAGATTTTGATAATAAATTATATGAATTTGAGGATGGCATAGACCTTTGTCCAGTGATGTGACAGAGGTAAATTAAGTAAAGGAAACACAGAGAATGAAAGTCGGTGAAGTGAGTAACATACATTAATACAGGCGTAGGGAGAAAGACTGAGGGTCAGATTCACAAAAGTAAACTTACAGTTTTGTGTAAGTTTACTACTTTTCGATATTCACAAACTACATGCGTAGTTTTACGACTCTGCACTCCCTATACTTATGTGTGTGGAGTTATCCACCCTGACTGTGGAGTCTCTAGATATGGCGAACTCTGCACACATAAGTATAGGGAGTGTGGCGTTGTAAACCACCACACATAGTTTGTGAATGCCAAATCGTGCACAAAAGTGCACGTTTACATTTGTGAATCAGGCCCTGAGAGTTTTATCTTTGAGGGCTACGGCTCAAAGTGCATAAGGCACTTTTTCAGATCCAAGCCATAGTCTGATTAGACACATTAAAGTGATGTAGCATGTCATCAACGTAATATTCAATGGAGATCTTTAAGGCATACAAGGGGTTTCCGAGTAGTTCCATTTACACATTGATAACATGATGAGAGATAAGGGAATCCTTCTCCCTTAGCATTCCGTTATGCACAGGAAGAAGGAATGACTTTGAGACTTTTTCCGGCATGGATTGGGTGCACCCAGAAATGAATGAATGAATGAGAAATACTTGTATAGCGTGCAGGTACTCCATGGGGTGTCCCTGTTCTCAAGAGGCAATGGCAAGATTGTAAATACAGTACATTAGATCGTGAAAAAAGCCAAGTTTCTATTAGTTTCCTAAATTGCAATTCATTATTAGTCGTGCAGAGGTTGACAGGAAGGCAATTTCAAGCTTGAGCCGCTAAGAATGAGAAGGATCTTTGGAATGACTACCTTCAACACATCTGAGGAACAAAGGTATCTAGTTGGATGGCAGTGGGTAAATCTGTCTGACAGATACTGAGGGTCTGTTCCATAGGAGGGAACGTACTTAGACAAAGATTTAAACAGTATTCTTTGTTATACTTACAACCAATGCAAGGCTTTCAGGGTGAGATATGGACGCATGTCACAGAATGTTAGACAGAAGGCACACTGCTGCAGTGTGCACCACCTGCAACCACTTGACCATGCCCAGAACATGACCCAAATACAGGACATTTGCGTAGGCTAGTCTGGATTTAATAAGGCATGAATAACTGTTCTCCAGGACTGCAGAAGAATCAAAAACAGATTTTTTGTAAGTGCTCAGAGCAATGCAAAACAGGAGCTCATCAATGCCACCACCTGTGACTTAAAGCAAAGATGAAGATAAACTTTCACTCACAAATTCATCGCCACTGTGGTTGTAGGAACTCGGTGTGGCAAGGTGTCAAGCCAACATTTCTCCCACTATCTAGACTGGAGAGCTCTGAAAAGCATAATTTCAGTCTTCCTTGAATTACATTGGAGACTGATGGCATGCATTCAAAACTGATCTAAAGCAGGTCTTAAGAGAGTCCTGTATCCTAGCTTCCTTCCGGCTTTCAACCGAAAGATGCAGCTGTGTGTCATCTGCATTCAAATGTATCTTAAAGTCAAAGGACTGCTCCAGGAGGGCTGAGGGTGCCATATTGATATTAAAAGGGTAGAGCTCTGTTAGAAATGGGGGTCTCTAGTTGACAATGGTTTGCACCTTCGTCCAAATACGGACACTTCCTTCTAGTCTGGGTAAGGGGGGTATACTTCTAAAATAACCCCTGCTCACCCCCCTGGGTAGCTTGGCACGAGCAGTCAGGCTTATCTCAGAGGCAGTGTGTAAAGCATTTGCACATAACCAGCAGTATTATAGTGAAAACACTACAAAAGTACACATACCAGTTTTAGAAAAATATCCAATATTTTATCTGTGCAAAACAAGACCACCAATGATAAAAATCCACCATACAGTTCTTAGAAATATCAATAAGTAATAATAGACTTAAAATACAGTTCTTTGAAGTCAAAAGCTCTGTCCGGGACTATCAAGGCGTTGTGAACAACAAATCCAAACAGTTCTGGCTGACCACAGTGTCACAGGCCAGCTATGATGTTGGGAAGACCCGCAAAACAGTACCTTTAGAAATGCAGGACGTCGGGGACCTCGAGGTGACCTCCGAAGAGCCAGCATCAGCAGGCGTCAGTTCAGGAGGTCGGGGCAGGAGTCGTCGGGCCCTTGAAGTCACATGCGTTGCAGATCGAACTTCGTGCGGTTGAAGTCGGGAGTGCAGTGTTGGTGGGAGTTGGGGATGTGGTGCGCCGTGCGGTGAAGGCAATGGCACGGTGTAGGTCGTCCAGTGATGTCGGTGAGACCAAGGCTATGGTGCGAAGAGGTGCAGAGCTTTTCGCGGCGCTGGCAGGTCACGGTGCAAGCAGCAGCGTCGGCTGGTGAACTGGAGTCAATGGCGCCTGCGTAGGTGGGCCAAGGCTGTGGTATAAGACGGGGCAGTGCATTGTGTAACTTACGAGCTGTGCCCTCAAACCATGGTGCAAGCAGCGGCCTCAATGTCGGTTTGGAGCACCGTCATCGGGGATACCATGGCAGCGGTGTGAAGCGAGGCAGTGCCCACAGTTCACAGTGCAAGAAGCAGCTCGGTGGCAGCGTCGGGCGCCGTCGTAGTTGAGACCAGGGTTGCGGTGTGAAGGGCAGTGGTGCCTTCTTTGGTGCCTTCAGGACACGGAGCCCGCAGTGGCGTCATTGAGGGCGTCGGATTGCTTTTTCTTCTGTTGCAGCACAAAACACCCTGTGCTGTTAGCAGATGAACTTGAAGTCTTTGCTGTTCCTGAGACTTCTTGAACAGGGGGCAAGCTTTACCTTAAGCCCTTGGGGAAACTCAAACAAAGAACCTGCAGAAAGTTCAGTCCAGTCCTTTCATTGCCCAAGACAGAAAGCAGCCACTGCAGGCCAACACAGCAAAGCACAACGCCTCCTCACAGCTTCTCCAGCTCTTCTTCTTGGCAGGTTGCTTTTCCAAAAGAGTTGTAAAATCCTGGGGTCAGGGCCCCAATATTTATACCACATTTTCTCTTTGTTCTCTTTGTGGCAAGGGTCCCTCAGCCCAGTCCAAACCAGTTCTGCTCTCTCTGGCCCATCTTCACTACAGAAGGTAGAGACAGCATTGTGCAGAGGAGACAATGCCTATTCAGGTGCTAGTAAAAACTCCTCCCACGACTCTAAATGCAGACCAAACCTATTCAGCCAAACTATGAGTCACCCAGGAAAGGCAGGACACACCTCAACCCCCCTTGTGGCTGTCTACAGCGAAGGCACAACCCCAGCCCTGTCACTCCAAAACTAGGCAGCCAATATATAACCCAGCAGAGGCACACAGAATGGTTAATCAAGAAAATGCCTACTTTCTAAAAGCAGCAGTTTCAAACACACAATTTAAAAACCATCTCCCTAATAAGATATGTTACTAAATTCTGAGTTCAGAGAACCTTAACTCCATTTCTCTATCTTGTCCCAATGGAAAGTTATACTTGTAAGATGTTATAAAGCAACTCTCATGTTAGCTTATGGGACAGATAGCATTTCAATAGTGAAACATGAAATTGGCAGTATTTCACTATCAGGGCATGTTATATACACTAGTACATGTCATACCTTTCACATCCACTGTACCCTGCCCATGGGGGTACCGTGGGCCTACCTGGGGGGTGCCTAACATATAAGAAAAGGGAAGGTTAGGGCCTGGCAAGTGGGTGTACTTGCCAGGTCAACATGGCAGTAAAAACTGCGTGCTGACACTGCAGTGGCAGGTCTGAGGACCCATAGAAAGGCCGCTTGTGTTGGGTGGCACAATCAGTGCTGCATGCCCACTAGCAGCATTTGATTTACAGGCCCTGGGCACACACAGTGCGCTGTACTAGGGACTTAGTAGTAAATCAAATAAGTCAAACATGGAAACACCAATCCATATACATAATTTACAGTAGGAGCACTTGCAGTTTAACACTGAACAGCAGTGATAAAGTGCACAGAGACACTAAACCAGCAAAACGAAGTTCAATATACCATAAAAACAGGAGGTCAGAAAGCAAAAAAGACAGGGGAAACACGCCAAAAGATTCCAGGTCTAACAGGCTCAAAGATGAACCCTGCATAACCCCTAGGTAAAGGGCCCTGGAGGCAAAGAAGAAGGGTCCATACATGCAGCTTGGCCTCTCTTTGCCAGGAAGGACTGGCTCCAGCCCAAAGCATATAATTTGTTCCAAACTTCAGGGGAACAACAATATCCTGCTTGCATGCTTTGAGATAAAGACATCTTTTTGTGTCGCTAAAAATTTCACGTGGTTTATTGGAATCAGCATTGATTCTACTCTCAAAAAAGGAGCTCTGAGCCGTTTTTATTGCCACATGATATTTTTTCCAGTGCCTCGTTATATGTGGCCTCAGGAAGATAGTGCCTCTGCCAAGTTTTTTCAGCTGCTTGCAATTGAGAACATTACCCCAAATAATCAGAGGAGTAGGCACTGCCTTCTGGTGAAAGGTTTAAGAGCCTTATCAAACAGGAATCTCCATGGTTACGAATTGAAATGAAATTGCAAAATCCGGGAATTGTAGTATTCTAATGCTAAGAACAAAATCTGGGATGAGCAGAGTGGACAGAATCATGAAACTGGAAAAGGGGGATGCAACACAGGGTCTGACAATTTTGCAAATCAAAGGTAAACCAGTAATGGAAAGGTAATTGTTGCGAGTGTGAATGTCGAGAGAGCCTTTTCTGGGAAGAGTTTTCTTTGGCCAACATTCCGGTCTGAAAGTAAGTAACCTTATTATAATGGTGATGATAAGGACACCATACTCTTATAGCACAAAACGTTGATGTGTTTTGAAATAAACTACAAGAAGTGTAAGCAAACTCTTGTCAACTCTTGTCAAATGGCAAAGCTCTCACATGGACGTCTGTACAGCTTTATAATGTGATGGAGCTCAACCATACAGTGATTTTGAATAATGATAATAGTTTTTAACATAATCGCCTGCAGTACCAAAAACAATTGGTCCAACCTTGTTATGATAAAAGCCCAAGAAGCTGCAATGTTGTGGACTAATTGCCAGTTGCGGCTGCTACTGAATAGTATGGGTGGGATGGTTAGTGGGGGCCTAGAGAAAAAAAAAGATTTCTCTTACCTGCCGGCCGCCGCCTCCCCTCCGTCCTTCTTCCGTCCGCAACGCAAGTAATCAGGAAGCACAAAGGCTCCCAGACTTCCCTAGCCAATCACGACGCTGCTGTCACCAGTATGATAGCAGCATTGTGATTGGTCTGAGCAGCCTGGTTTGCCGCTCAGACAGGGACTGGGAGCCTGGGACAGCTTTCCACTCGGCTGTACATCACAGAAATGATAAAGTGCACATTACGGTTTGGCTGGGCCAAGACAGCTGGGCAAACCATCATGTGCACTTATGGTGCATCAACCACTCCTTCCTGTGACACAGCCCAGCCCCACCTCGTCCCGCCCAGTACTAAAAACTAAACTGTTGCAGTACAGAAAAATAAAATGATAATATGTTATCATCATTTTATTTTTCCTTTTTGCAAATGGGGCAGCACTCCTTCGGCTTAGCGGAGGAGCCACTGCTGCTATTTGCACCGTATACATTGATTTGAGAGGTTGAGCCATGGGCATGCCATAGCTATAATGAAACTGCAAGTGGAGCAAATCTCCAAAAGCTAAAAACAGGCAGAATGTATTGACACTGCGCAAAACAATGCTAGACATTCGAGCTGAAGAACAATCTCCAGCAATAGCATTAGGATAGTTTTTATATTGTTTCTATGTGTGCATTGAGGTGGCTATTGGACCTGACAGTACTTGAAAGTGACTTCAGATTAAGAAAGGAAGATACTCTCCCTTGAATGAATGTCTGAAATTTGCAGAGCACAACAGAACAATTAAACTGGATAGTCGGAAAACTTGATCAGTAAGCCACAAGTTTAGTAAACAGTCAGGTTTTGAAAACCTCCTGACATGCACGATGATTTGACATATTCCTACCGGATGTTAGAAGGGTGGTCTTGCTACTGCAGTAAAACAAGATAAAGAGTTGCTTCCTAAACTATCTCATCTGATGTGAGGATGATCAAGTAAATTTCCAGTTCAGGATCTCACTAGATTTATGGAACATGCAAACCAAATTGAAGAGGATATGTTAATGTATTTGTAAAGACTGGAGAGCAGGAAGATTTTTAGAAATACTCTCCATGCATGGCAAATCCTGAACTAAGGGTGCTGCTATATTTTAAAGCACCTGTGCGTGTTGGATTTTTTTTTACTATGGAGCACCAAAATAAATTGCATTGTTGTAGTTGAGTCTTGAGAATATAAGATCTAGTGTAATTTTCTTATGCAGAGATTAAGGAAAAAGTTGCAGGATTTTCACTAAGAATCTTAAGGTAACAAAATTCATTAGTTAGGTTTGCACACTTTGGTGTAATAAGTAACTGAGGGGCATATTCTCAAGAATGTGTGATAACCACCGCAAGTTTAGCTTAACGCAACTTTGCACATCGCAGTCTATCATGGGAAAACAACGACGTGTTAACGTAGAATTCCCAACCTGGTGGCACCATGCGATAGGCCCACGATAACGCGTCAAATGACCGCGTTAAAATCAATGCGACGCCGCAAAAATGCGAAACACGAACGTGAATGAAGTTGCGATGAGGCCAACCGCGATACAAAAATCAGTGAAAACCAGCAACAGGCCTGCAATCCCTACGCGTCATGCGGGAAAATGCACTATAAAAGCTGAACAAGAAAAACACACCATAAACAAAATAAACTGCGTAGCAACATGGAGGCACCCGGAACGAGTGCCCAGGTCAACGCGAACCCCACAAGCCCCACAGACCACCAGCAAGGAACCTCGGGGTCAGGGAAGGCCAAGGAGAAGAGGAAGAGGAAGACGGGGTACAGTCCTCATGACAACCGGATCGTCGCCACGGAGGTGACAGAGCACCAACAACAACTGTCCGTCACCTCCACCGTGTTATTGGCAACACAGACGGAAAAATGGCATTCCATCGTGAATGCAGCCAGAGTGTCGAGGAGGCCAAGATGCGCTGGCACGATGTGAAAAGTCAAACCAAGCAGAAACCCGCTGCCAACAGGAAGACAGCAACGGCGAATGGAGATGGGAGTCCTGCGCCACAGGAGGAGCTGGAGCAAATGGCAGCCACAGTCATCAGTGTGGAGACGGTGCAAGGAGTCAGGAGTTCAGACACTGCTCGACATGACCTGACACAACAGCAACAGGTTGAGTAACGAACAGGGACTGTGGGGACGGGGGGGGCGGGCACAATGGCACACATGCACAACGACGTGTAGCACACCGCACACCCACAATGACCCTGGGTCATGTCCATGATTCCCGTGGCACACTGCAGCACACATACAAACATCAATTAGGCCGCCATTCACCATGTGCCCAAAGGGGTCCCACCCCACACATCACCAATTACACAACACACACATGCACCCATGTGAAACACAGCAAAGATGCGTATGTGAGAGCCACACTGACAATGCAAGTGACACCACATGACCAGCAGCATGGCTGGAGTACAATCACCA
This sequence comes from Calotriton arnoldi, assembly GCA_963921515.1. Lineage (NCBI taxonomy): Eukaryota > Metazoa > Chordata > Amphibia > Caudata > Salamandridae > Calotriton > Calotriton arnoldi. The sequence continues at coordinate 153,384 of CAWUFW010014735.1, forward strand.
TGACACTGTGCACGCCACGAGACTGAGGTGGCTGAGTGTGGACCACATCCGGAAAGGAGCAGGTCACACTCTGACACATCCACCTGCACAAACAACCACTGACGTCAACAACACATCTGCAGACAAACAATGCACAAGAGTACAAAAACCGTCCAAGAGCACAAATGACCCAAGTCACCAACATCACAGCACCTCAAAAGCACAAAAGCCAAACGCACACCGCCTCCAAGGGATAAGGGGCAGCAAAATCACAGCTGCAGGTGTGACTCCCACACAATGCAGCACACACACATAGCAATGACAGCACACCCACATGGACGACAATGTGGTACACAGTCCAACACCTACATTGCAGAACAGAGGACACAACTGGGTCCACCTGTGCGTAGAAAATGGCCAATCACATCTGACATAGCAGGAAACTGTGAGATGCAAATGTACGTGTACAACCTCACCTACGTCATGTAGTCCAAATGTCCACTGTCCCGCATCAAATAGTCCGCCCCTCCCAAACAGTCACAATGTACATTGTCATGAAGTCTGTATGTAAACTTGAACAATGCGGCAACATACATGCCAACACAATGTCAACAAGCATCTCCCCTTCACATTGCAGAGGGACAAACAACAGCTCCAGCAGAGCAGACCAGATAACTCTACAGTGATGCTGAAGAGGACCACCACACTTCGGACACCTACGCCCCACAACAGTCCATGGACATCTTAGGCAATCGACCTCCAGGAGCAGAGCAGCACCGCTGCATCGAGGATACCCCACCCCCTGCACAGACAACACAGCTGGACGCACCCACCACCCTGGCTGGCTCCCAGCAGCCCACCCAAGCACACATCGCATTCCAAGGCCAGGTGTCAGACTGCCAGAAGGGGGTGGCCGAACATGTGCGGGTGGGGTACTACCTCATGGAAGCCAAACTAGACCACATTCGTCGGTGTCTAAGTCCCATCAGGGCCCACCTACACTCCCCAACGGAGACCCACACTGCGACAGAGACACATGCCTTTGCACATTTCCAGTACTGAACTACACCAAGAGCCATGGGATGATCATCCACACCCCCACGCTGGACTGGCGTACGCCGGCCCAGTACACTCCTCTTACGTATTGAGTGGGGGACGACAAAGCTACATGTGCAATGTCCCACCCGCTGCCTGCGGTGACATGGCTGCGTCCTCTGTACACGGCACAATGTAATGTTGTAGTGCCCGGGCACAAATGCATACATCATGAGCACACAGACACACTCAATAGTTCGTTGAACTGGCTACGGGCACGTGCGCTCGACACCTTTATTGGCATGGTCACATGTACAGTGACGCATGTGATGGATGTGTGTGGGTTGAGTGTAAGCCAGCCCTCATGGAGTCGTTGGTGCTGGCAACAACTTGAACAGTGATCGCAATTAAAGCAAAACAGAAAACACCAGCATAACAGAAACAACTGTGAAGCATCATGGTGGTAGCCGGAGAAAGTACAGTGTTCACCCAACATGCAAGCAGAATGGTCCATGATTTGTGGTGCACTGAGTTAGTGGCACCTGAAGAGCTGAGCAGGGAACAAGCTGATGATGGCACCCACGACTGGTGTGAGCAACTCTGAAAGTCTGGCAGTAAGACACTTACGACTCTGGCACCTGTTGTTTGGAGTTGGTCCTGGCGGTGGTGGCGTGTGCATCCTGCGGTGATGCGACATCCGGGCAGGCCAGGACTCGATTTGATGTGTGAGCCCAGGTGGGCCGCAGTTGAGGCCGGAGGCAGTGGACAGCGCAGGGCCACAGACACATGGCCTTGATGACCCCCAGTCCATCGACCCAGAGGCCATCCAATATGCTATCAGACAGGGGCCATGACTTGAGCTGCACAGAGTTAGTGACCCCGGATGCACTGAGGCCGGCACAGGCACACCGCCACGGGACGGTGACTTGCGGTGCAGTGAGATAGGGCCACGCGAGGTGAGCGGGTCCTCGTCGATGTCGAAGGTGAATGTAACGGAGGTTTGCGGGGGACAGTGGAAGGTGTCCTCCAGGGCATGATGCAGAGGGCAGACGCTGGCCGGAAGCAGCAAATGGAGGAATGGAATGCTACAGCCTCGTTTTTGCCACAAAAGTCAGTATCATCGACATGATGATGAAGACAAGCCCCAGTCCATAGACTCAGTCGCCACTAAAGTTCAACCAGAAAGTGTCCATGGATGTCGGGTAACAGACTTAGTGGCACCGGAGCTGAAAGGGGATGCAGTCTGCGATGATGCCAGTACAATAATGTCAAGTCTGCCATAAATGATTCATGACTGAATTCCCAATGTGTGACCAACTCGACTGCAGTGTAGGCCGAATGCGTAGTCATCAAGGGCCCACAGACACGTATGGTTGGGATGCCATGCACATACTTTGTGTCACCACATCAAAGGGAGTATAGTGATATAAACTCAGCCATAAAGTGTGTACTCAGCCATTGTGTAATCAAGACTCGGTTCCAAATGTGTGACCTACTTGACCGCAGTGTAGGCCCAAGGCAGCGGTCAGGGGGCCCACAGCCACGTGTCGTTGGCCCGCGATGCACAGAGTTAGTGACACCAGAGCAGTTGTCGGCAGTGTTCTATCACCTCCGTAACGATGATCCTTTTCTCCTCCGGACTGAACCGCGTCTTCCTCTTACTCGTCTCCTTGCGTACAATGATATGAACTCCGCCATGCAGGAATCAAGACTCAGTTCCACATGTGTGACCTACTCGACCGTAGTGTAGGCCCGAGGTAGCGATGGAGTACGTCAACGAAAAAGGAGTAAAGCGGTCCTGTGTCGCGGAGGCTGTGATGGTCTGAGGAGGCTGCCAAGGTTGCAGGCTTCGGGCTTGGAGCTTGCGCCGTCACATGGTGGGCCCTCTTTGACACACGCCAGTGTCGGCAGGTGAGCAGTGAGTGAGGCCTGGCTGTGCAGGGGCAGGCATCACGGGTTCGGGGACCAGCGGCCCGGGGTGCAGCAGGCGCACAGGATCGCAGGCCACACTGCTCAAGGCGACGGCATCGGCGTCGGCCTCGTGGCGGGGTGGGAGGCGCCGCCCAGGCAGACACGTTGGGCATTCCGGAAGAGAACCACGCCCAGAGCTACGTGCTTTTTATTCACACCCCTACGCTGGCCTGGCGTACGCCGGGCCAACCCACTCCGCACACGCTTACAGGGGGGGACGTCACAAGCTACATTTCCTTGGGCTTCCCCACTGGCTGGGGTGACATGGTTGCGTCCACTGTCCACTACACTCCAGACACCAGCAGTGCATGTAGACATGGATATGTCTGTGGTCTGCATACTGCAGTCTGTCCAGCACATCTCCGCCACACTTGGCATTGTGTACATTCTCATTCATGGGTGACTTGCCTCCTTCGCACATGCCTGGTTCCCACCTCTCCTCACATTCCGGTATTGTGTGGCTGGGGTGCCATGCCATTGATGGCTCATGTACATGGCTAACCAAGGTTGCCACAGTAAGTTGTGCTGTCGTGTCTGGTGGGTGGGCATGTTGTTTGGCATGTTGTATGTGATTTTGTGAGTTGCATGATCTTGGAGTTGAGTGGTGTGGTGTGTTCATTTGGTACTTGCCAACGTGCAGTGCATTTCCATAGGTGCCATCCTGGAAGCGCTGGTTGATGTTGGACTGTCGGAAGATGAAGGGATCATGCACACTGCCTGGGTAGTTGGCTACGACATTGGTGAAGAGTCCCCTGTGGTCCACTATTGCCTGCACATTGATGGGATGCGTGTGCTTTCTGTTGCGGTTCTTGTGTGCGGTGTCGGCAGGGGGCACAAGTAGGACATGTGTGCAGTCGATTGCCCCCAACACGTGCGGGAATCCAGCTATGGCGTATAGTCCTTGCTTGGTCTCCAGCTGTTCCTGCGCATTGTGGGGGACGTATAGGTACTGGGGTACCTAGCTGATGATGGCATCCAGGACAGGTGTGGGGAACTTGGATGGGGCTGGCTGTGCGACTCCTCTGACTCTGGCGGTTGTTGGTTGGGAGGTACCAGAGGCCAACAGGTGCAGCACAGCCAGCAGCTTTGTCTGTGGAGGGATGTTGGTTGTCCGCTGTGTTGGTACCCTCAGCCTGTGGGCAATGATGTTCAGGATGCGGAGGATAGTTGTCCTTTTGAGCCTGTAGTGGGCATTGACGTTGTCTGGTGTTAGGTCTGTGAGGCTGGTGCATTTCCTGAAGGTCCGCTGTCTTTGTCTGCGCTGCCTCTGTGGTGGTCCGGGGGGGTGCGGGGGTGGCGGTCCTGGGGGTGGTGGCGGTGGGTGTTGTTGCCCTCTCGGGGCTCCGGGATGCATGGTGAGTGGCTCCATGGCATCTGTTGTTCTTCATGTGTGGCTCTGGGCTGGGCTCCCTTTGATGGTGCAGGTTGTCGTCCGACTTTACACCAGGTCGGAGCAGGTGTTAATTTCCTGCTGCTAACGCACCTTATCGCCTGTTTTGTGGTCTTACTGCCGATGTGGCTGGTCGTTGAGAATGTTGAGGTGTGATGTTGTCGCGGCTTTTTGCTCGGGAACGCCTACTCTGCATCTCATTAGCGATAGTTGCCGGGGTCATCTGTGGCGATGTTTTTTGCGGATGCTTTCGCAAGTAAACTGGTGGTATCGGCTGTTAGCACTAGCTTGTGAATGGGGCGATAATTTTATCGCGACTTTGGCTGCGATAAAGTGCCTTTAACTCTGCGATAGTTCCTTGAGAATATGCCCCTGAGTGTAGGACATCTGCCTTTTCTGCATGGTCGACCTGTATTTTTCTCCTTTTGCTGTACAATATATTTTTGCTGCTGTTCGAACTCTGTGCACTTTGCCCCTGCTAACCAGTATTAAAGTGTCTGTTCCTCCAGATGTGATCCAATTTGCATACTCTTAATTGGTAAATGTAACTAAGCTATACTTCTCTAGTGTATTGTACAAGGTGTACTCAGGGCCTGTAAGTTAAATGCCACTAGTGGACTGCAAAACCTATTGTGTGATCCACTAAAGTGGTATTGTAAATATGACTTCAGGCCTATACTGTGTAGCCTGACTGTAGCAGTGTGCAAATTGCAATTCAACCTGTCAAAATAAACCTTCTTGACAGGTTAAAATCTCCCTTTTGAATATTAATAGGTCTGGCCTATGCAGGCCTTGTCACCCACAAGAATGGTGCATGGTATTTAAAAGTAGGACGTGTAGAAATGTAATGTTAACATGTCCTTACCGTGACTAAAATCCAAAAGCAATTTTGTATCGTGGCAGCACTAGCTGTCCTGTGCAGAGAAACAGAGTACAGATTAAAATCGTGATATTGCATCTCAGGAAAGGGACCAGCTAGCAATATAATTAAAATACTATGTTTATTAGTTATTAAAATCTAATTCAATGGTGAAGTTGGATTTTTAATTAACAAAGGAAGGAAAAGTAACTTTTAGCGAGTTACCTTTTCCCTATCTGAAGTCCCAGGAGGCTAAATTTGCGGTTGCTTTCCCACTTCTGCCAGCCACTATTTAGCATTTGAATAGATGTGAAAAAGGTGTGAAATGCTACCCAGGAGGAAACAATAGACGATCAGAATGGGCAGAGTTGCACCTTCTGAACTTCACTGAATATGCATGATTAGGGGCTGTGAGCATCCTACGTCAAACCCTGCTCGAATATCAAATCCTGCTTGACAGGTCTGCTGGGTTTACATACAACACTTTGGGAAGGAAGGGAACAGGATGCCAAAGCAGTTCTTATGTATTTTATTCTAGTAGGACTTCTGTCTCTGTCGTTATTGTGGGGACAGTGGTTGCCTCAAATAACCCTGGGCGTCGTTCGCGTAGTAGCGCTACGCGTAGCTACGCAAAGTGCACTTCGCACTACGCGAGCTACGCATAGCACTACGCGAACTGCGTAGTGCGGTAGGAAATGCTGTTCGCGATGATTGCACAGTGCCAAATGCTTGTCCGCACTGTGCAATCATTGCAAACGGCATCTTGCACAGTGCAAGCGGTCGTTTTCTGCCGCTCGAGTAGATTTGTACTCGAGCGGCAGCTTTCTCAACGCGGACTGGTAGTTTCTCATCGCGAGTGGTCGCGAGCATACGCGACCACTCGCAATGAGAAACCTGACCTCCCCGCGTTGAGAATCTCGCCAGGAGGTTTATTTTCCACGCTCGCGATCGGCAACTTGATGTTGCTGATCGCTAACGAGGAAAAAGTCTCGCCGGGATGTCATTTTGCTCGCTCGCGGTCGCCAACTTGACGTTGAGGACCGCGAACAAGCAAAAAATGACCGCTACGCTACGCGTGTTTGCACTGTGCTACGTGCAATTCGCGTAGTGCGAAGTAGCGCAAACTTCGCAAACTACGCGAGCGTAGCGTAGTACTTCGCCCAGGGTTAGCCTCAAACTGAATTTTAGTGTTAGATGGGCAGGACACTATGACTACCATAGTACACTCCCCACACACACAGCCCTAAGAGTCCAAATTTAGTGTGGCCAAAGAGTTGTATCATCTTGAAAATGCCCAAAGTGTGTAGGGTTGGTCTCTGGAACTTTTAACCCTTTGGTTAGGGTGTGTCCTGAAGTCATTCCCACCCACTAACTTGTGCCAGGTGTAAATGTGGCATTTCCAGGCACCCACTGGAGAACACTCCTGAACCTGAGGAAGATTAGAACAGGACTGGACCTGCTGTCTGTGGTCTAAGAGGAGCTCTGAAGAACCCAGCCTGCTCCTTTTTGTATGCAGGACAAAGAAGTGGACTCCAAAGGACGTAAGGCTACAAGTTACAGGAGGCCTTTTTTTGCAGCTGAACAGTGGCAAATGGACCTGAACTAAACCTTGGTGTTGTACCATGCCTGCTCCTCAGTGATATTCTGTGTGCCTCTCCTGAGGACCTGGGGGGCTTCAGAAGTGTTCTTCTGCAGCATACCAGGACTTAAAGGACTAAACTTAGAAGGTAAAATCTTTGACCAGAGTGAAAGTGGTTGGTGTATTTGACTGACGCTCCATCACCGTCTGCATCAAATAGCACCCAGGTCCCTGTCTACTCTGACCATGGACTATGATTGGCACTTTATGCTTCTTGGCACTATTCCTACTTAAAACTTAAAAAAAACACCAGATATTCAGTTTCCCTTATTGCATTTTTGTCATTTTATGTCATTTTGTTTATTACATTTTACTCTATTTTTACGTCGAGCCTGAGTCAGCGCGCATGCACTGCTCTGGCGAGCTGCTGTAGTGGAGTATGGAAGAGAAGCCCCGCCCACTCTCCGCCCATATTTGTCATTGGCTTCTGTCTTTGCCCTTCGTAAATTCAGGCTTCTGATTCAGTAATCAGTTTGTTAGTCCCTCCTTAGTACCGCCTTTTCTTCATTTGTAACCTTCCATGGCTACTGGTTCCTTTACTTCTGTTGTTACATGGTACGTGTTTATTAGTCTGTAAGCACTATTTTCTTTTTTCCTACTGCAGGCAGGATGACGTGCGCAGCCGGGACAATGGCAGCCGCTTGTTTAATTTACGTTCCTTCGTTCGCACTATTTTTTTGGAGGTGGTCTGCCCCGGGCTTATGTATCAGCACGGCACCCACTTCGCAGACGCTGTGCTTGTTGTAATCAATGCTTACGTATTTATACAATTCTACATGTTTAGCACCTCATCTAATGCCACTCTCAATTTGAAGAGAAGTCTGCTCTCCTTGCGACAAGTGAACCTATTCTAGTGCCGCCATATCCTGCCCAAGTCGATCTCCCCCAGTGGTTTCAACCATTATTCTGTAACCCTTTCCACTATTAGTTTGTTCGAACTATAACACACCAACTTCTGGTTGCAAGCCACACCTCCCCGCCCTATTCTACTGCCAATTATTCATTTCCCCATTCAGCTCCATAGCCCAATAAAGCTTTTCAATATGTACAAATTTTACAGCGCACAAATCACATAGTTATTCCCGTTTGGTAGTGACAGGATGTCTCTAGTCACACAAACGGGGAATCCTTTGCTTACACAGAATGATTTAACACATCAGGCGCTTACCATCCACCAGGATGAGGTGAGAGGTTAAAACTAACCACTGAACGTCCTGTCCGGTTAACTCTATAATAAGCACAATGTTAGGATTTTAAACTGGTGCATTGTTGGAATGCTGTGGGTGGGCAACCAACCTGCTCTAAAAGCTATAGATACCCATCATTGTTTGGCACACTCACAAAACAACTGACATCTGGAGTGACACGAGGCAACAGTGCCCGCAAACGTATGTGCTAATAACATTAAGGATCTACGAGTTGATGAGAACGCCAACGTTTGTGTCTTCCACCCCTCTATAAATCGGGGAGAACCCATACTAGTAGGGGCACGCAGTCAAGTACACCATTAGGCATTTTAGCTATTAGTAATAAGCTGCACTAAAATGTCTTGTAAACAGCTAGTTTTAAGCTCTGGGAACAAGCAAAATGGTAACTGATGAAGGGTAATCAGAGCGGGTTGAGGGCAGAAACATAGAAGAGCAATGGAAACTTGCCGCGAGGTGGCCAGCGAAGGAAAAACATTGGAATTTTTGTATTTGTAACTATATGTACACATTCTGGAGATCCAGTGGTTTAGGCTCTCAAAGTCGTTTATAACTAGAAAAATTGGGATACTCACCCTTGATGGGCACAAGATTCTAAAAGTCCTCCAGCAAGGGAAATCTTGGTTAAAAGACCTCATTCTAGTCCTGTAAGTCCTGACAGTTTCGTCCTGCTTCTGCCTCCCGGGCCAAAACCCAGCTGAGACAGTCAAGTGCCACTCTCACAGCACCAACATTATCACCTCCTCCTACTGCTGGCAAAGGGCCTGCAGGGATGCCAGCTTTTGTCGCTTTTAGAAATCACACAATACAGTTGATCATTTAAGGCGAGTGTCCACACCAAAAACGTCAAGGGCCTCCGACCTCTCTCGCCACAGTCAACCTAATTTTTAGGTCGAGCCTGGGCAGCGCATGCTTCCCAGGTAGGGATTTGAAGCTCCACCCACTCTCCGCCCATATTTTTCATTGGCTTGTGTCATTGTCCACTGTAAACTGTGGCTGTTCATTGGTCAATAGGCTTAGTAGTCACTCCTAAGTACCGCCTTGTCTCATTTTGTAACCTCCCATGGCTACACCCCCTGTTACGTTTGTTGTTACTCGGTAGGCTTTAATTACAACCTCCGAGCACTATTTTATAAAATAGGTGCGGGCAGAACATGCTCTCTCCTAATGCTTTTTTTTTTTTATAGCACGAACGCATTTGCAATGCAATAGGTCTCGCATTTGCGAGAGTTTAAGCTATTGGCATTGTAAATGACAATGTATTTTATTTATCGGTCTTAAAAACAAATAAAAGGCTTTGTCATTTACAATGCCAATAGCTCAAACTCTTGTAAATGCGAGACCTATTGCATTGCAAATGCTTGTTCTATTTGGTTTGGAATTTATGTTGTGCATTTTGACATTTTTACCAATTTGGTACTGCATAAAAATATTGCCCTAAGTTAAGCCTGTTTACTCTGTGCCATACCTACAGGAGTTTGAGCTCAGGTTAAAAAGAACTACATCGATTTTGCAATAATGTCACAAACTCAATATTGAAAGAAAATGAATAAATAGCATCAGAGAATGGGCTACTAATCAAAAAATGAAGCATAGAACTTTGGGGTGAAGTTCCACCTCATGTTCCTACATGGAAATGCAATTCAAAGTGTCTGTTCATGCTGAAATCGGCAAGGTGTGCCACCACTGGGAAAGTTCCTCATATTGAGCCCACTGTCAGATGCGAATCACCTCCCAGCACAGGGTCCATAACCCTACACTGCCCAGTCTGTAAATGTGGTTGTCTTTGGCGGTTCACTGATAGAATATCGACGCCCAAAATATCGCCATACACAAATATTGAGTCATAAATATCAATGTAAAAATATCGACATCCTATATTTATAATGGTAAGTATAAAAATATCGAAGTATTGATGTAAAAAATATAGATGTACAAAATATTGATTTTTTTATATATATAAAAAATAATGTTAATTATATTAAATAATAAAATTAACTTTAAAAAGAATTAAACTATTAATTTTAATTTATTTTTAAATTTTATAAATATATTAAAAAAATAACAAGTATACTATAAATTAAAACATGAAAATATTTAATAGTCTTTAAACTTACATTTTGCACTCCAGTGAGTGCAACAGTAGGGAAAATGTTGGATAGCAAAGGGGTAAAAAATACTAATCCCACTCCACTGAGTGCAACAGTAGGGAAAGTGTTGGATAGCGGAGGGGTAAAAAATTACTATTACCACTCCAGTGAGTGCAACAGTAGGGAAAGTGTTGGTTAGGGGAGGGGTAAAAATTATTATTCCCATTCCAGTGAGTGCAACAGTAGGGAAAGTGTTGGATAGCAGAGGGGTAAAACTTACTATTCCCACTCCAGTGAGTGCAACAGTAGGGAAAGTGTTGGATAGCAGAGGGGTAAAAATTTATATTCCCATTAGAGTCAGTTCAAAATTTAAAACAAACAAAATATCAACTACAACACAAAAGATTTTAAAAAACAAAAAAACAAAAACATATATAAAAATATTAAACATTTACAAAAGATAGAAACATATAATGCCTCCTTTGATATATTTCGGGAAAGGTTTAGTATAGGACCTCGAGATTTTTTTAAATATTTACAGCTGAGGGATTTCCTTCTGAGAAAAGCTGGCGGGGCTGCGGGCTTCGGGCAGGTAGCATTAATCGAATTGCTGATCCGCAGATCGGGGTCCTCAATTTCACAACTCTGTCGCTGCCTGTTAGAGGGGTTGCCTGATGATCTAGATAAGCATAGGCAAAGATGGCAGGATAAATTGGGGGTTTTGGACTCCCGCTTTCTTAAGACAGTTGAATTGGGGAACTCCGTTCTGTGTGCAGCTAATCTGAAATCACAACAGTTCAAGACCCTGTTTGATCTATATATCACGCCTGCGAAGATCGTACAATGGGGAGGGGTGGCAGGAACTCGCTGTTTTAGGTGTAAGGCATATGCGGCTGTTATAATACACATCTTTTCTACCTGCCCAGGCATTGAGTCACTCGGACAAGAAATATCAGGCTTTTTGCAGTTTGTTTTAAAAGAGGAGGTTCCATTGACACCACTTTTGATGTTATTGGGGGTAGACGAAACAATAGGGAAAAAGGGAGAAGAGTTGATTTTTATTGCAATGGCAGTTTTAAGACTCTGTGTTGCTTCTGCCTGGTTAAGCCCGCAGCCTCCTACTTTTCAACAATGGAAAAGCCGTTTCCTGCATATTTATAATTTAGAAAAAGCACTCTACGAGCGTAGAGGGAGAAAGGGTAGGATAAAGGGGAAAAGATCTGGGTCCCATTCACAGATTGGATTACTCCATTTATCCAGGAAGAATGAAGTATCTGGCTATGAATTTTTATTGTATATAGCTTGGTCTTTAAAAATATTTATTGCCTGTATTTAGATTCTATGCTGCTCTAGGCTTTTTGTTATGGTCTTGTCGATAATGGCCCTTATTAGCTATTTATCGATTTACATTATTTGTATTATAAACTCTGTGATTTTTTATTCTTCAGCTGTATATGAAATCAATAATAATAAAAATTATAACACAAAAAAAAAAAAGAAACATATAATGTTAAAAAGATCTAACACATACCTAGAAAGATTTTATTTTTTAATTTAAAATAATTTACACACAAATAGCTATTTTTAATAGAAATTATTCATAATCAAAAACATTAATTATTACATAAATTTTATCTTTTTTTTCCCACCCTGTAACACCACACAATTCACTACACACATCTAAATAAAAAAAAAATGTACCTCCTTAATTAACATAATTAATTATCAATTAAATAAATATTATTAATTAAAAAACAAATTAAAACAGATAAAAATGAATTTACTCCCAAACTTTAGCCCTATAAAACCAAAACCCACACACAAAATAAAAATAAACAATTACCATAAATATTTATGAATTGATGAATTAATATTAATGATCAACTAATTATTAATTAATTAAACATAAATTACTTTCCACCCTCTACCCCAATAAACACCACAACCCACAACTAAAAATCATTACACAATTTCAATAACTAATTTTACATTAATAAATTAATATCAATTAAAAACAACTTATGAATTAATTTAAAAGAATGTATTTCCCTCCCTTTACCACTATAAACCCCACAACTGACATCTTAAATTAATTACACAATTGCCATATTTAAATTTTAATTAACTAATTAGCATTAATTAACAAATAATTATTAATTAATTATCAATAAATTACTTCCCACCCTATTCCCCTATAAACACCACCACCTGCTCCTAAAAAAGTAACACAATTACCATAATTAATTACCAATTAATAAATGATTAATAATTAATTAATTCTTACAATTAACACTATAAAATGTAAATTAAATAAATATTAATAAATAAAAATATTAACACATTTATTATAATTAAATTACTTCCCACCCTATTCTCCTATAAGCCCACAACCCGCTCCTAAAAAAAATGACACAATTAACATAATTACCAATTAATTAATTAAAATTAATAATTCATTAATAATAAATTAATTCCCACAATTAACACTATAAAATCTAAATTAAATAATCCCCTTCCCAATCCCCTTCACTCCACCTCCATCCACACCTGCCTCTCAGTCACTATTTCTATCTTCTCAGAGCAAGTGGTAAATGTGACCATACTCCCAACAGATCAGGATATAGAGTAACATACATTCTGACCGTGAAGTTTGCACCATACCAGTGCCATTCAACTCACAATCAGGGCCTAAAAACCTGAGTAAATGGCCGTAAAGCAAGTGCTACAACTCCGCTGTCATGCAACTGCATAGAATTACAAGGGAATAGAAAGATTCAGTGGTATCTCGTAGTGGGAGACAACCACACTCACTTCTCCACACACATTCAAGGATAGATTTATCATTTGTGCGTAGTACGTTAAACATTCATGTTTTTTTTCATTATTTCAAGAACATAAATATTCTATTTCTAATGATTTCGCAATTACTCGTCATCAATTAGTTTAACAAGAACCAGGTGCTTATTTCTAAAGTAAATGTAAATTATTGTATAATTGGTTACAATAAATTTCAATGCAGATTCTGAGGCACTAAGATTTAAAAAGATTGTTTCATCTCTTGTTGTGACACTAGAATTAACAGTTTCACATTTATTAGCCTTTACTTTCAAATAGTTGTAATGATCCAGCAGAGTTTAGCAACATTAGAACAAAATGTTTTCTTGTATCAACCGAAAAACTCTGTTTAGTAAACATCACTTCCACCCAGTAGGAAAAAGGTTGCAAACAGTGGAAAACCCTGCGTAAAGATGGTCAGGCATACAATGTTAGACGACTAACTCCCTAAACAAAGAAAGGCAACCAGAGATGCTGAGCACTGACAAGGTAAGGGCAAGAAGCCTCAAATCTGATTCAAACCTAAGTATTGAAAGGGGGCAGGTGTACCGATCAATGGAATGGATTCTCATAATTTGAGCGACTAAAATCCTGATTCAACAGCTCGAAGAGGTAAAGTGTTTAGTATCTCAACAGAAGTCAGGTGGGCTCATCCTTTGTGGATCACTCACAATAACGAGTGAAAAAGAGTAACCATGGTTCCATCAATTGTGCTTTGAGGGTATCATAATTGTAGATATTCTTTGTTGTATGTCAACGCTTCTCTCACTCATCAAGAGAGATTTTGCAAGCCTTTCATTTCCATCATTCCATTGAACCATTTTAGACGTTGCCAAATTATCAAAATGTTTCTGCCACTGCTAACATTGGCTTGAATCATAGTATAATACTCCCTCGTCAGTACTCAGGCAAGTCAGCTGTGCGCTCTAGAGAATTGTGTATATGTGTACCAAGCTAATGAGCTCTGATTCTCTCTGTGCTTTGGCTCGTCTCAGTCTCCACCCAGGTTCTCAAATACTATGCACTTCTTTCTCTGCTGCTCTGATGTATACAAGCAGAATGTCAGTTCTGGAAAAACATATTCCACGATGAGGCTGTGAGCATAAGCATGGTCGAATACCTATGATTTCAAAATGGATGTTGATGTTGCAGCAAGATCAATATACTGCCAAATGTATATAAGCTAAAACAAAAGACAACCAAAAGGAAATCAGGAATGCACGTCTCAGATGGAACCTTATAAACCTTATAAATTGGAAAAATGCTAACTGTTAGAAATGAGGGTCTCTAGTTGGCAATGGTTTACACCTGTGTCCAAATAGGGACCCTTCCTTTTAGACAGGGTAAGGGGGTTACACTAGTAAAATAACCCCTGCTCACCGCCTTGGTAGCTTGGCACGAGCAGTCAGGCTTATCTCAGAGGCAATGTGTAAAGCATTTGCACGTAACACATAGTAATACAGTGAAAACTCTATAAAAGGACACCACACCAGTTTTAGAAAAATATCCAATATATTATCTGTGCAAAGCAAGAACAAAAACAATAAAAATCCACCATAGTTCTTAGAAATATCAATAAGCAAAAATTTCCTTGAAGTTGATAGCTCCATCCGGGACTATCATGGCGTCGTGAACAACATATCCAAACAGTTCTGGCTGACCGCAGCATCGCGGGCCAGCTACGGTGTCAGGAAGACCCACAAAACAGTACCTTTAGAAAAGCAGGGAGTCGGGGACCTCGCTGTGAGCTCTGAAGAGCCGGCATCTGTAAACGTCGGTTCCAGAGGTCGGTGTAGGAGTCGATGGGCTCTTGAAGTCACACACGTTGCAGATCGAACTCCGTGTGGTAGAAGTTGGGAGCGCCGGCTTCGGCGGGCATTTGGGGATGTGGTGCGAAGTGCTGCAGTGTGGCGTGGGGTGCCCTCAGGTCATGGTGCAGGCAGTGGCTAGGTGGCAGTCATCCAGCGACGTCAGTGAGACCAGGGCTGACGTGGGAACTAGTGCTGTGCTCATCACGGTGCTGGCAGGTCACGGTGCAAGCAGTGGGGTCGTCGTTGCTGAAGAACTGTCATCGGCTGATGAACCGGAGTCGATGCTGCTGGTGTCGGTAGGCCAAGACTATGGTGTGGGACTGGGCGGTGCATCTTGTAACTTATGAGCGCTGCCTCCAAAGCACAGTGCAAGCAGCAGCATCGATGTTGGCGTGGAGCGTCGTCCTTGGGGATACCAGGGCGGCGGTGTGAAGCGAGGCAGTGTGAAGTGCAGTGCCCACAGGTCACGGTACAAGCAGCGGCTCCGTAGCAGCGGCGGGCGTCGTTGTCAGTGAGAACATGATTGCAATGCGAAGTGTGTGGGTGTCCTCTGAGGTACCTTCAGGACACGGAGCCGGCAGTTGATGGTGTTGGGTTGCTTTTTCTTCTGTTGCAGAACAAAAAACACAGTTCTTAGTGCTGGTAACAGATGAACCTGAAGTCTTTGCTGTTCCTGAGACTTCTTGAACAGGGGGGAAGCTCTACCTCATGCCCTTGGAGAAACTCAAACACAGAAGTTTCAGAAAGTTCAGTCCAGGCCTTTCACTGCCCAAGACAAAAGCAGCCACTGCAGGACAACACACCAAAGCACACAGCAAAGTGGTAGTTCCTCCTCACAGCTTCTCCAGCTCTTCCTCTTGGCAGGTTCCTTGATCCAAAAGAGTTCAAAACTCCTGGGTCAGGGCACCAATATTTATACCACAGTTTCTCTTTGTTGTCTTTGTGACAAGGGTCTCTGTGCCTAGTACAAACCAGTTCTGCTCTATCTGGCCCAGCTTCACTACAGGAGGTGGAGACAGCATTGTGCAGAGTAGATACTGCCTATTCAGGTGCTATTGACAACTCCTCCCACCACTCTAAATGCAGACCATGCCTATTCAGCCCAACTATGAGTCACCCAGGAAAGGCAGGACACACCCCAACCCCCCTTCGTGGTTGTCTACAGTGAATGGACATCCCCAGCCCCGGTCACTCCAATACCAGGCAGCCAATGCACAAACCAGCAGAGACACACAGAATGGTTAAACAAGAAAATGCCTACTTTCTAAAAGTGGCAGTTTCAAACACACAATTTAAAAACTATCTCCCTAAAAGTTTTACTTGTAAGATGTTACAAAGCAACTCCCATTTTAGCTTATGGGACAGATACCCTTTCAATCGTGAAAAACGAAATAGGCAGTATTTCACTATCAGGACATATCACACACACCAGGACATGTCCTACCTTTCACATACACTGCACCCTGCCCATAGGGTTACCTTGGACCTACCAGGGAGGTGCCTTACATATAAGAAAAGTGAAGGTTAGGGCCTGGCAAGGTGGTGCACTTGCCAGGTCGACATGGCAGTAAAAACTGCGTGCAGACACTGCTGTGGCAGGTCTGAGGACCCTTTGAAAGGCTGCTTGTGTGGGTGGCACAATCAGTGCTGCAGGCCCACTAGCAGCATTTGTTTACAGACCCTGGACACACAGAGTGCACTGTACTAGGGACTTAAGCAATACATGGAAACACCAATTCATAAACATTATTTAGAGTAGAGCACTTGCACTTTAACACTGAACAGCAGTGAGAAAGTGCGCAGAGACACTAAAGTAGCAAAACGAAGTCCAACATATTGTTAGGTTTTAAAATCCCGTCCCTGCAATGTACTCCTTTCATGTTATATTAGGTTAGCAATGTGTGGCTAAATAGATGCCAGTTGTATTTATGTTATGCAACCAACTGAGTTATCCCCGTAATGTGCAGGCTCCAGTTAGCGAGTGCGACTCCATTTTGCTTTTCACAACCCTTATTAGGCTGCTTAGAATGTGCTTGAGTTAGGCCTCATGGCTCGTAATGCTTGCCTCAGAAGAACACTGTATTTCGTTATTATTTTTTCCTTCCTGCTCAAGGCTGTTTCCCGACCTGCTAATAAGGAGACAATTCAGCTCTCACATACCAATCTAAGTGTGCAGTTCTGCTCTCACATTAGGAGACGCTGAGACCCGGCGCAGTGGCCTTGGGATTCTGATAACATGTACCCATCTGGCAGGTGGTAGCTCATCTCCCTGTGCCTCCTTTGTTCATGTCCGGCTCAGGCCGGTAGTTTTCCATGGTGGGCGGGGTTGGAGGCTCCGGGGGAAGAATGATTACTCACTGTAGATTGTTGGGGGGGTCAGTCCCTCGGCAGACATCTTAGGGTGCAGGTCATGATGGACTCCTCTGCAGAGCATTTCTAATAAACATGTAAGTTTGTATTCTCTACTGTCTGACCGACTCTTCATTCTTGGGAAGGCATGGCAGGTGGTTGTGTGAAAACCCAAGTGGCCCTAGCGGGCCACTTCCTTCAATATCATAAAAACAGGAGGTCAGAAAGCAAAAAAAGACAGGTAAAACAATGCAAAAGATGCCTTGTCTAAAACTAATAATATTCCGAAGGGTGCAGATTGTTTGGTGAAAACTGCGCACTGGCATTTTTTGTTTTTTTCCACACTGCCTCAGCAGGGGTCCGGAGTTCTTCTTGGTGCTTTCCTCAGCTTCTGACAGAGATTAGGAAATATATCTATAATTTCAGGGTTCTCACCCTGTAATGGACGCATAAGTAAATGACAAAGAAACAAACAGTATCTTTGTTCCCTGCAGTGATATGAAAAGAAACAGAGGCTTTAGTTGACTCTACCCTCTGCTGAGGACAAATTCAAACATTCAAAGATTTTGATGGAAATCGAACACGGTTCCTCTTCAGCAGCCACAAACTAATAGCCAAATGGTTTGTACCTGGCTTGACCTATTTCATGAAATTGAACCCAAATGACTTTCATACTTCCCGTATAGACAGAAATTCAAAAAGTCTAGGCTGTTTGGGTTGTAAGGAGGTTGCATAAGTCAGGCTCATCCTCTGCATGGCAAACACCAATGCCTTATGCCTTATAAAGCGCTGTGCCTACACCCTATGAAAAGTGACAAAGCTGACTGTTAACAATCTGCTAGCCCACTTGAAAAAACCTTTCTCAGATTTGGTCCTTAATGGCTTGGATGTTTGCAAGATCCTGATATGCGGCCAGGATTCTACTTGCACTATGGCTTAGTCCATGTCACTCCCTGCCCACATGCTTGGATGCACTCAAAGGTTTTTATGGCAATGTCCATGCAACAGCTATGGAAATGCCCGTTAATGATTATCAGCTATTTGGTGGAAAGCTTGACACCACTCTGGAATGCTTCAAGAATAGCAAAGCTACAGCTCACTCACTTGGCTCAATCCCCCAAGCGAGTAAGTTCCATTTGCTTTAAACTAAAGTTGAGGGCTACTCCAGGACTCAGCCATTCAGCAGTGACAAACTTCACAGCCAATCCAAATGCCCCCACCAACAGATTCAAGACCCTTTTGGGCAAGATATGGATCTACGGTATGTCATCAATAACAACAGCTGCAAAAAGAACAATTGATGGATGGAATGGTGAACAATGTCAAACATTAACTGCCAGTACAGAGATCTGGTCCTAAATTCATTATTTATTTGCTCAACATGCCATTCCAGTTTAGAGCCAGCCATATCCAAATCAGTCTTGACCCTGCTCCCCATGGGGAAAGCCCTGCCCAAACTGCCAGTCCAAGTCCTCCCTGGACCAGAAACAAGCATCCTGGGACCGGTTCTTTTTGCATCAATAACAACAGCAGCAGTTCCAAGACCCAAAATCTTCTGCCAGCAATGCTGCATTGAATCCTCTTTGACTCCCTCCTTAACCTACCATCTTCTAGTGAGGGAGGTCTCACATTTTGCCACCTATTGGAAGCCATTCATGACACATGGCTGGGTCATCCAGCTACTCCACAGAGACTATACCCTATCCCTTCTGCCCCCAGGACCCCCTTCTTCCACTAGAACATGCTCTTCAGTACAAGGTTCAATCTTGGAGGCAGACTCTCTTGCCTTGCTAATGAAAGGGGCCATGAAGTTGGTGCCCCTCGAAGAAATGGGTATAGGGTTTTACTTTTTTTACTTTTTATTTTGCAAAAATGATGGAGATTTGAGACCTCTACTGGATCGCTGATCTTTGAACCTTTTTATTTAGCAGGGCAAGATCAAGATGTTTTCCCTAAACCAAGTCCTGCTAGCCTTCAATGTGAGGCATTGGCTAATGTCCCTGTATCTACAGGGTGCCTATTTTCATTTCCCCAAACTCCTCACCTGCAAACATTACTTGAAGTTCACTTTGAGATCACATCGCTATCAGTTCCATTTGGACTGATAACAGCACCACATGTTTTCAGGAAAGTGCTGAAAGTTGCGGAAGTTTCACTATGATGGTCAGGAGTCAATGTACATTGACAACATATTGGTGAAGGAGTCTCTGGCACTTCACTGGTCAAAGAATGCCTGCAGCACTATATGGCCATTCTCCATGACTTTGGCTTTATTTTCAACACTCAGAAATGTTATCTCACATCTAGCAGACACTACCCTTCATGGGGGGTTGATGGACACAATTGCAGATATTTGGGAGATGATTTTGATGTTTCTTGATGAGACTCAGGTCACAGTTTTACACATCTTAAGCCAGTAGAGGTTGATGACCTTTGCATCTTTTTGGTGCTTTACATCAAATGTTGAATGAGCGCCTTTTGCGATACCTTCTCAGGTGAAGAACTTTACATTGACCAATTTGAAACTACAGTGTTCAGTGTCTTTCTCAAAACTATTAGTGGGCCATCCATTGAGCCCTCCAGAGGTTCAGGATAATGTTGTCACAGATGTCTCCTTGCTGAACTGGGATGCACTTCTGGGTGAGATGTGTTGCAGGGCTATTGTTCTATATCAAAGCACTGTCTGCCCAAAAATGTGCTTCAACTGCTATGTGTCTGCTTTTCCATGGAAGGCCTTTCTCCCGTTCATTTCAGGGAACACCAATCAGATTCTGTCGACCACACCACCAAAGACAGTGCACAGACAGAATATCGAGTCTGAAATGTCGACATACACAAATATCGAGTTGGAAATATCGTGATGCAGAAATATCGACAGCAAGAATATCGTGGTCAAGAATATCGACTTGGAGGTAAGAAATATCGTTTTTGAAAATATCAAATTCATCAATATCGTTTGCAAAAATATAGTTGTTTTCAATATCGATGTTTTAATTAGTGTTATGTATTTTAGTATGTATTTTAAAAGTATGTGAACTATTTCTTTGTATAAGTATTGCTTTTGTTTTTTAATATATGTGTTACATTTTTTGTAGTTATTAATTTTATTTTAATTAAATTTTGCGTTTTTTAGTTCTGTAGTGGGTTGTGGGTTTATAAGGGAATACGGTGGGAAGTAATTTAATTATAATAAATTAATTATTATTTTTATTTATTAGTATTTATTTAATTTCGATTTTATAGTGTTAATTGTGGGAATTAATTTATTATTAATGAATTATTAATTGGTTGTTAATTATTATTAATTAATTAATTGGTAATTATGTTAATTATGTCATTTTTTTTAGGAGCGGGTTTTGGGTTTATAGGGGAATAGGGCGGGAAGGAAAAATGTGCCCTGGCAGAGGAAGCATTGCATGCTCCTGCCTTGCTTAAGAAAGATGTCAAGCAGGGCTAGGCCAGAGGCTTGGCTGCTATTGCAGACAAAGACTAAAGTGATTTTATCAGCCAGCTTTTCCTATGTTTCCAAACCCTGTAAATCTGGATGCGTCTAACCGGGACAGCCATTATCAGCTGGAGCAGCATTCCACACTGGGATATAAGTCCCTACATGGTACGTTCATCTGTATGTGTTCCTGGTCATGTATGATGAACATTGTTCTTTTTGGTAAACTAATCTATTAAATCTTTCATGATCGATGCACTTAAAGCATTATTTAAGTATGGCAGTTCTTCTCTTGACAGTGCCTCATGTTTGTATGTGTGGCCAGTTGAATTACATCTTTTGACTGGTGATAGCATTTTTGGGGGTTCACCAACAATGACTTTGGCTGGTATTCGATTTCCATATGTGTCTGACATCTGCATTGTGACCAACTGAAGTTGTGTATAGATGAGCCCTTCTCTGTCTCCACATTTTTTATGTTGTTGGATTCAAACTAAGGACCTAATTTATGGCATTTTGAGATAGACAGCCTAAAGCCAAAGTGAAAGAGCAGGAATGCACTGTATTTAAGAAATACAGTGCATTCCTGTCCTTTCTGCCTTCACTGGTGCCATTTTGGCAGCCTACCACCAATGTAGGCATCCTTTCACCATGGCAAAAGGTGCCTCCGATGCAGGCAGGATTGGTTTTGTGCAGGAAGGGGCACCTTCCTGCACAAAAACAATCCTTCGATGCATTTTCCTCTTTCTTTGTGTGTTGCAGAACGCCTTGGGAGGTGTACGTATTTGACGCTTTCCCAGGTTTACATCACTTTGTAAATCTGGGGCAGCATCAAATTCCATGGGTGTTGCATGGGAAAACCCATTGCAACACCCATGGAATGCCTCACAGGTGCAGATTAAGGCAACACAGGGATTTGTGTTGCGTCGCCTTACTCATGATTTATGAGGCCACTCAAAGCCAGCCAGGGTGGCTTTGCGTGGCTTCATCAATCTTTATGAGAGCCCTGTGTCACGCATGTACAACTTTACATGGTGCAAAAGTGGTGCAGAGCTCTCATAAATATGCCCCTACGTATCTGTGCCTATGTGGGTGCCTAGGCATACCACTGGCTTCATGCCAGAATTTCTGTACTGTTGTGCTACTTTGAGCATCCTGAAATGTAGATTGCCATCACACACCAGTTTGATATTGAGTGTTCTTTAGGCTTTGGAATTATTACATGCAAACAGGTATCCTAATTAAGCCAAACATTCAGAGGTTTTAGATCAGGATCAGAATAAAGGGGATTACTTGTTTTTAGGCAAACAGCCATGAGAAGTTGATTGGGAGACTCATCTGATGACATTTTTTACAAAAACAAATCCCACTTTTGTACAGCCAAAATGACTGAACAAAATAAGGATCTACAGATGCATTTATGTTTGATGCAAAATCAAATTTTTGACTTTTAAACAATATATGTGAGGTTTGTAAACAAAGAATTATAGTGATTTTGACGATTAAACATTTTTTAATGTATTTTTATTGAATAACATTTAATAGATAGATTTACATTTTTGGAGATTTATTTTCAGTCCGGATATTTGAATTTTCAAACGAAAGCTTCAATTAAAACTGTAATGGATCCCGAAGTCTATAGTTGAACACGGTGTTTACATTGATTGTAGTAGATGCAACCACTACTGCATGAAAGAAAGAAAATTATTTAATTGAATTTTATCATTTGACAGAACTGTATCACCTGGTATTGTCCTTATAAATAACTGCAATCTCGCCACCTCAGCTTCCAATTTTATATTTGAAATACAGAAGTGATGTTTTCTAAGCTTAGGCTGTTAGAAAATCTCAGTGACATAGCAGACTTCTGTAAAATGTCCACATAATGATTTCAGGTTTGACTGTAAAACAATAATACAACAAAAAGTAGAGGGGTTGAGGCAATAGAAGACCGCACCTGCCAAATTTATATTATGGGTAGCGGTAAGATATTCTCACTGGTGCAATGAACCCTGGAGTACAGCCCCTCTCTACTCCAAATGAAAAAATGTACAAAACAAATTTAGCAAACAATGGTTCAGCACTCAAGATTAGTAACGTATTATGTAAATTACATGTGCAATTCAGCAATTAGACTTTTCATTGACAAATATAACAATCACGGTGCCCATGTATGCAAAAGATAAACAATGAAGATATCATAATTTTCTTTCTTCATTAGTCCTTTATAAATTTTCTTCTTGTGTAAAAATACATCAATAAATTGCGAGATAAAATTCAGTAGCCGCGTTTCGTCCACACAGGACTTCTTCAGGGCTTTAACTTGTACGAAGGATTCACCAGTTCCTTAATGTTTACTGGCATTTAAGACCATCCATATTTTGTAAGTCGTATGGTGCAGCAAGTGGAATGCGCTTGTTCCTCTAACATGTCTCAATGATGGCATCTGCTTCAAATAATGAGAAAAAAGGATGGTCTTAATTGGCAGTAAACATTAAGGAACTGGGGAATCCTTTGTACAATCTAAAGCCCTGAAGAAGTCCTGTGTGGACGAAACGCGCCGGCTACTGGATTTTATCTCGCATTTCATTGTCTATCTGTTGCATATATGGGCACCGTGATTGTCATATTTGCCAATGAAAATCTATTTGCTGAATTGGACATGTAATTTACATAATACATTACTAATCTCGAGTTCTGAACCATTGTTTGCTAAATTTGACTGTAAAACAATGTTTGTGTCAGAAATGTTAAAGTACATACCACTGGCATCCAAAATCTCAAAACTGACCCAAATTATTTATTGATTGTCAGCAAAATGTGGAATCGGATTTCACAGTGCTGAGAAGTCTCCAGAGGTATGAAGGGAATGTGGCAAATTTATAGTAGATATTGTAAGGTCAGTAGTAGGTCCAGGTAAAATGTTCTTTTTCTCAGCATAGTTTTGGAAATTTTGCATTATAATGGATGTGCTAAATCCCCAAAATGATGCCATTATACCATGTTGTATAATTATGGTGCAGTTGTAGTGCAAAACGCGTCCTTGGAACAAACATTTAAAGAAAGACAGATTAGCTTTTTGTGGAATTAGGCATAATTATGCAAAATTGTCCTGAAATTTTGCATAATTACACAAAAGCAAATTCCACAAATTTTGCTTGCCTTTAGTTAATAGTAAATTGACAGTGACTTTGTCATGGTTCAGACATGCCTGCCTTGAGTACACCTGCTGTGTCCCCAGCATAGGTTCACCAGAGAACATGGCTGATACTGGGTTGGCAGTATCAGGGTTGGGAATGTTTTTCCCTAATGATATGGTAGTATACCTGTTAGACTGATAATTTGTTCACTTTGTGATAAAAAGCTGAAGGTTGGTACAGAGATTCATCTTTGTAATAGTAATCACATAAGAGCAAGACCCCAAGTGGATCTTGCCTATGACTAGTCTAATTGAAATCCAAGATGGACGAAAAATATCAAAAAATCATTTTAAGTCTTCCTATTTGCGTCACATTTGGCACAAACGTTCATGTGTACACGCGAGGGCATGTCATGTGCATGCCCACGTTGGATCTGGACTGTGCATCATAAATATAACACCAAAATGGACACCAATAAGGATGCCAGGAATAAGTAACACACACTGTTAAGAAAGTAAACTTATAATTTACATCGTTTATATTCTTACAACACATACTATGAACATGTGAATAATGTTTTCATTGTAATTAAACAACACAATACTATATTAAACCCTGATAACATTTCTATAATATGAAACAATGATGATTCGAGTTTATTTACTGTCTTAATCTTGATAACAGTTTCCACTGCAAAAGCAAATGTCGCTGCATGGGAGGCTCGCCTTTGAGCATTTGTATTGATTTTTGCATGACGTTTTGCACCCACAACAAATACGTTCTTTGCATGCCTTAGATGCCTCCGGAATAGTTGTCCAATGTGGTACCATTACTCCATCAATCTGCTTCCAGCCCCAGTCATTTAGATTTGGCAATTCTAGCATGGGCACTAAAGTCTGACCCCAAACTCAGCACATGGGTAGCCAGATCATTTAACACGTTGAAGAAAACACTTTCAAACGTGAATTGGCGAGCATAATTTATGTCATGCAATGGACAGGTGTGGCTATACATTAGTAAAATGAATATCTCGACATTTCCAAAGTGAACAGGATCAACAGCACTGGTCGATTTGACAGAAATGTTAATACAGGAGTATACGAAGATAGTGCCATCTAGGTGTCATAAGCTACTTTCTTCCTTCTCCCATTAAAAGTTGATGTGGTGTCGCAAAGCTTTCTGCAATACTGTGAGCTGGTAAATAGCAGAACCTTTTTCCTGTACCAAATGCAAACAACAATTCTTGACAACCAATGTTTTTAAAATGAGCAATCGCATGAACAAGTACATCGGCATCTACTGTATGAAGAATTATTTTGGAATGACCTTCAGTTGCTGCATGGAAAAAATGAAACATAACTCCATGTCCATCATGTGTGATTGCAAGGCGATATCATATTGAAATTGGTGTGGAACTTGCAACTTTATCCTGACAGGTGACAATTACTTGCCTGCGTTCGATGTTGTTAAGTTGCACATGCCTACTTAGTAAGCAAAAACACTCTGTCTTGTTTTAGTCTCTTCTAAGGAAACTATGCCAATCTTTGGGTACAGGAGTGTTAGATTCAACTCACTTGTGAAGACCCTCACCTCTTTTTTCTCTAACACTTTGCTTGATGCTTCCAGTGATATATATATCCCACACAAGATCCAAATATTTCACGTTCCCTGATTGAGTTTCTATGTAAGGCATAAAAACTGTCAAAGAGCAATCATCAGATGGTTTTCAAGACTTGGGAGTTAGCAAATTTACTATAGCTGTGCCTTCTAATATATTCACATCCTCCTCTGGAGCAGTGTTGTGTATGGTGGTATTTCCAGTATCGCAGTCCAATAGCTGTGACTTCTGTCCTTGTCTGAGTTTTCCATTAACAGATATGATGGCAGTAAAGACTGATTCTTGTGCTTGATAAATTCTTTCAAATTGCCATTTCATGCCTGACACCCAATATATAATATAGCAAACAGATTGAAATAGCTTTTTAACAAGGATAGTTTGTCTTTGGACTGAGAATGTTTTATGCAGGCTGGTGCTGAGTCATTGAAGTTTGTTCCTTGGTATTGTATCTGTTATGGGCTTCAAACACGTTTGCAACACCTCATGAAAATAGGAGGTATATTGCGATCTACCTATTTCATGTGCTGTTTTCACCAACGTGATAACTGTAGCAGGCATAACATTGTTGCTGTCAGATTGAATAGATTACCACTCTCCTCCGTAAAAGGATTACCAACTTCCTCAATTGTGTACAGTAGAGATTTGATATCTTTTGTGAAAGATTTTTGTACACTAGGTATTTGTTCATGGTGGCAAATATTTTTCTTTCACATTCACGCATGTTTGTTCAAATTCATCGACAACTCTGGAAATCTCTGACCCAGATATCACCCATCTTCTGTGAGCTCCTGAATCTTCCATCAGACCTACTGTACCTCCATATCCCTTGATGATAGCATTTTCCTGCCCATGATTTTGATCTAAAGCAATTGATGAGAATGCGCTGCTGATTTTATTGAAAACAAACTTTCCTTTCCGAAACACTGAGTGAATGTGTGGGTGGCGTTCTGCTAGTGTTGCCATGTTGCAAATCTGGACAGCCAGCCATTGAGCATAATGACTATGATTTGTAGCAAGCATCCAGGGTGCCATCTGATGAAGTACTTGTACATACAAATCAAAGTTACCCTCTCTAATTGAATGAACAAATTCAGGTGCAAGTATCTGCAGATCCATTACAATTGCCCAAAATTGGAAGTGTAGGTGCTCATTCGATTTCCACTTCAACCAGTTAGAAAACTCCCTATTTCTTTATCGGACTGTCTATATTCAAGATAACTTTGATAAGCCTTCCTCTGTAATATGTACAGAGCAGCAACAGTAATTTGATGAGCATGATGTGTATGGGTTAAGTGGGAAACCTTCAATATACCATCAGCTTTTTTCTATAGCAGTGATATCAGCTCGCACTAACACACTTTTTGAAAGCCAGACTCCAAGTACTTTAAAGAAAAGTTATGGTGATGTGAAGTCCTCCCATCATCACACCATATTTATCTTCACCATATAGATATGGTACATCCCAGGAATTTGTTTTGCTAGGGTGAAGAGAGGTTGGTCCAATGAAATAATAGGAGTTTGGGATAATGAACAGACTCTTTCATTACTTTCATGAAAAGCAATACCATGGATTTAGAAAGAGCACTTCCTGTGAACAGTGGCCACAAGACAGCAGTTTCCATTGGTCTATTGATAGGTGGTAGCAATAATGCATGATATGCTGCCCAGGATATGAGTTCATCAGAAGAAATATTTCCACTCTCAACATTGCGCATCACTCTTACAAGCCATTTATATTCATAGGTGTTAGCAGCATCAGTTAGATCACTTTGGCAATCAACTACTATAGATAGTAATGGAACGTGATATTCTATATTGTTCATTGAAGCTGGTTCGATATTTGTATACACTACCGGAAGATTTGAAATCTGTTTTGAATTTGCCATATTATGATTAATCACCACAATACAACGATCAATTCCTTCTAGTTCTCATTCTGAGTGTTGTGTCAACGTTATTGCTGTTCCATGGGAGGATTCTTAAGCTGTCATGGAACTTGGGGTGTGATATATGTTATCAGTAGTTCCACTGGTGAGCACTTGCAAGTTCAGTTTTGGTGGACAAACAACTGGTTCGCTCTCATACAGTGGGCAAATGCTATTTCCTAAATCAACAGATTTTTGCAAAACCCTATCATATGAAATACAAATACCTAGTTCATGGAACTTTACTCTAAGATCCCAACATCTTGTTTCCCTGTGGACAGAAAGAGCATTGTATATGGACAGAAGAGTTTCTTTGTTGCTGTTATGTCTTGGAACTGAAGAAGAGTCTGATCTTGAATTCTTTCCACTGTTAAACAGCAGTAATTTGGAAATAGACAATGCTATATTGGTAAAGGCTGTTTCATAGGAATACTGATCTCTTATGTCAGATCCATCAAGTATAATTTTAACAAGGGCTAGAAGCTATTCCGGAACTGATTGCTTTCTGCAATCATCCCCAAACGTTCCATTGAATTTTTAGATTTCTGCATCATGTCCCTTCTAACAACGTTTGCTGCATTAGCAATATTTATGGCATCCGAATCTGACTTGTCACAGGCAAATACTAATGCGGATCCTACATCATCTTCAAAAGCTAATGGGGCATCTCTTCCTTCATTGTATGCCTTCAAACCTCTTGTATTTCTGAGAATTCTCTCTTTTAGTCTTGTTGATTTAACCTTACTTGCAGTGGAATACAGCTGCTTTACTCTGCTTTTTTAAAGGTTCACTAAGTCACAGAGTCTGAAAATTGTTTTAACATCTCCCAGACATGAATCTTTCAGATAAGATACAAGCTCAGCTAGAGCTATATCTTCTACTGAGGTCTCACTAGGTTATTTGTTTATATTCTTTCATACACTGCTTGCTCTGTTATAGAGTGCAGCTAAACATTTATGATGGTATTCAGCATCCTGTGTGTGCATATCACCCATAGCAAATTTTGCAATAAGTGCTGTATCTTGAACTAACTCGGCACACTGACAAACATTAGCATCCACATCATTTGTTTTCGCTTTATGCATTACAGATGTTTCTGAATCCTTGCAAAAGAATCATGCTTTTTTTCCAGTAATTTTATGTGGAACTGGAATTGCCGAACGTGTTTTAACTGGGCTACTATATAGATCTGCATCGCTATGTTTTCTTTTCTGAGCCCTTTGCAGCTTTACATTGTCGCATTTTTTAAAATACGATTTACGCCACACTGCATTGTTAGTCCTTAATGTCTGCTCAATACCAGAACCATCATTAAGCCATTGGAGTTCAATATTCATAGGTACGCATTCCAATTCTTTACATTTCTTCAGTTTTTTGTATAAAACACTATATCCAGACCCATAATGTTTGTGTGTAGCATTTGCTGGGCTAAGAATTCTTTCTGAAGTGGTTTCCTGACAAAGAACACAGATGGACAAATTTGTTGCAACAACATCATCGTGCTAGACAGCTTGATCACTGGTTGTGGGAGTTGCACTATGGTATTGTTTCAACATGCTACTCATTTTTAGGCATTACAGAAGACTTGTTGAAGCTGAAAAATGAAAGGTACATGTTAATATATAATGCATATTAATAAATGTTGATACATGTCAATAAGTATGAATATTTACATCGAATTTAAAACAGATTTGAATTTTAAAGTTTTCAACATGATTTTAGAGGCAATTTGTTTTTATATTTACGACGTCACAGTCTAGATCCAATGTGGGCATGCACATGAAATGTACCGAGGTGTACACATGAACTTTGGTGGCAAATTTGACGCAAATCAGAATATTGAAATGATTTTTTTATATTTTTGACCATTTGGATTTCAATTACACTATATGACGTCATAGGCAAGATCCACTTGGGGTCTTGCTGTTAAAGGATTACTATTACAAAGATGAATGTCTGTACCAACATTGAGCTTTCTATCACAAGGTGAATGATTTTCATTAGACATAAGGCTTAACAGCCGTACTATGGTCACCAGGAAGCACAATAAGTGATAGGCAGTGAGCTCAGATGACAGCCAAGTCCAGGTGAAGGACAGTGATTATAAGAAATGGCTTGTATTGAAGAGCCATCTCCTTCTGCAGTTCAATAATACCTTCCAGTCCCTATAATTCTTAGAAACCTATGCACAGGTGCTGCACATGCCTTTCTTTGTATTTCCTCAGATGCATCACATAGAAGGTTTGCCTTGAGGTCTTTCTGGACACAGGAAGGTTCTTTCATATGGTTATATTCAACAGTGGGTGTATTTAGACTGGACAGAAAATACTGAGCTCTAATTCATCCTAGGGCTTTACATTTGTGCTTGGTCTGCTCAGGGTTTTTCCAGATTGTTTGTTACGTTGTAGCGTTAATGAGGATTAATGCATGTAAATATTGTTTACAGCAAAAGATGAGCAAGCAGAAAGAGCACTGAGCTCAAAATGTGTGCTAGCGCAAAACATGGGCAAATGCAATTTGAGACAATTTATACACTGCTATGCTGATATGAATGACTCAATTGCTATTAGAACATAAAATATAAATACGTAAACATGCATTCCCCTCGAATGGATCCTAGTCAATTGATAGACAGGTCATTCATACTTGAATTGAAGTTCTGATGAACTCAAGTGATGAAGGGCCATTTCATCTATTTTGCTTGATTTGGATGTGATTGGAGTCAGCATGTTCAACAATGGAGAGTGAGGTAACAGTTACCAGCTAACATGTCTGTGTTTTACTTTGGTCAATGTGGTTTGTGGTTTCTGAGGGACATCATTTTAATTGTGAAGAAAATTGTGACTTTGTTAAAAAGTCTTTTCTTTTAGTCATGGCTTCTGAGATTTTTTGTAGGATTAAACTTTACAAAAATATGGTACCTCTTATTTATATACACTAATTTGACTCATGGTGTACTTTGAACCCACTGGCCACAGGATATCACTTTCTTTCATTTTGGCAGCCCTCCCTCTTTGGAATGAGGAGGATGTGGGTAATACATGTATATTTGTATTTGACTGGTTATGGCTTTTTACAATATGTAAGAAAAGGTTGGCTGGGGAGGAGGGTGGCCAGGGAGGCCTTGATAATTCAGTGGGAAATTGAAGTAGATCACTGTTTATGGATTATTTATTTTTATTTATTCTTAATGTCAAAGTAAATGTAGGACTGGATTTTTTTGCTTTGTGTGGATGCAGACTCTTACAATAGTTAATATATTGGTGAGTATTTGAGCTGGATTGTAAAACTGGTCAGGGAAGGACATAGGGTCTGTCAAATGATCTTACTGGCCACTCTTACAACTAATCTGATTCGCCACTGTGGTTGAGCCCAATCACATTTGTTGCTGTGCATGCAATCAAATTGTCTTCAAATATGGAGAGGTTGTTTGGACCAGGCAGGCCATGAGGCCTTCTGCACATGGTGATGGGGTGTCATTCAATGTGGTTAATGAGAGCAGGATCTCTTGGGTTTATTCAAGGGCCTGCACAATACGTAAGTGCACAGTATGGACTTGAACCATATTCCTACATAAGCAGAGATGAAGCAAGAATGATAAATCTGTTCCTCACTGTAAATGCGTACCTTAATGATATAGATGATATCAATATTATGGAGTGGATACTTGTGCAGATCGATATTTTTTGTTGTTGATATTTTTCCATACACCCAGCTTGTTGAAGTGGAATGTGATTGATTCAACACATTCTGCTACCCACATAATTATTCTGTCTAGCATTAACAACTGGATTTACAGAATCCAAAGAGCATTGAAAAAGCATGCCTGGCTAGTAAGCCCTTTGTTCCAGACATTTTATTGATTGCATGCAAGCTTATTTATTGTGGTTAGACTAATTTTCTAGTGCTCTGAAGGCCTGCAGAATTAAACCAGGTGAAGTGCTGGAAATACACAGAGACTGAAAGTAAGATCTTCACAACAGTGTGGTGATAGACTGAAGAACCTTTCTGTTAGACATGCAATCCTTGGTGTGTTATTCTCTCAAACGTTTAACCTTTACTGCTCCTGTTTTGCTGAATTTGTTTTCGTTGGCTCTAGTATTCTGTGCACTTTACCACTCATAACCAGTGCTAAAGTGCTTGTGTTCACTCCTGTAAATATGGTAAAATTGAGTTTCACCCAATTGGCATATTTGATTTACTTTTAGGTCCCTAGTAAAGTGGTACACCACATACCCGGGGCTGGTAAATCAAATGCTACTATTGGACCTGCAGCACTTATTATGCCAACCACTTAAGTAGCTCCATAAAGCCAGTCTCTGGCCTGCCATTTCAGCCTGTGTGCGCAGTTCTAAACTGCCATTTTGACTTGGCTACATAATCCTTTTGCCTGGGCTAAACCTTTCTTTTTAATATGTATAGGCCACCACTAAGGTAGGCCCTAAGCAGCCCAGAGGGAAGGATGCATTGTATTTAAAAAATTGGAAATGCACTTTTAAGGTTTACATGTCCTGGTAGAGGATTACCTTTTTACATTTAATAAGAGATAACCTTTGATTGGGAAAAGGTAGGAATGCCATGTTTGTTGTCTGAGGCATTGTAGTTTAAAACCCTCTTTAACGGTAAAGTCGGATTTTAAGTCCCAATTCTGAAAATACCAATTTTAGAAAGCTTCCATTATCTTGTCCTAAACCTTTGAGGCCTAATTTATGAGAGCCCTACATCACTTTTGCACCACGTAATGTGGTACATTCATGACACAAGGCTCTCATGAAGATTTATGAAGCTATGCAAAGCCACCCTGCATGGCTCTGAGTGGCCTCATAAATCATGAGTGAGGTGACGCAGCGGAAATCGCTGTGTCACCTTACTCAGTGCCCAGGAGGCATTCCATGGGCGTAGCGGTGGGTTTTCCTATGCAACACCCATGGAATTTGACGCCTCCCGAGGTGAAGTGTAATGAGGAGAAATAAATTCATTTCTCCTAAATGTTTCCTCTTTCCATGTGTGCTGCATTCTGCAGCACACATACAAAGAGGAAAATGCATGGTAGGATTGTTATTGTTCAGGAAGGTGCCCCTTCCTGCACAAAAATGATCCTGCCTGCAATGGAGGCACTCTTGCACCATGGTGGAAGGGTGCCTACATTGGCGCTAGGCAACAGAGCAGGCAGAAAAGTCAGGAATGCACCTTATTGCTTAAATGCGGTGCATTCCTGTACTTTCATTTTGGCGTTGGGCAGCACAGCAAGGTGCCTTGCTGTGCTGCCCTATGCCAAAATGTCATAAATGAGGACCTTGGTGCCTGGAGCCTGTTCCTGTGTCACATGAATAGGTGTAGTTGGCAGCTGGCCTTTGGGAATTCCTCCCAGACAGTATCACAATAGAGCTTTTGGGGTTGGCAAGATGGGCCATCCTGGCTTGATGGGAGAGCGGAGCTGTCACCTACCACACTAGCACTTCAAAAGCACTGACTCAGCTCACACACAAAGGACTTCACACTAGCCTATTGTGCCCCAGACAGACTGTGACCAGGATAGGGAGGTAAAGGACATTCCAGACACCTCTGTTGGTGGAAAACTACTAAAGATTCTCCAACTTCAAAGGGGGCAACAGGTATACAAATGGGAACCTCAGACCCACTCTTCAGTACATTCCTGGTCCTATGGATACTACAAAAGAAGCACTGCCCTGCTGCCAGAGGACTACTCTGCTGTTTGAGGCCTGCCCTGCTGTCTGAAAAGAAAGACTGGATCTGCAGCCTTCATCCCAGTCTGAAGTGACTTCAGGGGTCAGCTGACTGACCTCCGGTTCTGAGCTACAGGGACACAAAGAGCTCCACAGGCCTCTTTGCAACTGCCCAACTGACCTCCTGTGACTGGAACTGGAACTGGACCTGCCTGTGTCTTGCTGACCTCTGCTGGAGTGAGTTCCCGACCCCAAAGCGGTGTTTCCCAGGTTCTGTCCCTTGTTGTGGCATGCAGTTTATCACGAACAGACCCATTTGCGCCTAGATCGTGCTGCCCGCGCCGCATGCCAATGCAAAGCTCCAATGAGTCCTACTCTTCATTCTACAGTGACCATCAGCGACGACCTGCGATGCAAGATCTGCACTTTGAACTAAAGCATCAACAGGCAAAGGTGACCACCAATGCGAATCTCCAGAAGGAAACCATCCACAACACCTGAAAGGATCTTCACACTACAGTGATGATCATCCACGATACCGTACCTGCTATTCGAGCTACAGCAACGACCATCGGTGACGCTCTCCTTGCTCCTCGTGGCAAACTCCACGACACATGGAACAATTTGTGCTGGACTCTTGAAAGTAACTTTTCCAGCGAGACTCACCTGGTCCCTTTATCCAGCCCGTACTTCATTGCAGTTGGCCTGGCCTTGTGAATTTCACCCATTCTCGCATGCTCAGATAATCGCAAGTGGTGTTTTGTGCTTTTAGGTGCTATATTTATCTGAAATCTTCAACATTGAAATCTCCAGTTCTACTGATTTGAGCTTTGTCATTTTGGTGTCAAATAGTTTATTGAATTGTACCCTAGTTTTCTAAGTTGCTGTGGGATTTTTCTTGTGTTGTGTTTTTATTTTATTGCTATTTGTGGGCTGCATAAATGCTTTACACTTTTCACCTGAGTTAAGCCTGATTGCAGTTGTAACAGGTTACCAGAGGGTTAAGAGCAGGTTAATTTAGTGACTTTTTGTGGTCCACGCAGACCAGGATTGTGGCTTTTGCTTGAGTAGGGTTTTTCCTCTTCAACCAACAACCAAATTTCTCACATTGTCCAAATCTGATGGACAGATTCGCTGATGTAAGGCTTTGGAGGAATTTCAGTAACTGCTCGAGTGTGTTCCAGAGAATGGAGGCCATTGATTTCATAGATGTACCTTGTATTTGATCTAATTGTATCTACTGTGTGTGATAAAGGATGACTAGCTGCATGTTAGGTTTCAAGTTGCAATCTAGTACTGCACTGTGTACTGGAGGTATGCTTGATTGGTTCCTAAGCAAGTCATCAAAATGAGAAAACCAGTTAGAAGCTTCAAGCTACTCTTTTGCCCATTATAGTGCAGAAAGATGTAATTCATACATTGGTATACCAGGATCAATATTGTCCATCCAGTATATTAAGAGTGCACATTGTCCCCTGCATGTTAAATGGGTGTGTACTCCTGCCCTCAGTACCCAACTAGACATGAAAATGATATTCTGATTTTTGCTAGCCCAGCTAACCCACACATCTAGCATGTGTACTGAGAGCTAGGCCATCCATGGTGACTCCAATGTCCAGAATGTTCTCTGTGACATGAAAGGGTACACCACACATGTCTTTTGCTGACATGGGACTACTCTCCATCTCATGGATTGTTAATTTGAAGCAGTGGTGGCAGCATATTCCTATTTGTGAATTGATAGATCTGAGCAGACCTATTTTATTCTCTTTTAGGTAGGATGCTGCCTCCCTGGCCAACTCATGTAAACTTCCGCTTTAATGTGACATTCAGATCCTGGCACTGACATTTTTTGTGTGTGAATCGTAAGTATATATATGCATGGAATGGTTGGTAGCATAACTTGATGTTGTTGTGTGAGTCTGACTGTTGGGACCAGTGGGCTCTATTTTGGATTACCCCTGGTTTGACATGGCATAAGGTGGAGGAAGGGATACAGCTTCCCTAAACAGTGGAAGTATATTAGTTGTTTTCCTGGAGCTGAAGCGTGGAGACCCAGACACTGAAGTGAGGGAGTGTAGAGATGGGGCTACCTCTAGAAATGTTATGAAGACCTTTTAACAGTTTTGTAGATTAGTACTTCCTGAGTGTGCCATTTGGTGAATCTGTATTGAAAGTGAGTATAAAGGTGGGAGTCAAAGCATCTCATTTTGTCTCAGTTCAAAGCTTTATTTAACCAAAGATGGGAGCTCTAGAGGAGCAGCTGTGATCTAGAGCTGATGTCTGAATGACAGCCAGTCTCCAGATGACAGTACAGCCTGCTGTAGAAGCTGTTAGCCTGCTTAGAACCTAGAAGCATTCCTGCTCAGAAAGGCTAGGAAAGTGCCTGGCACTGCAGGAGGAGAGGCTTAGCCATGTTCCTGGCATGTGGAGCACCCAGAAAAAGATTACGTTGGGGGGAAAGTAACTGGTGCCAACCCGAACTGAGTGGGGTCACCCAGTCTCCTTGCATGGTTCATGTGGTGAATGCATGTAGTATCTACAACAGCATGATGTCCAAAACCCCTGAAGCATGCCTGAAGGGGCACTTGTGATGCCTCTACCTCGACATGTGGTGCAACAAGAGAGAATCCATGAGAGTGTTGCAGCAAAATACTTGCTCTATGGGGTGGAGGCAGCAAAAGAATTTGAGTGTTTGAGCACCTAGGTCTGACTCTCTGCCCCTTACACTGCCTTGCTGGGAAGCCTTTGACTGCTCATCTTTGCTACCCTGAGAATCAAGTGTGGACACAGAGTGCTTTGCCCTGTTTAAAGAGTTGCAGTAGGATGGACCCCAGGCACCAGAAGCAATCAACCACAGGTGCAGCCCAGTGGCTCCTGACCCCCAAATGGATTGTAACAGACATTGTCATATGCTTCAGTCCAATCTTCGACAATTATAAAGCCAAAGCCCAAACATGTAAATCATACATTTGACACCAGAATCATATTCCCCATCCAGTATATAAAGTGTACACATTGACATGTCAGTGCTCACATTTCCACATTACATGTAAAGCACACAATTTTTATTCCACAGTGTTCTAGTGTAGTAAGTAAGTTTATTTGCAGATTAATTAAAATCATTGCAATTTTAAGCCATACAGAAAACTAATCGAAAGTTATTGCTAAAAAAGAAACATTATTGGTTAAAAGAGAGTTCGTAATTAAAAGCACCTTACAGTGTAAAAACAGTAATATAAAAACTTTCTGGCTAATAGTTCAGTAAAGTGCTCCATGCCCAGGTTTTTACAAGTGATTTTGCGCCAACTTCTGCTTAAAAGGCAGTTGAGAGACACCATGTAAGTCAAAAGAAATTCATTATTGAGGCATTGTGCTATGTCAAAAGGGTATCTTCGTGCAATACAACCAGTAGTCCATAAAGTGCTCCATGCACAGGTTCTCCAATGAGGGTTTTCCGGTTTCTACTTGGGGGAGCTCAAATAATTTGAAGGCTTGGCAAAGGTGAGTTTAACCGGAATAGGTTGGGTGCTGGGGCCTCCTGATTGATGGTTGAGTTTTTGAGTGGTGATAGATTATAAACGCCCAGATCAACTAACAAGTGCAAGAGACTTTGGCAAAAAAATTCTCTGCCCTCGATTGCCATTATTTGTCTGAGGTGATTGAGTAGACTATTAATAGTTTGTTCACTTGTAGTAGGAACTTGGCGGCCCTACAAGAGAGCTGAATTGATTTGTTGTTCAATGATGTCAGCACAGAAAGGCGGGGCACAGTAATTTCTGTCTTAATTGACTTGATTTCAGTTTGTTGCATTTGATGATTTTAAATCTTCCTCCTTCTCTCTCGCTTGTGGCGTCCCCCAGGGCTCGTCTCTTAGCACAACTCTTTTTAACATCTATGTAGCCCCATTGGCCAAACTTATTAGATCTGTTGGGTTCTATGCAGTTACTCACTCAGATGAGACCCAATTAGTGATCTCAGTATCATCCAATTTTTCAGAGACAGCAAAGCGTTTTTACAGTTGTATGCAGGAGATTGAAAAATGGATGGCCCAAAATTGCTTGAAGTTGAATTCACGCAAGACTGAGGTATTGCTCTTTGGAAAGGATCCCTCCTTTTAGACCCAAGATTGGTGGCCACCTGACCTTGGCCAACTTCCGTTGCCAGTTACAAAGGTAAAACACCTTGGAGTTATCTTTGATAATCAACTGACCTTCGAAGGGCACGTAAATGTAATCATGTCTGCCTCCTTTTTACTATGAAACTTTTAAGAAAGATCTTCCCTTTATTCCGAAAGACCTGCAAAAAAACTGTAGTTTTCATGCTGATACTCTCAAAAATTGATTACACAAATGCTCTTTTAGCAAATATCGGAAAGAAAAGTCTCAATAAGCTACAGGTCCTACAGAACTCAGCTGCTTGCCTTCTACTTGGCACATCTAAAAGACAATCAGTCACAGCTGCCCTTCCGCTTCTCCATTGGTTACGTATGGAGAAGCGTATACAGTTTAAGGCCCTGTGCATTGCGTTCAGGGCTCTTCATGGGGAAGGTCCTCAATTTTTTAAGCTCTGGTTTCATTGGTACATTCCGTCAAGATCCCTTTTGCTCAGAATCAGCATGTAATATCATTGTTCTTAGAGCAAAAAGAGCATAATGGGGCAGGAGAAGTTTCATAGGCAGCACTTCCAATCTCTGGAACAGCCTTCCATTATTCCTAAAAAAGGAAATGGACCTCCTCTCTTTTACAATTTTTTTTTAAACTTGTCTCTTCAATCTATAGGGAGTTTCTTAGCCTCGGACAGCCTCTTATCCTTGGACAGCCCTGTTAGCAAACTTGCTCGCCTAGACACTCCCGGATAGTAGTGCGCGTTTATTATAAATTCCTGTTTCATTTCATTTACAGCGGGGCAAATACACAGGAAATGTAGTAGGCTTTCATAAAGTCGGCCACATTGACCACAAAGGGGGTTCAGCCATCTTTGTTTCCAGGGCGGAACCTGATCTTTTGAAGGAAAGGCTCCCATTCGTGTTGTTAAATAGAAATGCTGGATAGTTTGAGAGATGTGGCACGTGAGTTATGGTTGGAGCCCCCAGATGCTATATGATTGCAAAACTGTACAGCCGTGTTTTTTGTCTGCCAATTCCACTTTGTCAAAAGACCACGGTTTTAACTTGGTGGCTTTGTTGGTGATCTTTTTAAATGCTGTAAAGCTGATATTTAGCTCACAGGCCTCATATAGATTGAGAAAAGTCAAAGCTTGATGGAGCACTGTTGACCAGTCATTTTTATTAGTAAGCTGGCTTTCCATTTCAGACCAACACAATGCGGCCAGTGACTCAGGTGGGGCAGCTTTCCTCTTCCAGCACAATTTGATTAAAGCAGCCATCCTCACTGGGAGCTGGTGCAGAAGCCCAAATTCCAGATGCACTTGTGCTTGGCAGGTGTGTTGAGGTAGGTGAAAGATGCTTTTGAACAGGGCGGACTGTAGATTGTTGAGAGTCGTTACGTCTTTCTACTTAAGGAGTTCTGAGCCATAAGTCAATGAAGGTAAACATTTTGCTCCAATAATTTGCAAAAGGTATGACTGGAGCAAACTACCCATCTTTTTTTTTATTAGGATAAGGGCAAAGAATAGCGTATTTGCTTTGGCCCTCCGTTGTGCTATGTACCTTTTGAAATTTAGTCTTGAATCGATTTCCACCCCTAAATATTTATAGATGCTGACCTAGTTGATCTTGTTTCCGGCAGCTTCCCATGTGAATTTAGAATTTTGGCATCTGTTTTTTGGCAGGATGCATAGGACTTTAGTTTTTACTGTAATTTAGCTACAGGCCCAAGGATTTGATATTGCTGTGGACAGCAGTTATTTGGCGCAGCAGGCCAATGGGAGTCTGGCTACATAAGACAATGTCATCTGCATATTGTAGACTACACACTGGTCTGTGTGCGAGTTTTGGTAGGTCACTTGAGATTTCTGATAACAGGGCTTCCAGGTCTGCTGCATAAATATTGAAGAGGCAAGGGGCGGGGACACATCCCTGTTTAAGACCAATGGATGTGGGAATTTTTCTGGTCGTATCACTCTTGCCTATTTTAACTTGTACCCAAGTATCAGTGTGTAAATCGATGATGGTCTTAAGGAAGTTTGGGGATACTCCCCGCCTTGTCATTTTTTCCCATAGGAGGCCTCTTGGGACCGTGTAGAATGCTGATTTTAAGTCGACAAAACAGGTGTATAAGTTGGAGGTCTTATGGGTTGCTTTTTCAATCATGAGAGTAAGGGCCAGATGATTGGTAGTTGTGCTCATGCCGGCCCTATACCCCGTTTGAGTAGCCGGAATGCTGTTTTTGACTGATACCCATGCTTCCAGATCTATCAGAAGGTTTGCAGCATAAAGTTTGGCTTTGTCGTTGATCAGGGCAATTAATCTATAGTTTGCTTGGTTTGTCCGTGAGCCTGATTTGAAGATGGGGTGAAGAACACTGTCTCTCCATGATGGTGGAATTGTATTGGTGGTAAATGCCAAATTGAATAGGGGTGTTAAATACAATGCCCAAAAGGCCTGGTCTTACTTAAATACTGTGTTGGGGAGACCGTTTGGTCCCGGTGCCCCATCTGATCTAGGTTTCTTCAAGGATTGCCCAACCTGCGATTCTTTCGGCCAATTTACCTCTGGCGAGCTTTCTGTGGGCGCTAGGCCCTCGGTGAATGCACCTTTTGGTATGGCACTGTAGGTAGGTTGCTCTGGGTGGGCTGCCTCAATGTACTTTATCCAATCCGATTCTGAGATTCCTGCATTGTAATGACAAAAGCTGCCATTTGCAAGTGTATACATTTCTGCCCAGAACTTGTTATTGTTTTTTGTTTTACCTGTGTATAACAATTTTATCCATATGCTTTCCTGATATGTTTTTTTAGCTAACCAGATTGCCTTTTTGTAGGTGCGCCTCAGTGTCGCTGTTTGCACTATGATGGAATGGCTGGGCATTGGGTCGTGTTCTCGCAGATGCCTAATTTCCTTATTAATGGCTCTTTTTTTCCTCCAAAGGGCTGCGATAAACCAAGGGGCCCCTTTGATTGTAAGGTTGAGGGTTTGTGGAGAGTTGGCTGGCCAGTTGGTGACGAGTCCCGCTATGAGGAGTTTCCAGTTAGTCCACGTCACCTGTTGAACAGTGGTTATGTGAGAAGTGAATGTGGTTATGTAGTTCATTATTACGGGTGCCATCCTTCCATTCGTTTTAGATTATAGGCACAAGGATGGGCCATTAGGTCATTGCTTTTGGGGGTTCTTTTTGAATGTATTAGAAACTCGACCTGCTGGGGAAAATGGTCACTCTCTACTCTAGGTATTTTGGAGAAAGACAAGATTTTGTCGAAAATCTCAGAGTCCACAAATGTGTAGTCTAAGGTGGAGGTGGTTTTGTTTGAGATCCTTGTGAATGCGTCTGGTTGATCTTGTGGAAGGTGGCCGTTTAGAGAACATAAGCCAATTCCCTCGAG
Organism: Calotriton arnoldi; assembly: GCA_963921515.1. Classification (NCBI taxonomy): domain Eukaryota; kingdom Metazoa; phylum Chordata; class Amphibia; order Caudata; family Salamandridae; genus Calotriton; species Calotriton arnoldi. The sequence continues at coordinate 193,865 of CAWUFW010014735.1, forward strand.
GGCAATTGTGCATGATTTCTCATGGTGCTCAGTTTTTTGATGTTTTATTATTACCGGAGGTAATTGCTTCATGGTTTACCCGAGGAACTGTCAGTCGTTTTGTTGGAGGTTTGTTTGTAGTAAGTGCATGTTGAAGTCTCCAGACAATACAATTTTGTATTGAGAAAATTTAATGAAGGATATTTTAAAATTGATACTAATGAGGCGATGTGATCCTGTTTGCTCTTCTGACATGGATGAAGATAAACATTGCAGAGTAGTTTGTTAACGTCAACAGTAATGGTTTGAAGTCCTGGGTCCCGACGTGATGAGAGTTTGAGGCATTGTACCCATTCCAGCCCTTGAAGCAGCTGGTGGTCAGTTGTTATGTAAATTGAGAGGCCTCCTGCTGCTCTGCCCTCTTTGGATATTTTTATTGCTTCTTGTTGGTACTCTTTGAAACCTATAAACAGTGTTCTAGTGTGAAAATTACAAATAGTTTTTTTACATTTTTACATTTACTTATAAAATGTATTTATATAGTGCAGACCTAGCCACATGGGAAACAGACCCCTTAAAAGTAAATAGAAAATACAACGAGTACAGTAAGAAACAGTGTAAATAGTAACAATGCAAACAAGAGAGTGGGGATACATACTTTTGTGATAGTCCCTTGGAAGTGTTTAGTCTTTTAGATCAGTTATTGAATTTGTGTGTCATCATGTTCCCCCTGAAAGATAGAAGGCAGTATGTTGCAGTTAGACAAGGGGGCATATCATCAAGAGCATTATCGCCGCTTTAGCGGCATTTTTTGCCGCTAGAGCGGCGATATTCCTATCGCCCTATAAACAACGCGGCGCTAACATGCATTAGTGCATGTTAGCTGCCAAATTCCCAACCCCTGGCATCTCAGTGATAAACATCGCTAATGAGATGCAAAGTAGGCTTGGCTGGGAAAACTACATGGGAAATTATCGCTTAGGCAGCTTCGCGAGATTAGCAAAGAGCCTTAGCGATAATAATCATCGTGCTAACTCTGCCTTAACGCAGGAATTTAACGTCTGTTAAATTCCTGACTAAGGCATTCCTAACATGGGAGGTGGATTATGGTGATACGACCACAGGGTCGTATCACCAAGGCTATCGCCGTTTTGAGTGCAACATCGCTGGTTTTACAGCGATGTTGGCCCATTTCCCTGGTTAGCGCTGGAATATTATCGCCCTGGAGTAACGCGTTGTTGATAACGCGCTAACCGGGCGATAAATTCCAGCGATAGATGGCAATAAATATAAAAGCGCTAAGCGCGCTTTGCGATATTTATCGCCGTCTGTTGCTGATATGCCCCAAGATGCTTTGAGTCATGGAGATAATTTATTCATCAGTAAATGCAAGGGGTTTTCCTATGAAGAGCAAGGCAGTTATGAATGCTTAGGTCAGAGATACTTGCTATCCAATTATGTAGTGGGGAATGAGGACCGTGACAGTAGAGGAGTAAATATTCTGTTTTTGTGGTGTTACACTTGAGCAGTGTCATCTTCAGGATTTTGGGGGCCTCAAGCAACAAATATTTTGGGGGCCCCTGTTTAGGACAGCTTTGTATTTTACTGTCCATTTTCTGCTAATTTAAGCCCTGTGATCCCAAACAGTGTTTAATTATAAGGCAAAGGTGAGATTGATAAATAAACAGAATCAAGATAGAGAAAAGATCACTTTCACAAATGCCTCTTAGAAGGTGGGGGCCCTGGATGATTGCCCACTTTGCCCATGCTTTAAAACTTCTATGAGTTCATTCACTTTGATGGATTTTCCATGAATATTGTGGGCTATAGATTTTAGATGGGCTTGATATTTTAAGGTAAATATGCCATACATCAACAGCATACTGGCATAGCTATTCCTTGTATTAGTACCATTTAGGACGCAGTTTCATTTGACAGTGTTTTAGCAGGTTGTTGTTCAATGTGTGAGATTAAGTTGAATACAGGAAAATTTTCATTTAGTGTTCTGAAGAAGGAAAGTTTGGAGACCAGTCTCAGGTTTTGGAAGTCATTGGGGTTCAGACCTGGTTTTCTCAGTAGGGATTTGATCTGTTCGGACTTAAATGAATGCAGAAATAATATTGCGCATAGCGAGGTGCTAATATTGTTGAGGATTAATGAGGTGATATCTTAAGCACAAGTTTTTATTAGATTAGCAGGGATGGGGTTGTCAATAGATGCAGAAAATGTGGTTAGACATATGATTTAAAGAAGTGATTTTGTGAACTTGTTTAAATGTTGACCATGTTGGAATGTATCTTTCTGGAACATAGGGTGTAAATATTTCAATAGGGTCTTTCCTGCTCTCCTAGTGAATCTTTTTCAGAGATTTTAGCAATGTTGTAAGCAAAGGAAGCTGAACTCAGTACTTTTGCTTCCATAATAGCCTTTATACAGTGCTTGACAGCTTTGAAGAGTGTTGTTCTTGGGTTTTTCAAGGCCTCCCATCCTGTTCTTTGGGAGATTTTCTTTGAATTTTTAGAATTTGTAAGGTGGCATGGATTAAACTTTTCCCTAGATATTTTCCAGTTTGCTTACTTTTCCCTTGCTGCAGTTCATTTCTTTGTACCAGGACATGGAGGGTTTTTGCCTGACATATTTTTGTATTAGGTGGATAGCTTGTTGAAACTTTCTAGATTGCTTGTGTGTGGTATGTCATGACAGCCTCCCTGGAGCATTGGATGGTTGCATTTTTTAAATTCTTAGAGAGTTGTTGGGTAGAGATTTTTTCAATTAGTGTTTATTATTTTTTTGTGCTTGGGTCATCCTTTGCTATGGATAGCTGCTGTAGTGATGTGGAGTGGGAGTCCATAATAGTCACACAAATCCTAAGATGATCTTCAAGCTTAGTAGTGTTTGGGGTCAGAATGCAAGGTGTGGAGATTTCTCTTGTTTTGGAGCAGTTGTGAGACTAATTGTGAAGATTGCAAAATTCTTTTATTTGCAATGAGAGAGGATTTTGATAATATTCCAGAGAATGTTAAAATCATGTACCATAATGTTGATTGAGTACTTTGTTATCAGGGAGGCAATAAGATGACTGAAGGCTTGAGAAAGGTGGTATTATAACCTTGGGGTGCTGAATGGCATGACATCTTATGGCTTTATTTTGGTTTGTTCCTACAATAACTGGGAGAGGTTCAAAGAAAGAAAATGCAGGTGAGTCTCTGTAGCACAAGACCAGTTGTTTTTGTGAATAATGGCTAGGCTGCCTCAGTGGGGTCTACGCCGCCTTTGTGGGGGTCAGTCATTTTCAACGATTGTGTAACCCTCATTGACTAGGATATCAAAGGACATCAAGGATGTTGGTATAGCCATGATTTAGTGATGAATAGGAAGTCTCAGAAGTTAGGTGAAATAAGATCAGTAATCTTAAACATGGGAGCGTGGGATATGCTACCACTGATTAGCCTACATGTTAGGGAGGATTATTTATGTTGTGGCATGAGCTGAATTTGAGTGGTTCTTATTTGGATTAGGTTTTTATGGTGTTGGCCGAGGCTTCGTTTTTATGAGCCGTATGCCTATCCATAGTGGTATGAATGCTTAGGATCGGGGAGGGAAACAAATGTTCGGTGACCATCACGCATGTTATGAAAAAGATTGCATGGTAATGCCATCCAACAACCTCTTAATATGGTGCATATGTAGATGCTACTTGGAAAAAAAATTCAACCCAGACCGTAACTTGATACCCCATACCCAACAGACCAGGAAACACTTCAATCTTAATAATAAGGTAAATAGATACACCTAGATGTAAATTAATTTGACCACTCACTCAATTTCACAACAGAACACTTAACAGTCACCTTACATTTATTGCTTAAACAGAATGAAGAGATTCCTTAGACTGCTTTAACTAAGTTAGGTATAACAAGCTATGATCCACGTTCTCTTTCAGTCTAATTTTACCTTATGCTTGCTTCCTGTGAAATTCACTATGGTCTAGAGTGCCTTTTTTCAAACAAAACCCATGCACTCTGAAAATGTTTTTCTCTTTTAGTTTTTCACGAAGTGCTGTAATACCAGTTTGCAATGCAGCACAACTGCTTGTTGGTCCTTAATTTTATCTATTTTATCATTTCATGACTAAGTTAATATTTTTTCCATTTTACTTGACAATGTACAATTACATACTTGAGAATGCCCTGGGCGGGCAATGATAGAAGGGAGGAACAAGTGTTGGGTGGCTATATGCAGAACAGTGAAACCTCTTTAATCAATAACGTATACCATAATGTAGGTAAAACACGCCAAAGAAGGAATACATATTAAATTACTTTGTTATTTGATTATTATTTTGTGTTCACCTCCAGTATAAGTGAAAATGAGGGCTCCTAGGGTGGTATGCATAGGATGTCCAACCCCAAGGAGCTTTGGGCGAATGATGCAGCCCTGGCCCAGGGACAATGTCATTGGTCCTTTTTGCTTTGGAGGTGGAGCTTATCTGATGGTTGGTCACCATCTTTTCCCCGGGTATTTCTTCCAACGTTGTGGTCCCGGTAGGATGTAGGGTTTTTTTCTTGTCCTGTCCTCTCCTTCCCCTCTTTTTTGGGATGACTTTTTACCGTCTGCTTATTTGGTTAGGTATGCAGTTCTGGTGCTAGGTTTGTCACTATTAGGGCAGGTGGCAAAAATGGAGGAGCTTGTGGCAGACCAGAAGGGCTGGGGGCACTGCACAGTAGTCCATGGATGAGAGAACACCGGGGAGAGCTGGTTGGTTCATGTGTGAAGGTCAGTGAATGAAAGAAAGGGGATGGTGAAGAATGAATGTTTGTATAATGGTTTGGGGAAAGTTCTTATTGGGGGGAGATTTAAGGGTGTGGGGGCTAGGAAATATTTTTGTATTAGTGATCCGGGGTTTTTAAGCCATTGTTAAAAATGTCAATATGTTTCAGATCTGCATACTTGTCCTAAAAAAGCAGCCTTTTGCTCTCACCTGGGCCTGTTTTTTTCTGCCCTGTTTCACCTGAAGCCATCAACTCAATAAAGACTCATAAAAAATAACTGAACCTTGTGGCCTTCCCTGTGGGGACAAGTAACACAAGGACTTTTCAATGACCAAATGTTTGCTTTCTAAACACAATGTTTTGATCTGTCACTAAAGTTTATGTTAAATTGATCTACATACCTGTAATGTTGCATTATCATTTAGAATTATACATATTTTTACATGATATTCCTCGAATTTAAGTCATGACTTTTTACCAGTTAGACCAACATTTAAATTGCTATTTGATCATCAGCAAGTAACAATACATTGACATACAATTATCCACACAACTCACTAGCCAAAGCTTTCATTGCCTTATATCTAGTTGTCCTGCACCTCCTCTTTCTCATTCTCCCTTCCTTCCTTCCTCTCCTCCTCCTCCTCTCCTTCATTTTTCTTCTGAGCTTTTTTTGCTTCAATTCTGGTGAGAGCTAGTAGGAAAAAAGGAAAACCGTGGGCTGTTGGGCAGTTTTGAATACTAAATGAGCAGCGCTAAAAGCTCAGTTAATCCATCGTTTCCTGCTCATCAAGGGGCATATTTACGAGAATTGTGGTACAGGGCAGTGCAGCAAGATGCCTTACTGTGCTGCCCTGCGTAATAGGGAAAGGGCAGGAATGCATAGTATTTATCCAATACAGCGCATTCCTGTCCTTTCCCCCTGCGCTGGTGCTGTTTTGGCAGCCTAGTGCCAACGCAGGCACCCTAGTGCAAGGGTGCCTGTGTTGTAGGCAGGACTGCTGTTGTGCAGTAAGGGTCACCTTCCTGCACAAAAACAATCCATAGAGGAGTTTCCCTCTTTCTATGTGTGCTGCAGAATGCAGCTCGCATAGAAAGAGGAAAAAAAGAGAAGAAATAAAGACATGCCTCACCTGGGGAGGTGTATCTTTTTGGTGCATTCCCAGTTTTACCAGGTTTTTGTAAATGTGGGAATGTGTCAAAATCCATTGGAGTTAAGTGGAAGCACCCACTGCAATGCCCATGGAACACCTCCCTTGCGCAGAGCAATGCAAAGCAGCGAGTTGCGCTGGTTTACATTGTTCCATATTTTTTAAGCCATTCAAAGCCAAGCAAAGTGGCTTTGAGTGGTTTCGGAAATATGACTTGGAGGTCTGCGTCCTGATTGTACCATGTTGCGTGTTGCAAGCATGACGCAATGCCCTCATAAATATGCCCCTAAGTGTTAAATACCCTAGCATTCCCTGAACCACTGTATGTTCTCTGCCTTTTTCAGAAAAAAGAACTATCCATTTGTATTTGTTTTGTAGTTCCGGGCGATGGTACTTAAATAAAAGTCTCTGTCAAGCTCTCTGATTTTTTTAAACAGGGCAAGTCTGCCTCTGATAGCCTTCATGAATCAACAAGGGATAGGTTAGACAACTGTTGAATGCTTTTGATGTGCTATTTTTTTCTTACAGTTTATATTTCAAAGGAGAAAAAATAGAGATGGTTGATGTTTTCCAGACTATTTTATCTGTCCTGGAATGAAAGTACCATCTTAGCTGGTAAGGTGGCAAACATAACTGTTTCCCTGCTTCAGGGAACTGAAGGGGACAACAGGGATTACTATAGGATAATGAATGCACCTGAATTCAGAAAAGGGGCTCTGGTCTCGACTTACTGCGAAAGTACCCATCAGTACAGCAACACAGCTGTGCTGTGAACCCAGGCCTTCAGTCCCATGTCACCCCTCCCCCTACTCCACATTGCCACAGCAGTATGACAGGTTTCCCAGTTGCTCAGTCTGGCCTACAGTTTATTACCCTGTTATTCCAAAATATGTACAACACACACAATAATATGTAAGTAAATATAACACATGGTAAATACCATGCAATTTCTGTATTCATGGCAAATATATTTTATAGCAGGCTCATTCACCAGTAATTGGCAGTGCCATAAGATTTAGCTGCATTGCCATTAAGAATGGAACTACCTGGGGGTGTGGTTTGAGCGCCAACCAAGATGGTGGCGCTGCTGAGTTCTGGTCGAGACGGGGAGCTTGTCAACAGTTTTTGGGCCTTTCCAGCACTCACTGGCAAGGAGACATCGATGCGTCTCCTCCAGAACACCCGGTGAATAGCTGGAACACTTTTTCCAAGTGCTTCTCTTCTTCTCTGCACGCAGCTGGCCCGTGGAGATTTTCTGTCTGAATGAGAGACACACCCACCATGTTATGAGGCAGTGAGCGCATCTCGATAATTACAGAATTACAAGCTGCTCTATTCTTTCAACAAACGCTAGCTCTCTTTCAAAATATGAGGCTGGCCCGGTGACTATTCAATCACCTTAAGGAATTTCCTGCATGTAATCTATATGGAGGTGAGCTCGTTTTTAACAATTTTCATTAAACCTGGATGTCCAAATATTAATCTACCTCCGTCACCTAATCAGCTGGCCTCTGGAAATGTTATGTTACTGAGAACATTATATGCTTAAAGTAACTGCCTCTATATTTCAACTTGGCCCCTGAGTTATTGGTTATAAATTTCAGATACATGAGATGTTAATATTTCTCTAATTGCAATATCACCTTTTTATGTGGCTGCATCCAGGGAGACGAATACTGACATTATTATAATTCTTCTTGCTCAAGATTTTTATTCTCTACAATTCTTATAAGTACTGCTTCTCTGTTTGCCAGAAATACTTAATATTGCAATTCAATTGAAGTTTGCCTCCAATATATTGTAAGTGACTATTATCCTATCAAAATGTTCCCCTCCTCTAACCCATCTATCTTATATGGGGAAAACAAGAAATCTTAAACTATCTGGAGCCTCTAACAATGTTATACTATCAGACTCAGACTCTACCTACAGCAAAATGGATGACACTGTCTCTCAGAAATCTGACCCTCACCCAGAAATTATTAAAAAAACATCTTTGCAAGGTAAAATACCACTGGGATCAAGAGGCCAAAAAGGTACCCCCCCCCCTCCCCCGGCCAGTTAAACTTACTATTGCCTCTATGGATGTGATCCTTGAAGAAATGTTTTCATTAAAACCCTTCATGGAGGAAACTACTAGGACTTTGCAATATTTAATGATAAATGGTCTTCTCTGGAATCATGAGTTTTGATGGTGGAGCAAAAACCAGAGAGCCTTCAACTTACAACTTCACATATTTCCTATTTGGAATCAGAAATCTCTCTACCTAAAAACATACAGAAGATCTTGAAAATTAAAACCATAGAAGTAATCTTTGCATTTATGGTCTCCCTGAAAATACTGAGGGCTCTAATCCGACAATCTATTTTCACTACTTTCTTCCAAAACTTCTCGATATGCCTCTGACCACCTCTCTCAACATAGAAAGAGCTCTCACGCTTGGTCCCAGAGTTTCCACCAAACCGAGAGGAGTTGTGTTATTTTTCTGGCAAAACACTGACCTTTTACAAGCCATGTCTGCTAATAAATCTGAAACAAAAATGATTTGGCTGGCCATAGACTATATTTCTCTCGAGATGTGGCTAAAGCCATGGCAGATTGCCGGAAACAGTTCCTGGATATGCGTCCTTAGAGAGCCATGAATGCCAGATTTGGTTTAATACATCCTTGCTTGTTTAAGGTGACTTACAAGGCCAAAACTACTACTTTTGAGGAACCTGCTGCACTACAAAAATTTCTTCAGCAACATAGAGAACACATGGACACTTCAAGAATTACTTAATTTTTAACTTATTTTCTTGCATGTTTTCTTAGTAACTATAAGATTATTATGATCTCTTCATGTCTTGTTACGATCTTTTTATCACACTATAACAAAATTTTAACATATATAATATCTCTCTTTCATGTTTTCCTATCTCATTCCTTTATGGTCCCATTTTTGTCTGATGTCTTCACCCAAGTCAAAGCTGCCCTGCTGTCCTCTGGAGATCGAGTGCTGTCACTGTCGTCTTTTGGTGTTGCCACCCTCCCCTTCGTCTTATTTGCATTTTAGGTATGCTTTTCAGTCATCATTTTCATGACTTGTACTGTCTCTATGTTTTCCTTTTCACTGTATTCTTTTCTCTGTTTCTTTATATTATTCTATTATGTCTTCTTTTCCTCCTTATGCCTCATCCAAACACCTCTATTTCCACCCATTTCTAACCAAGCATACTTTCTCTTCCTCCCAATGTTTGATTCATTGTTTTACTAATTTGTTTACTGTAGACATATCAATTGAACATACTTTTGTTTAGTATTACATTCTGAGTTACTACATAGAATATTAAGGGTTGAGGTAACCCTACTAAAAGGCAGAGAGTATTATCTCATCTAGCAAACTAAAAACAGATGTGGCACTCCTTCAGAAATCACATCTCTTGGAGTTGGAGGCATACAAACTAAAAAGATATTGAATAGGACATGTTTTTGCTTCCCCTGTCATGGGGCAAAAGAATGGGGTACTTCTTCTTTGTCGCCAAAAAATTGGATATTACACTCATACACCAAGAACACGAAGTACACTCACTATCATTCAAAAATGAGGTTTCCTACAGCATCTCATCGATTCCAAACTCACGTTTAACAGATGAACTAAAAAGGCTGCTTGCTCATATTTAGTAAAAAAATTATGCACAAAGCTATGAAGGCCAAAACAAAATGGGAAAATTACTTGCAAATTATTCATAAATTAAAAAAGACAGAACCAAAGTAGAATCTTTAAACAACAATACTGGGACTACTCATTTTAAGGACAAAGATATTTTAAATCACTTTGTTAAATTTTATACAAATCTGTACTCCCGGAGACACAACCCCTGCAATCGGATTTGGCTAATTACTTACAATTCATTGCATCCCCAAATCCCAGCAAATTGACTATGATCAGATTGGTGCGGATATTTCCCTATCAGAAATCACCCATGCAGTCTCTATACTGAGAGGAGAGAAAGCCCCTGGACCTGATGGGTATACAATGGAGTTTTATAGTCACTTTGAAAAGTTCCTCCTCCCCAACCTTTTACATTTGTTTAATTTGTTTCATCAATAAGGGTGCCTCTCAGGGCTCCTTTCAAGATGCCATGATTTGTTTAATTTCAAAAGATAATAAAGACCTCATACAATGTAATAATTATTGCCCCATCTCTTTAGTTAATACTGATTATAAAATGTTCGCAACAATTTTGCCATTGCTCATTGACCCTATTTTACCGGATCTCATAGGCCCAGAACAATCTGGTCTTGTTAAGTGCTGGTTAGCATCTGACAATGCCTGTATCTTTTTTAATATTTTGAGTAGGGCCTTCACCTTGGAATATCCTATTGCTGCTATTGCTTTGGCTGCAGAAAAAGTTTTTGGTAGGATCAGTTGAGATTTTATGTTTCATGCACTAAAATGGATTGTTTCCCTTCAAATCTTTTAGCTTTTTATCTCCCTGTTGTACACAGGCCCTAAAACTGCAATTTGTGTTAATGGCCTGCTTTCTTTGCTTTTTTTCAATTGTTAAGAGGCATTCGCCAAGGTTGTCCGCTTTCCCCTCTTTTGTTCATTATTGCACTTGAACCTTTTTTTATCCAAAATTCGACAAAACCCTCACATCTCCGCTTTTCAAATTGGGACACAACAGTTTATGTTGATGACATCCTGTTATATTGTTCTAATCCTATCTCTTCCCTTCCTCCTTTTCCTGAACAAGTTAAAATTTTTTCTTATTTATCAGGATATCGGTTCAACACTGATAGATCTGAAATACTACCTTTAAATATCTTATGTAACATGCAGCTCTTACTCATGCAGGATTTGCTTGGCAACATACTCAAATAAAATATCTGGGACTATGGTGTTCACAGACCCTTAAAGGCACTCCTAAATTGAATTTTAATCAAATTAATAAGACTCTAAATGAAAATATTATGCGTTGGCAACCACTATTTCTCTCTTTGTTGGATAGGATGGATTCGATCAAAATTATGCTGATGCCTATGATATTATATATTATCTCTGTGATTCCAATTCGTATTCTAGATTACTATTTTAAAAAATAGACTCCCTTTTATCACAATTTCTTCGGAACGGTCAAACAACTCGTATAGCTTTATCAAATCTAAAAAAAGATAAACCCATAGGTGGCCTTGGATTTCCAAATTTAAAAAAATAACATTATGCCTTCTCTTTGAAACAATCCACCCAATGGCTTTCTCCGGACTTCCCGCTACATCCTCCTTTATGGATATTGTTAGATAAATCTCTTATTTCACCTTTTGGTTTTCATGAAATTCTGCCTTTCGTGGCAAATATCTCTGAATTGAACACTCTAGATAATACTCACTCTCGCAACAGTTTGCCTCCTCTCTTACCTTCTACCTATCCCTTGGTTACTACTTTCCAACAACAATCTATCTGGAATAATAGATATATATAAGTTAAAAACTGTTTTATATATTGAAGAACTTGGAAAAGTATAGGATTGTGATGGTTATCACAACTTTTCAATGATGATCAGATCTTATCCTTTTCTGATCTCCAAAGTAAGTTCCATTTGCTATCTACCTCTAGAACACAATTTGAATCTCTCCGCACACCCCTCACTCATTATATTTCCTTATTATCTCATACAATATTTTCCCCATCACATATGCTACACTAGTCCCACTATTAGGCACTAACCCCTCCCCCTCTACTATTTACTATTTATGAGTTACCACATGCTACCTCTGACAGAATCAAATCAAAGATTAAGTTGACCTGGGAAAAAGATTTGATGGAATCTTGGTCTACTGCTGTATGGGATAAGATATGGCTTAAGCTTCATAAATCTACTAGGGCTGCAAACACTGCACAGACTCTTTACTTTGTTTACCATTGTTTATTACTTACCCCCATAACCTTAAAATCCTTCTCCCCAACCTCAAGTTCCTCGTGCTGGTCCTGTTCATGCTCAAGTGCTGATCTGAAACATATGCTGTTTGAATGCCCTTCTATTCTCCAGTTTTGGAAACTGGTTTGGCAACAAATCAATGCGATCTTCAAAGTTGCTATACCATTTTCTTTTACCAATATTTTCTTGGACAGTTTAGCCCATCTCTGGTCTCACTTAACTGGAAGTCATAAATTGATAGATCTATTGTTAGCTGTTGATTTCTTTTAATGACTTCCAATTATAAACAAGCTCACACCATTACTTTTAGAGTCTGGTGGAATGCTGTCTATTTCCATCATAGATTAGACACCAATTTTGTCTCTCCTGTATCCTTAGCCATAAAGAGGGACCTATTGTGGCTCCCAACTTATCACACTCTAGCTTACTTTCAAATTAAACCATCACTGTGTCTGCTGACGTAAGGAAATTTGTTGTATTTGTGCTTTGTATATGTATCATCCATATGCGTGCTTAGTTTGTCCTGTTAGGGAATCCATACCTAAGAACAGTAGAATTGGAATTGTATTATTGTTGTAGAATGTTGGGACAGGGCATCTTATGATCAGCTGAAGATGTTACTGGTTGGTGAGTGCTACTGCTCCTGCTGCTGGGGTATTTGTCTACAATAGATCTTCACTGAAACTACTCTGGGTTCCAGAACATTATTACAATTTTATTGCGACGAGTTACCCCAGCATAAGGACCAATGCCAGCTACTACTGCTGAAAACCCAGATCTTTAATTATTGCTCTTTAAGTAATTTGTTGCACTTGGAGAGCTGGATGGGCATAGTTATACATGAAAGCAATTGAAGCACAGTGAGTAACCCCTGATTTTGTGGAACGTCGTGGAGTCGTTTGGTGCTTAACTTCTACACCGTTGCAGTGCCACATCGTTTAAACTTACTCTGTGTTCTTTTGCAGGTGCCATCGCCATCACAGTTCCAGACGTGAGTTCCAAGTTTCGTCTCCGTTTTACTCCTCCATTCTCATCTCAGACGTCAGAACCCGTGACCCTCCTCACCCACGTCAGACACCTATGTCGACGACTCTGCATTATATCATACTTCGGCGGCCTTCTTTGTTTGGGCCACATTAGCATGCTTTCATCATACAGCGCTTCGCATTGGATAAACGTGGCACACCTGCCATTTGTACTTTTTTTGGTGTCGGTGATGCGCACACCTGTTAGTACTTTTCATTTCTGTCAAGCATTATGCAAAAAGACATAAATGATTTTTTTTAAATTTCCTGTTTAGCATTTTAATTTTTATTTCTAATTTTTTTTAAATAGCATTAACTGGGGTTTTAAACCTTACTCCACCCCAAACATTTGTACCTTCAGCAGGAGAGAATGCTCTGAAATGGCAAGAATGGAAAGAGTATTTCCTAAATTATATTTCCTCCTTAGATGAAGATTTTACTCCAGAAAAACAAAAGAAAATGTTGTTGCACTCATTGGGTCCCATTGGGTTAAGAGTGTATAACTGTATTTGTATAAAAACACGTACAGGTGGAAATGTGTTTTTACATGCAATGGATGTTCTTGATGCATATCATGCCCCTACTGTGTGTGTAGGTATTGACCGATATACGTTTTACCACAGGAAGCAGTTGTAGGAAGAAACAGTAGAAGAGTATGTGTTTGCTTTAAAAAATCTGGTATTAACATGTCGTTTTGGCAGCTTGCATGATGATCTCATTAGAGATCAAATTGTCATGCATGCTGAAAATTTGTCCATACAGGATAGTCTTTGGGCCAAGGGAGAATCTCCTCTTCAAAAGGTTGTGGAAATTGTTAAAAGGGCTGAACTCAGTGGAAGATGTGCTAAAGCAGTTTTAGCTGATAACAAAAAGACTGTGAAATTAGATAATATACCAGGAACAAAAGAGGTAGTAAATACAATTAAAGCTAGCAACAAATCTGTTTCTACAAAGGATAAGAATACTAAACCTACTTACAAAAAGAAGCAATATGAGTATAGCAAAGAAGTAAAATATTATAGATATGGATTCTCGGGCCATTTTTCTAATGATAACAAATGCCCGGCTGGTAACCAGCAGTGTTCAGGTTCTGGTATAATGGATCATTTTTTCAAGGTATGCAAGAAAAAAGGAAGTCATAATTCTGCAGTTAAATTATTGGAAGAAGAGTTTGAGCCCCAGGATACAGATACAGATGGCACCAATATGTTTGTTTTGAGTGCAGATTGGGACTCGGTGTGTTGTTAGCACTAGGTGATAGAAAACAACCTAAATGTTGTATAGATATGGGAGGTGTGACTATAACCATAGTGAATAAGGTTTTATGGGACAAGAAATTCAAGTTGGTTTTAGGTGACAGCCTTGACATTTCTCCCAAAAGTTTCACTGGTGAACCCATTCCAGTGTTAGGTTTTAGAAAATGTAAATGCCTATTTAAGTCCCGAGAGGCTGAGTGCAAATTATATGCATCCAAAACAGGTCCATCCATTCTGGGCTGGTGGGACCAAGGAGAACTCGGTATCATATTCGATTCAAGTGAGTCTGAACCTGCTCTAGTGGTGCAAAGTGAATTAAACAACAGTACCAATGTTTAAAAGGAATAACCTGATGTGTTTTCAGATAAGGTGGGAGAACTCAAAGGGTTCCAGCACAGAATCGTATTAAAAGAGGGTACGTGCCATGCATACATAACGCCAGAAACATTCCTATGGGTGTCAGAGAGGATGTTTCAAATGAATGAAATAAACTCCTGGAGGCAGGACTTATTGAATCGGTGGAGTCATTGGACTGGGTCACACCTTTAGTGGTAGCACGTCGTGCTAACGGCAAGCTCAGGTGGTGTGTGGACCTTAGAGATTTGTATAGGAGCATACTTGTGGATCAGTTCCCTCTTACCAAAATTAACGAAATGTTATCCATTACTAAAGGGGCTAAATGGTTCACTACTATCGATCTCACATCTGCTTTTCAGCAGGTTCCTTTGCATCCCTACAGTCGCAGTTTAACTGCTTTCATGACTTCTTTTGGATGTTTTCAGTTCATCAGAGTACCATTCGGTTTAGCATCTGCGGCTGCTATGATCCAGTGTTTGATGTTTAAACTATTTAGAAGTGTGAAAAAAGTGGAATTCTTCCTAGATTATATTTAAGTCATGGGGAAACAAAGAATGAACACGATGGCAAACTCAAGGAGGTTCAAGTTATTCTGAGTGAAAAGGGTTTTACGGCACAATACGCTAAGTGCAGTTTTGCAAAAAACTCAGTTACATATTTGGGCCATGAAATAAATGAGAAGGGTATTGAACCTAAAGCATCTTTGGTGGAGGTGATTAAGGAAGCCCCTGCTCCTTCAACAAAGATGAGATCAGGACTATTTTAGGCATGGCAGAATTTTATGCTAAATATCTCAGAAATATTTCTAGCAAAACTTATCCAATTAGACAGCTTTTAAAAGATAAATGTGAATTTGCTTGGTCTGATGAATGCCAGCAAGCCTTTCAGATGGTGAAAATTAACATAAACACTGCTCCAGCGTTACAGGGGTTTGATCCTGGTTTAAGAAGTATTGTCACCACTGATGCCAGTTGGAAGGGTCTAGGGGCGGTTCTCACCCAGTTTGATGGGAGTGGGAATGAATGTATTGTTGCTTTTGCACCACGTTCAATTACCCATATCAAAGCAAAGTATTCGGATATTGAAAAGGAGGCTCTTGCTTACATGTGGGGATTAGAGCACTTCAGAGCATATATTTGGGGATCACATTTCACCCTCAGAAGTTATCACAAGCCTTTGACTAAAGTGCTTACCACATAAGGATCACTTACTGCTTCTCCCAGGTTTCCTCGCATGTCCATCAAACTCTTAAATTATAAGTACGACATATGTTATGTGCCAGGGGTCAAAAATAAAACTGCGGATTTACCACTGACAGATAAAACCGACGATGAGTTTGAGAATTGTTGTGTGGCAGGAATCAATGATGGTATTTTGGAAAATGAATGGGTGGAGGCCACTGTTAAGGATGAGTTTTTGCAGGTAATTGGTAAGCGAATTATGGAAGGTGGGCCTTCCAAGAATGATCTGGACAACAAATTCAAAGTATTTTGGGAGTTGAGGCAAGAATTATCTGCAGAGGGACGGAAAAATATTACTTGTGGGAAGGTTGTACCTCCGGATTCTTTAAAGGATAAAATGTTGGAAATATGCCATGAGGGCCATTTAGGCATTATAAAAACTAAGAGCAGGGTGAAACAAATGTACTGGTAGCCTGGTATTGACCAAGCCATTGAGAAGAAAGTGAGAAGTTGTGTTTATGCAACAATTGAGAAAAATGCCTGGTGACCATCATACCACCTTTGTGCCCCAAACAGTGTCCTGAAATGCCATGGTAAAGGATAGGTTTGGACATACTGAGTCCTGTTCAAGATGGTAAGGATTCAAAGTATGTTATTGTTTTGTTTGATCATTTTGCCAAATGGCCGGACATTGAGGTGGTAACCAAGGTAGATGCAGAATCTATAGTGCGTTTCTTCGGATAAAGTGCGCTTGAGAGAAGGGTTGCCTAAGGTCATTTTAACAGATAATGGACCTCAATTTTGTTCTGAGGCATTTAATGCATTTATGAAAAGGGAAACGGAATAGCATAGCGCAAAAGACCACCTCCATTTACCATCCAGTTGGAAATGGGGCCATGGAGCACTTTAACAGGGTGCTAAAAAATACCATTCAATTGGCTTATGAAAGGCCAATTTGTCATGGTTTAAAGAAATATTGCGCACTGTGTGGGCTTACAGGGTTACACTGTCCAGTTCCATAGGATTTTGTGCTTTGGAACTTATGAGGGGCAGATTGCCAAGTATGAAGGACAATGTGGGATGGATGCACAGTTTTAGTAGGAATGAGTGGACCCCTGCAGTGGTTAGGAAAAGATTGACCAGGACGCAGGATAGATGCAAGAAGTATCACGACAATAAGAATAGTTGCAAAATGGTTGAGTTACATATCTGTGACTGGGTAAGGGTCAAGAAACCGGGAGTTTATAACAAAAATGAGTGAAGGTTTTTTCAACCCTTGAAGGTGGTTAAGGTTCTGTGTAACACGGTCCAGTTTAGTGATGACTAGGTGTGGCATGTGAGTAAAATTTCTTTATACAAACGAGAGAAAAAAGTTCCAGTAGCTTATGAGGTGAATATTAAAAAATCTAATTGGTTATTGGATGAGGATTTTTCTGGAATGACTGGGAATGGAGCTGGTTGTAATAATGAAGAAGTGGTTGAGAACTATCATGATGTGGTGGATGACAGTGACCAATTTCCTTCCACCTCTTCTAGGAGTAGTGATGTGAGGAGGGGAAGATCAGGACGCATACTCATGAGACGCATGACATTTCATGAATAAGTGTGCAATTGAACTTTGATGTTATTGTAATAAGTTTATTTATTTTTTGACAATTTTGGAGGGGAAGATGTGGCGTATTTGTGCTTTGTATATGGATCATCCATATGTGAGCTTAGTTTGTCCTGTTAGGGATTCCATTCCTAAGAACAGTAGAATTGGAATTGTATTATTGTTGTCTTATGTTGGGACAGGACATCTTCTGATCAGCTGGAGATGTTACCGCTTGCTGGATGCTACTGCTCCCGCTGCTGTTGTATTTGTCTACAACAAATCTTCACTGAAACTACTCTGAATTCCGAAAGATTACTACAGAACCACTATGAATTAATTTATCTGCCTTTTTATTGTATTAAACCTTTATACAGTTTTTTCAAAAATGTATATGCAATACACTTCTCTTGCTTTTTTTAAATGTCTGCAGTTTCTATTGTTACTATTTATTAATCTACAGTGCTGTGGCGACACTGTGTCCATATGTCCAGCATGGGGACCGCGTGAGCACTACGTGTGCTAGGTCCTGATTGGCTATGTGTTCCAAACTCATGTGGCATCTGACTTTGTGGTGTTTTTAGGAGTGTGGGCACCCCCTATGGCCATGTGTGCTTTATTGGAGCAATATCCCCTGACCATTGTAATGTCACTGCACCTATCTGTGGGCTTGACCAAGTTCCTGCCCAAGTGTTTGCCTGCCAGCTACGCACCCTCCCACCTGTGACTTATCAATCAGTAATCCCGGGTCTAGGTCTCAGGGCCTGATTGACTACATATATATGAGTTGAGGTTGATGTGGAATTCAGAATGGGCAATTTTAGTAATGGGGATAAGATTTCATTTTTATCGATGAACGCATCGATATCCATATTAACATTGCGTAGCTACATTCTACTCACCCGACCCCTCATATACCTTCGGCTATCTCACGCTTTTTTACAGCGTAGAATGTATATTTTCCCATATTTTTATCCACTTCCGTAGGTTTATTATGTATTAAGTATTGTGTTTTACATTTATTACTCTTGCTGTATTTTACTATCTCCTTATGTTGATTTTCAGCACTGTTTATTGTTCTTAATAATTCCAAACTTAAAAAAAGAATGGAACTATTGGGCTAATGTTCCGAAATATTGAGCAGTGGAACTCCAATTAAATCTAGGCAAGGTAGAGATGTAACCTAAGCTATTTTGGCTATCAAAGTGTGTGCTACAGTAGTGGTATTTGTTGCAGCTTTGGTATTGGTTTACATGAGTAGAAAACCTACTGTCTGTATTACTAAAGACAGCCAGCGTTTCATGCTTATTTCAAGCTGTAGAATTTTTTTCAGATATGTTAGTAGATGCAGAGTTCAGTGATTTGATTTTCTTTTAAATGTATTTCACGTGCAGTAGCACAGCTGGTACCAGCCCATGAGTAACACCATATTTTTTTTACCATTCTTTGAATGGTCATGTGTTTCCCCTTGCAACATCTATGCTAAGGTAGATTTATAATTTTACATAAACTCAACAAGAGACCTCAGGTCAGAACGTGCATGCTTTTGGAATACTGATATTCATTTTGTTATTTGATTCATGATTTTCTTTTTCCCACAGTAACTTAATGTTATGGAACATGTTCATCATGTTTAAAAATCTAACTTTTTTTTTCAATTCATGCACGATGCCGTTCCTCCGGAGAGACCGTCTTTTTGTCCCTCGCTACAGACATTCGTCGTTCAGACGTGCTGACATTTCGTATAATCACCTAAGCATGGATACCAGACGTTTACACAGGGGAGAGAAATAATGGAACCGCGATTACAGCCTTCTCTAGGAGGAGAAATAAAATGAAGTCAACAGAAATGTCACATTCTCGACAATACTTCTTGATTTCTAAAACATGACTCATTTAGAAGGGTGTCTGATACGAGCATCATGTAGTCGCATGCTATAAACAGTTTTCAAAAGGTCACAATAAATGAGATGTTCAAAATGACTTCTTTCTGGTATTTCTCCCACTGATTCTGTCTGTGCTGTTTCTGTATTTATTTTTTGCCTCTCAGTCAGACACCATAGAAAAAAAGTCAAACGTAGAAACTGTTGCACCCTATGACTATCTCATGGGGTAGTGGGACTAAGATGAGAGTAGGGCATTGGAGAATTGGGTGGGAGTCAGAACGAACAACACGTGGGGGAAAACACGTCTCATTAGCACAAACCAAGACAGCCTGCTGCTCCACTGAGGCCAGTGTCATCTTAAGGATTTGGGGGCAAGGAAGAGTTTGGAGGGCCCTATACCAAATAAGTTTACATTTTACTACTCATTTTGAATTGTACTTTCCCAGGGGCACTTGGTAAGTGGAGGCCCGGGGCAATTGCCCATTTTACCTATGCTTTTTACCATTAACTGGACCCATCAGTGCCAAGCAGGCTCATAAAAGACTGCAGACTTGCTTCACTCGATCCTCCGTGTGTGAGGTTATTTGTTTACCAGCTACTGTGTGTGAATAAGGCTGATCCTGTATGTCACAGCAGCATCTTGTCAGTTGACATACAATATAGACTTTATTAGTAGCTCGTGCTGCTGTTTTTTTGCCAAAATTATAGGGATAGCAGAAGAGGCATTATATGTACTTTGACCCCCAATTACTAGCAACAGTTCTTGGCTTTTCAGTAATCAAGCAAAAACATTTTTTGTCCTTGAGCACTGAGGGGCAGATTTACAAGCCCCCTGCGCCACCAGTACGTCACTTTTCGTGACGTACTGGTGGCGCAGGGGGCTCCTCCATATTTACAAGGACAGGAAAAGCTACCCTACGTGACTTTTCCTCTCCTTGTAAATACGGCCCCTTCGCACGCAGCACTTTGCGTTGAAGGGGCGTTCCATGGGTGTTGCTGTGGGTGTTCCCACGCAACACCCATGGTACAAGACACATCTCCAGATTTACGAGAAATCGTAAATATGGAGATGCGTCTGAATGCTACGCCACCATAGAGGTGGCGTAGTGAGGCGCAACAAGGAGAAATGTTTTCATTTCTCCTCGTTTTTTCCTCTTTCAATACGTGCTGCATTCTACAGCACGCATTGAAAGAGGAAAATGCCTGTAGTGATTGTTTTTGTGCAGGAAGGTGCCCCTTCCTGCACAAAAGCAATCTCCACGACGCAGAGCATCCTTGCACCATGGTGCAAGGGTGCCTGCGCCAGCGCATGGCTGTAGCTATGCGCCAGCGCAGGGAAAGCACAGAGATGCGACATATTCTTGTAAATATGTTGCATCCTCAGTGCTCAGGAAGTGCCGCAGCGGCGCAGCCAAAGGGCTTGCGGTGCCACGCTGCGGCACTTCCTTGTAGATCTGCCCCTTACTATACAAATTTCCGGACTTTATCAGTAATTTGTTCTTTAGCACTAAGCCAACATTATGCATCTTTGCAATTGGCAGCACTTGTAGGATTCGAAGGTTTCTTCATGAGTGCTGCTGTATTTTCTAGGCAAATGTTTTAGCCCAGGGGGGCAATTCACTTGAGAGTATTATGCCTATATGGATGTATGTTTGTGGAATTTCTATAGCTTGAACAAAGTGAAAAGGCAGAGGAGTGCTGTACATGGCCAATGACCAAATTAACGTCAACAAGTGGTAGGAGAGGTAGCTGGTTTGTGGACTGTTAATGCAGTGTAATGAAATGCACTTTAATAGGGTGTGGAATCAACTCTTTCCTAAGTTGGTGCAGAATGGAGGCAATCCTGAGGATATGGGGATGTTGTTCCAGATCCTGGGTGCATAGATGGAAAAGACCTGCTGCCTGGCTTTTCCATTTTTACACTTCTTAGTTGGCAGTCTGATGGTGTACTGCATGCTGGTGTGCCAAAACCACCAGAGATGGTGAGCTAGTCCCCAAGATAAATGGGGGTGCTTGCCATGATGGCTTTGTAAATGATGCTGCTGGTTTTGAAAATGATGTGCGCTGGCAAGGGGAGTCAATGAAATGTCATCAGGATGGGGGTGATGTGCTCATAGATCTTCAGGCTCGGGTGAGATATGCTACAGCATGTTTGATCCCCTTATAGGGTGCCAGTGTGGAGTCTGAGAAGCCATGGAGTAGGGCATTACTACCATGCAGGTGTAAGAGTACAAGGGTTTGAAAAGCAGTTCTGAATTGACTTTCTGGAAGAAACTGTTTCACTTTGTTAAGAAAAGAGAAATGGTACCAGGCCATCTTTGTTTTTTGGCTTCCGCAATGTGCTGCTTGAGAGTGAGGTTGGTGTTTAGGGTGAATCCAAGTGGCTTAACAATCAGTGAAATATGGGGTTTGAAGCTTCAAAGTTTATGTCATTGAGCCAGTTTTGTATTGCTTCATGTTTGTTGTTCCTGACAAAAAACAGGAATTCTGTCCTGCTTAGGTAGAGCTTGAGTTAGGCACTGAACATACAGTTGTGGATGAAGTGCAGGCAGTGTTTGAAGTGTTGAATATCTGAAGCAGAGACAACTTTCAGGTAGGGTTGTGTTGCGTAATATACAGTTTATAGGGTTCTTTGGGCTGTCGAGTTGGTTGGAAAGGTAGGAGAAGAACCAGTGAAGGATACTGCAAGTGAATCCCATTTGAGACTAAAAGGTGGGCATGAATATAGAAGGGTTGACTATGTAAAAGACAGTTTAGAAGTCCAGAAATACCAGGAGGCATGGGTAATCTTCATAGTTGGTCAGGAGGGCACTCTCTACGGTGTGTATGGAAGCAGTCTCCAAGCACATGTGGATTAAAAGTAAAATGTAACGGCCCACATATTCTTTTGGACTGCTTGTGGTTCTTAGAAGAACGGAAAACATTTTTAAAACCCCTTTTTATTGCCTATGAAATTATTAGTAGGGATCAAGCTCTTAGTTTATTGGTCAATATGAGATTTTTAAATGTGACATGTGCAATGGGAAGATTCTTAATTGTAATACAGGAGTCGTTGAAGGAATTGGTTATATAATTTAAAATGGGCGGGGTAGAAATGTGATCTTACCCATGCTTGGGAATACTCTTGTTATTTATGGTGGATGTACAAATGTATACCCAACGTATAAGTGATCTCTTCCCCTTGTTGATGATGAATTAGGCACTCCCTATGGTTTGGTAGAGTTCCCTTTGTTTATTTTATCAGGATTTTATTGTGTTTTATACTGTTTTATGGTTACAGTGTTTGTATAATTCATATTTTAATTGTATGTATTGTGGTACTTTTTTTTTTATGGCTATATATGCCAAATAAAAATATAATAAACGAACGAACGAGTCTCCAAGCTGCAAAGTGATCATATAACATTATTGTGATCTTGGAACTGAATACAGTCTGTTTTTCAATGATTTGACAATAAATGGTATGTGAATGATAGGCCAGTTGCTAGCAAAGTCATCAGGGTCTAGTGTAGGTTTCTGTAGAAGTGGGAGAATCTGGCCTAGTTTGAGAGCTTCTGTGACGATTCCTTGAGGGAGGCATTGAGAATATTAAATAGGGGTAAGACAGCATCTCGTAAGAGAGCTTTGAAGACATTTGACCCCCAATACCCTCACAAGAAGAGATTTTCCAAAGCATTTGACCCTGATGGCATCAAAGTAAGTAAATACAAATAATGGCCTTTAATTTAAAAAAAAAAAAATGAATAACTTTAAAATCTAGTAGAGTCTGACCCAAAGCCAGTGTTGGAGTTACAAGCCATAGCTTGCATTTTTACTCATTGGTAAATGTCATTTTTCTTAGGCCTACTCATCCTTGTTACAGTCATTACTTTTAAAGTGATCCCAACATCTTCTCAGGAGAAAAAAAGGAAGTAGAGGTGAACTCTACCCACTTTCATGAGCGCTAAAAAAGTTTAGCCTACCTATAATCCTTCATGACTTTAGCAAGCAAACTGAAAGCCAGCAGCCGGAGGAGGGTGGGCAGATGAAAAATGCTGTGATAAGAATGATAGGACTAAAGATATTGAAGATTTTCAATAAGTAACCAGTGTTTTCCCCCTCCCTCATCTGTCCTCTTCCCAATCATTACTTTTAAGGAATACGAAAGTTAAATTGGCCTTTTAGACAGAAATAAATAATCCAGAGCCACAACATTAATCATGTGAATATTTTTTTTACTTAGTGCACTCAAAAAGGATTTATCCAGATAAAACAGAACCCAAAACGCTATGGCCAAAAGAATACCCCACCAAACCTGCACCTTCAATCCAGTAATGTTTAACAAATGTGGGAAAGGCCGCCCAGGTGTCCACCCAGCAAATCTCTGTCAGTAAGTCCCCTTGCACATCATCCTATGACACAGCAGGACCTCTTGTAGATTTCCCATGGGTAATATCCAGAAGTGGAGTGTCAGACATAGAGTAAGCAATGCAGCAGAAGAGCCAATCCACCTACTGATAAAACATTAGATTCCTTTCAACACTGCTTGGGAACCTTGAAAGGTTACAAACAAATGGTGTGAGTTCCTAAAAGTTCTGGTACAATCCATGTAGACTGATACAGCCCTTTTAACATTTTGTAAGTGAAACAAATCTTTTTTAACTAAAATAAGGGTCAGGAGCAAAGAATATGGGAGCAAAGTCTCCTTATTTCTATGAGTCAAAGAAGACACCTTAAGAATGAAAGCATGGTTGGGTTTCAACACAATTACAACATCCAAAAGGAAAGGTAACTCCACAGTGTTCCAAGTTCACCAATCCTCCTAGAGAAGGTGATTGCCACAAGAAATGCCACCTTCACAGTTAAATATTTTGACTCCCCTTAGTTCAAATATTCAAAAGGACCCCACTCAAGGGGCCTCAAAACAAGAGGCAGATTCCAAAGAAATAAAGAAGGCAGTATCACAGATCTAGAAATAGAAAACCCCTTAAGAAGCCTAAAGATAATATTCTTCTTCTGGCCCATACTACTCTGGTGCTCATAAAAGACTCTTATAACTGACCACTGAGGGGGATATTACCAAGGATTTGCGATAATTATCGCAAAGCGCGCTTAGCGCTGTTTTTTTATCGCCGGCTATCGCTAGATTTCATCGCGGAGATAACGCGTTATTATCAGCGCTTATCTCCAAGGCGATAAAAAATCCAGCGATAGCGGCGAAACCCAGCAATAGCGTGAGAAATCCAGCGATAAATTCACTGCGCTAATGAAAAGCTCGCTAATAGGCAGGTGAGGACTTAACCTTTCAATCCACCTCCCATTGACTAGAATGGTTAAGTCAGGTTTTTAGCAGGTGTTAAATTCCAGCAATAATCGCGGTTAGCGCAAATTTTTTTATCGCTTCACGGGCATTGGTATTAGGGGGAAGTTGTGTTTGCGACTGTTTGCAGTCGCTTTTAGTTGGGAACGCCTACTTTGCATGTCATTAGCGATAAATATCACTGACATGAAAGCGGCGCCAAAACGGTCGCTTTCGCCATGAAGCTGTCACTAACAGCTGTTAGCGACAGCTTGCTAATAGGGCGATAGAAATATCGCCGCTTTAGCGGCAAAAAGTACTGCTAAAGCGGCGATAACGCCCTTGCTAATATGCCCCTGAGTATTAGGTATTGCCAGTGTCAAGTCTTTCTCAAAACCTTTATACAGAGATTGAAGAATAGAAAAGACATCCCATTCAGTAATGCAAATATACTTAAGGGAACACCAATGCACAAAGTTTTGACAGCGTTTATAGTAGGAATGCTATATGTTATAGTAGGATGTTTCAATCATGAATAGTCTCTGCTAAATGGACTTCACCCCTCTGTCCTGAAGCCCAACCCTCTCAACCTCCAAATTGACTGGGGCTGCAATAAAAGTGGCAGATATCCCAGTCCTTAAACAGGTAAAGATGAGAAAGAACTTCTCTAAGGTGGAGAGAGAGCCACAGGTTTCAGGAATGGAAAACATTTTCTGCAAAGCCAGAAGGGAAGAACCACTATCACCTCTGCTGCTTACTCCCAAATCCTTAAATAAAATAATTGAATAAAAGAGGAAAAAGTGGAAAAGCGACTGTGCACATTGTCCTCGCTGTTGTGAAAAGCCTTCCAATGAAAGATGCCTATACTCCAATATTCAAGGATCCATTGAGTATGTTGATCTGTATGTGCCCCCTCTATTTATCTATGACACTGCATATTCATCAAGGTTGTTCCCCAGCCCCTTGCATTGGCATCCATCATTTTCATTCCTGGTGGACCAGGATAAAGAGAAAATCTCATGTCAGAAATCGAGATTTGAGGGTCACTTGCATTTCCTTTTCAAATCACATGGAAACAGGATTCCAATTATATATGTTAATATTAAGAGTTTAATATTTTTTCTTAATAGGGTTATTCAAATATGTAATATGTTTGAAGTCAAGTGCTTCCCTGCTGTTTCTTAGATGGAGTGGGAATAGTAAATGTTAAGCCAGGGAGTAAATCTCTGCTCCGTTCGCAGAGTTTGGGTATTTCGGCAACTCTGCATTTAACTCCCGTTAAACTCCTCACTCCACAATGGAGCTGAGTTTTTTTTTGGTCTGCACACTCAAAATGTCATTGTATGTGTGCAAGAGTGACTTTCCAGGTGTTCACGATCACCCACGAGATTTTCAGGGCCATTCGCGGGCGCCACGAAATTTGCTAGCCGGCTGCATACTCCCACGAGATTTTGCAGTCACCAACATGTCATTCGGGCACGCCACCGACTTCCGGCAGATGTTTTCTGCTGTACGTGATCCCGAACATGCAGGATCTACCGCGGCTGCAATATGGGGAAGATTATCTCCTCAAGAAGCATCAAAATCTTACCTAACTGATGATTTGGAGTTAAAAACCTCCTCGAATTGACATTTGGCGGTGGCTTTTTTGTGAGAGGAGTCTTTTTTTTAACATTTTTCCAACTGGAAGGAAGTGCCCCAGAGTATTCAACTTCCTGTTCCTCCCAGTGCTTTGTCCATCTCCTGGTCACTTTTGGATTTGGATCTTGAAGGATCACTCTTTGTGTCTTCTGCATATCCATTGGGTTTAAGGACTTTTTGTATTTGAGATTTCACAAGTAAGTTGAAAACTGGTATCATTTGTTTGACTGGGGCCATGCACCTGGATTTACTTGTACTTTTAATGGGTTTTTAAAATTTAGTGTGGTGGGTGGCCTGTTGTTTCAGTAGGGGCCTAGTGATAACTGATTTCTTTGCATTTTATGTTTCTTCTTTTGTAAAGGAAAAATGTTTTACAATTTCCTACATTTCTCCATGTTTTTTAATACATTTGCAATATTGATTTTTTAATTCCCTATGCGGACTAGTCTGCCAATTAGGCTTCCAGCCAGTAGGCCCAGTGCTAGTCATGGGTGCATGAAACAACTGTTTCTGTGGTGTCTACAGCATTTAGGCCATGGATGGATTTGGATTGACATACAAAATGTGTTTTTTTGTGGTATTTCCTATTTTTTTCCTGCAAATCGTGTATAGGATTAGGTGGGGTAATGCTTTTGAAGGATGTGAGTGGTAGAAAATATTTTTTTTAGCCCTGTTTTTATTTTTGGCATTGCTGAAATAATGCTGCTTTCTCTGTTTTACCATGCCTCCTTTGTCTGGCCAGTGTGTGTGAGTGTGCTTGCCATAGGCCACCATTTGCCTTTGATCCAGATGCCATGTGGCCACTGGCCATGGGTCATTTTGTATAGTCAGTGGAATGTCCATAATCCTGAATGTGCTCTTTGTTTTACAGGCCTCCTGCCTCTCTTTCTGACTTGTGAGAAACCATGTGGCTGACGGCCTTTTTTGTGTAGGCAGCCAGTGTGCTTTTGCCATAGGCCTGCATGCGTTCTTTGTTCTGTTCTAGGCCTCCTGCTTCTTGTTGTGACCATGTGGCTGGCAGCCATTTTGTGTTTCCACTAGCCAGCCAGTGTGCTTTCCCCATAGGCCTGCATGTGTGCTCTTGTTGTGGTCATGTGGTGGGTGCCTGCCTGGCCATTTTTTGTGTAGGCTAGGCAGCCAGTGTGCTTTCCCAATAGGCCTGCATGTTTGTTCCCAATGCCTTCCTGCTCAGTGTTGTTGTTGAAGAAAATGTGGCACTGGCTGGCAGCCATTTTGTGCATCCAACCAAATTCGGCCCTTTGCCACAGGCTGCATGGATTGTTGAGCAATTAGATAGCAGATTAATAACTTATTACATCGTTGAGGATAACTTCACTTATGTTTATTTTATTTTTTATTTAATGTTTTTTATTAATTGGTAAATTATATTTTTTATTGTTTCAAATTTTTTTGTTTTTTGTATAATTATTTTAATTTTATTTTTTGGTTCATAGTTACCACTCTTCCACTACATCTGGCATCAATAAAGTCAATCCCATGTTTGCTATAGGTGCACAACAGAATTCATTGTCTAGGGACTATTCCTTCCATTGTCATTTGCCAGATGCACCTCCCTGAGTGCCACGTGACACATCACACGTGAGTGACTTCCATCACATGATGTACATAAAGCAAACAGTTTCATCTGTATGTTGTTGTTGTTTTTGCTCTTTCTTTTCCTTCCTGTGTGTACAGTCAGTCACCATGAAAGTTTATTTTGGTGTGGTTTTCTGCATACATACATACACTGTATTGTTCATTACTTAATAGGGAGTAACCAGTGACCATACTAAATGATATTGTGTTTGTTTGAATTACTAATTGAACTGCAATAATGCCACGTTTCACTGATGTCCTTCTTGCTTCTTTTCTTTTAAGTGCACAAGAGACAATATCATGCACGGTATTGCCAGAATGAAGGCCTGTGCACGGCGTGATGCGTGAGTGACCAACACATGAGAGACATCTCTTCAACTTGTGAAGCTAAGTGCACCTGCTGACAGCTTTCAGATGTCCCCAAAGAAAGGTGCTAAAACTGCTACCAAGAAAGTGGCCAGTGAGAAGAAGAAGGAGCTTACCCACCACCACTGATATGTGGCCCCAGATCTGTTTTAGAAAACAAAAAACTGTGCCTGTTACACCAACCTCTGGGGAGCAAGCTAAGAGCAGCACCCCCAAATCAGTGGACCCACCCCAATATAGGCCCAAGCCCATGTCTGTCACAGAGGAAGCCAGTCTAATCATGTCAACGCCTATGAGTAGTGATGTTGAAATTGACTTATCTCTATCGCAAAGTGGTACCCAATCGTTGCAGGAAACTCAGAGAAGTGGACAACAACAACAGCCACAATCACCAATAGTAGTTCTTTCTGAGGCAGGAACAGTTCAAGACATTGAGCATCATGCTGAGGAAGTAGAGCAATCTGCTCCAGAAGATCCATTGTCTTCCAGATCTCCAGCTAGAAAAAGGAGGGTTAGTGGTGTGTCATCTTCTTTTTCAATCCCCCCCTTCTGATGATCTAGACACCACTTGGATCCTGCCTCAGTCTGAGAGTGATACACGCCACAAGATGAGGCTAGGGAAAAGGAAGGTTTCAGAAAGCCTTAGATTTATGGAGGCAGATGTAGAAGAGGAGGATGATGACGAGCCAGTCATCATGGATGTTAGCCCAGCCCCAGTGGAGATCGATGTTACCCCATCCCAACTTCCCGGGGGGATGTAGCAGTGGCACCACAAGTCCAACCACTGCCAGCTGCCATATTTGCAAAGTCCCAGCAGTGACCTACATCCACTACCATCTCAGTAGAAGTAGGTACTGCAGAGAGTCAAACGTCAAAACGCCTACCTACCACCAGTTCATCCGACATTGGCAGTGGCACCAGCATCAGAAAGTTGAGCTCGCCAGTTTGAGACTTCTGTTCGGTTAGGCAGAAGGAGGCGAACATTGCCATATGCTCCAATTGCGGGGCAAGTGTTATTCGAGGTAATCTTGGTACAAACTATAGTACCGGGGGCCAAACAACCCATTTGAGAAAACACCATACGATCCGTTGGGAGGCGAACCTTAGCGGACAAAAAACTGCAAGTGTTGTTGGTGAAGGGGGTGAAAGCCGGTTGAGCAGGGAATCCGAATCCGATTTGATCACGCTGGAAGGTGAAGAAGAGGAAGACATCTTCAGTATGCAAACCAGGCCTCTCATTAGCAGTGCAGTAGTATCATCCACATCAGCAACATCGCAGTGGCACAAAACTCAGGTCGAGACACCTAGGTAACTGAGGACAGTGACTGCCGTGCTAAAAAGCACATTGAGCCTACCACCGCCTGCTCTCAAGAAGTCCCCTGCATCAGTGGCATCAGGAAAGAAAAAAATTCAGGCTGCCATATTTAGGCTGGAGGGGCAGTATGAAAGCAACTATCCAACGGCACGTTTGTACAAAACAAAGCTGGCTAAAATGTTAGTGCTGGACCTCTTCCCTTTTTTCTTTTGTGGAAGGGGTGGGTTTTCTTGAATTTGTGGCAAGCCATTTGCCAGACATGGAAGGTTTCCAGCTGGTCCTATTTTACAAGAGTTGCTGTTCCAGTGCTATATCACAATGTGCTTGAATTGATTGGACAAGCTTTGCAGCAGAGTGTTGTTCACAGTATCCACCTGACAACAGGACCAGTTGCCAAGCAACTGATTACCTGTGCATCACTGCACACTGGATCTCTTTTGTGGGGGCTAGAGAAAAAATATCTGCAGGTGTTGACATTGCTGAGATTTTTAATGCTGCTCGGAAGCATGCAACAGTAGCAATGTTCGCCATGGAGAAATCCCACACAGCTGCAAACATTTTGGAAGATTTTAACAAAAAGGTCCTTGAACTGCTGCGACCAAGACAGCTTAAGATTGGATTTGTTGCCACAGACAATGGCAGTAATATAGTTAAGGCCATGGCCGATGGTGGTTATTTCAGGGTCCTGTGTATGGCGCACTGCATCAACATCATTGTACAGGACTTTCTCAAAAAAGAAGACCAAGTAAGCATCTTACTGTCCACCTGCAGAAGAATCTGCACTCATTTCAGCCATTCATATAAAGCCTGGAAACAGCTGAGGGTCATTCAGCGTGATAATAGAATGCCAGTTAAAGCACTCATACAGGAGGTGCCAACCAGATGGAACTCCACTTATTACATGCTTGAACGCCTGTTTGAGCAGTACAGACCTATCAATGAACATATCATGCAAAGAGGGGATGCAACCAGTGGCGTAGCAAGGTCAGGTGGTACCCGGTGCGGAAAATTTCTTGTCACCCCCGGCTTGACAAAATGGCAAAAAATATGTATTTAAAACACATATTTTTGCGATTTTGTCACCACCATCAGTGATGAAACCCGGGGTGGCCTGCACCCACCGCACCCCCCTTCCTACGCCCCTGGATGCAACTGTGAAAGGCATGATCATTGAGATGGACCAATGGGGCCTAGTTCAATGCCTGGCAGAGATGCTGCTTCCTTTTGAGGTGTTCACATGAGAAGTCAGCAAAGAGGACAGTACCATGGGCCAAGCTATCCCATTGTTGCACATGTTACAGGAAAAGCTAAAGGAGGTGTCTGCAATGCACACAGGTGTGGAGGAAAAAAAGATGCGTATGACTTGGTGGAGAGCTTAATCCTTCGCTTGTCTGCTAATACAAGGGTGCAAAGAGAGATTACGTCCTCCAAACATTACATCTGTGCCACAATTCTTGATCCACGGTACAAATCATTACTCTCCACTTTCTTTTCATTTTCAGACAGGGACGTTAGAAAATACAAAACATAGATAGCTGAGCAAGGCGGTGAGCTAGAAAAAAACAGCAGGGAATTAGAGGCCCACTGCTCTAGGGCACAAGTCCTATGGGGCAGCCTTCAAGTTAAGAGCCTGAGGGCAGTGCTGTTGGCTCACAGCAGCCAGGACCAACAACAAGAACACCATCAACAACAAGACCAGGAGAAACAGCTCCAAAATCTGCAATTAAGTGGTTTCTACTGGCAGGGCTGAAGTCCAGTGCAGAGGCGAAGGCAACTGAGGTCGAGCAAAATGGAGTACCAGCAATGAACATTGAGTGAATGATCCGGGCCTATCTGGATGACCCAATAGAGGTCTACCTTGATCAAAACCCATTAGTGTATTGGTATGGGAAGAAGCACCAATGGCCAGTGCTCAGCAGTGTGGTAATAAACTATCTGGCTTGCCCTGTGGCCAGTGTCTCCGCTGAGTGTGTTTTTAGTGCTACTGGTGCCATTGTCACAGCGAGAAGAACCAGTCTTTCACCCCAAAACGTGGAGAGATTAACCATGATCAAAATGAATCAGCACTTTATACCACCAGATTACACCAGACCTGAAGTACCACAGGAGGGAGACTAAGGTCATAGAAGTAGTGTGCTAGATGACCTACTTCTGAGTGAACCACAAGAGTTTGAGGACAATCTCGACTTCCATGAATACTAGGCCTGGTCCAACAACAACCATAGAACTTTCTCAGTCTGTAGTCTATCGCTGATCTGCTTTCTTTCTTTCTTTCTTTAATGCCAAAAAAAAGCTATAGCTAGGGAACATTATTTACTTTAATATTTGTGTGTGCCTGGTTGACCAATTCATCCCCACCGTCTTACCCTTAGACACATTTTATTTCCATATTGGAGTTGCAACTGTATGAAGTGAAGAAGTCCAGACTCACCCCCCAAACCCATTTCCCTCAAGCCTGGCATTGGGCGGAAAATACAAACAAATGTGTGCATATCTCCAACCCTGGACCATGACTATCTCACCTTCACTACCCTAGAGAGACTACCCCACATGTAATATTATAATTCGATTTTTACTGGAGTTCTCTGCTTCATCAACAAATGGATCTGCATTCTGCAATGTACCACCACAAATCGATCACGGTGAGCACACCGGAGGGACAGGTAAATGCTGGCATGCATTGCTTTCTGAGTGATTGTTGTTTGTTGTGAAGTGAACTTGTTGTGATGTGTCATCATCATGTGTGTTGAGAAGAGATGATTCATGTGGTGGCAGGCAGTGTGAGACTGGGTGTCTGTTTATCTGTAATTATTACGCTGAATGTGATAATGATGATTCACAATGTTGGTGGTCTACCAACGGCTGATCAATAATTTCCCCTGAAGGTTCTTTTTTTCCTTCTCCTTCGAGAGATAGCAAGATTTCTTCACTGGGCCCACTCCATAATCCACACTGCTTTGTTTATTGTTTTATGCTTTATACTCCTCAAAGAGTCAGACCTGACCAGTCCCTTAGATAATGCAAAGTTTGCAAACACAAATCTAGTATACACAAAAAGTGACTCAATCTTTCCCTTCTTGTTGTTCAACAACAAAATTAGACTATTACAGGCCAATCTATTGCATTTTGAGTCAGGACTTGGGACACAGTTGGTACGGAGTTGGGTACCATACTCGGAGTCAGATTGAGGAGGATCAGAGATGATGGAATGACTCAGGGCATGGGCGTGACTACTCCAAGAACTGCCATGAGAAGAAGATGGAAGTTTTCAAATTCACTGAAACCAACCGATTCGGATGATGACTTTAAAGTGGCCTAAAGGTAAGCAACAGACTTGCACAACTCTGTGTAGTGGTGGTGAGTGGTGACTGACAGCAGTGCGTTGATTTTTTACATGATTTGAAAAATGCTATGTTACTGGATGTGTGTGTGTTATCAGTGATGTCTAGCTCAAATTCAAAGCTAAGTGGTGGTTGGGTGGGGGGCCTGTTGTTGAAGGTAACTGCCGGAAACAGACATTTAGCCATGCTGCCTTTACCCTGAGCCATACTGGAAAAACAATATAACGTACTCACATTTACCTTACCAATCTGCATCCACTAGGCACCCAAGATTGACGGACAGTCCAAGAGGAATGCAGATGCAACTCCCAATTTGGCAATAAAGTATCATTTTTTTCCCTTTAATCATTAGAACTGTGTGTGTGTTGTTTTTGTTTGTTTACTTGACTCTTACAGATTTTTTATTTTATTTGCTATCTTTCAAAGCTCGTACAACAGAACATAAAGTAACTTGGGTCTCTCTGGGGGAATGCGGACAATTTGATTTGGTTTACCTATACTAGTACTCATCAGCATGCATGCATTTCCTTTTCCTCCCATAACAGATTAATGATGGTCCACTGCCAAGGTGAAAGTTGTCATTGTGTAGTGTTTGTCTTTGTCAAACCTTTCCCTCAAATCAACCTTCCCATCCATTCATGGAACACCTTGCCCCCATCCCCATGTCTGTGTGATTTATTGAGGTGTGACTAAATTAAATTTACACCAATAATTGATCACACACTTGGTGGGGCGGATGTGGTGAAAGCAACATCAATTCAAAGCAGGGCGAGGATCTCCTTCAGCTCTAGGTATTGCCCACACTGGCAATATTATATATATTAGATTGCCAACCCATGAACAGTATTCAATATTATTATTTTTTTCAGAGGAACATAATTCATAATTGCCAGTATCATCATCATTCCGGCACTGTGCTGATTATTTTACTTTAGCATTGCTTATCATATTTTCTTATTTGGCTCTCTTCTTCTTGTGTACCGGTAGTGCTCTAGTCTCCCTCTGGTGACTGTCTCAATTTTTGTAAAGCTTGCATATAAAATGGCATTAACTGAGTTTTTATTTCAATTTAATTAGTTCCCATTGATGAATATTCCTCATCCTACAGTTTGAGTTTGGCTAGGAGGGAGTGGGGCCTCGCTTTTGAATCTGGTGCTTTTACTAGTATTTAGCTAGTGCGCTTGCATGCTGCTACTGTCTACTTCCACCACCATGGCACCTTGGGAAACCATGCAGCCATCGCTTCATCTAATCACAAATAAGAGAAGAACATTGGGGGATACACTGTTGAGTTGTAATAATCAA
This sequence comes from Calotriton arnoldi, assembly GCA_963921515.1. Taxonomy (NCBI): domain Eukaryota; kingdom Metazoa; phylum Chordata; class Amphibia; order Caudata; family Salamandridae; genus Calotriton; species Calotriton arnoldi. The sequence continues at coordinate 227,827 of CAWUFW010014735.1, forward strand.
TATACAATGGAAATTCACACCCCCACCCCCTCTAAGCCCTTAGGGGCTTAATATAGTTGCAGACTGCAGAGACTAGGAGGAGAGAGTAGTAGGACAAGTGAGGGTACAACATAACTATTTGTTGGTCTTACACTATCAGCAGATTTTTAAAACTGGCTACGGGGCTGTGGCAAAGGAAGCAGTGCGAAGTAAAAGAGGAACCCCCCAAAAAGATTTAAATCATATGTACAACTATACTAAATGTATTTCCTTAACAAATATAAAGTAGAAAACCCACAACACCTGGCCTATCCCTCTCCCTAACCACAACCAATCTCCAAAGTAAGCTTAGAAGAAAGAAAGTCCAACAACGTAATTGCCCATAAATGTCCATAAATAAATAAGCAAAAAAACAAGATTGCCCCAACTCCCACATTCCCACCCTCTCCCCAACAAGTCCCACCAACCAAACAAAAGATTAAAAAGGGGCAAAAGAGGCCTACCGGTAGGCTAGGAGCTTTCTCTCTAAACGGTCTAAATGCTCCTCTATCCTGGCTTCCAGGTGCGCCATCCTCTCAAGCATGCTGCGCTGAAAGGCTCTACAGAGTCTGTAGGGGGAGCAGCAGTGGTTGAATGTCTGCGGACAGCTGCCTGACCACGGTGCTAGACTACCGGAGGCACTAGGGGCTGGCTAGGGACCAGGGCATTGGCAGGCTGCACCTGCTGCCCCCCCTCCTCCTCCAGGACCATCAGTCGCTGATATTCGGCCCTGATGGCATCCAGATTCCTTTGCCGGGTCCTGGCTGCTACCTCCTGCCTGTTGGGTTGTGAAGATGATGGAGTGGCAGGAATAGCTATTTCAAGATATAAAAAAGACAAATTGTGACCAGTACTCTTAGCAAAATAGTAACACATAAAATTATATAGTGGCACAGTAGCACTAGCAGTACATAACATTTGCTGGTATCCTCAATTTAGGCATTAAACACTATGGAGTATACAAGTATTCTTCTTCTCTCTCTTGTTTAGCTAAATTGATGTAGGCATGCCATGATGTAGCTCAGCTTGGACATACTCGTGTCACGTTACTTTGCTATTGTCTGCAGGTGGGGCAGCTGTACTAGACAATTCTCTCTTCTTGTATCATGGCCATGCTCTGTTAAATGCCTCTATTTCACCCTGACTACAACAAGGCAGACAAATAGTTACTAATATATGAATGGTATACGTCATGTGAGGTACTATTATTGTAACCACGCAGCCGATAGGCCACCCATGGCTATCACTGGCAAAATGCCATGGGTAGGGACTCGGAGGGAGGCGATTGATGATGATGGATGGGTACATAATATATGTTGTGCTTGAAAACTACTGTGAGTCAAGGAAGTAGTCTGAAATACCACCTCAAACCTTTGAATCAAAAACCTTGATAAAAAACATTCCTTGTTTACTCTTCTTCCCAGGGATTTTTCCATTTATCATTGCATTGTTCTTCTAGTATTTTTATTCTTCACACTTGGCTTTACTACTCAGTCACCATTTACGTTTTATATTCTCTTCATACAGTCTTCACCTATGAATGCCATCCATCCATCCACCCAAGCATGGCTTTTATTCTCAACAAACCTTTCGCCAACATACATTTGTCATTTAACCACCCATGCGTCCTTGCTTTGACCCATCAAAACCCCCAGACTATTGCTTCCACCCATACACTTTCATCCACCCAGGCAGGCATCCTTTCACCTTTCATCCATCCTTCACCCACCCATGCATCCTATCAGCCACCTATATTATATGCATCCTTTCACCCACGCATCCTTCTCTGTCAGTCATATTGCATTTCACCCGTCCTTCCTCCTTCCATCCTTCTTTCCCTTTTCCATCAACCCATCAAGGTCTGACTCTTCATGAAACTTTCTCTGCCGAGTTGAAGATAGAAGAGGCTATTAGTTACTCAACTCCCACTGTATATGCTAAGTATAGAGGAGTGTCTTCAACTGTTCACAAGTCTCAACAGTTCAGTGTAGAACCTTGCAGCAAGTATATAAATTGTCTATAAGCAAGCAATATGACTTACCACCACTGGCTTGCCCCCTGCAGCTGACGCATCTGCTTCCTATATGGCGCCGCCGTCCACGCTGGCCCCGGCACTTGGGGTCGGTGCAGCTAGAAAAAAATTACGTATGTTTTAGATGCCATACACGCCTCCCCCTATTAATTTTTTTCTGTAGCAAAATTGATAATACATACACCACACACATGACTGCAATTCAGATACAGACAGTATGTTCTATCAAAAATATTCGGTTGGGCATTTTGTTGGTGGCAATTTTTGAAAAGCCTCTTAAAAAGACAACCTGTAAAAGACTGGACTTTAGTGGCTAGAGCTATTGGTGAATATGAGTTTTTGAAAAGAAATAAGAGTGGCCAACTGGGCGGACATAAGGTCTCCTTGGTAGTCAAATACAATGGGACCGTCCTCCTCCTCATACTTTCTTCCAGCCATGGTGCACGGTAATCAGTTCACCATCAACTGCTGCTAATAATACTAGGCCTAGATTGGAAGAAGACACAACTTTGGGGTGTCCAATGTGACCATATCAACTCTCTCATTTTACTGATTGAGCATGAGAAAGTAAAAGAAAGCCTTATCTCAACAAACATGCGTAGAATACCTTACTTGGGCATGCATTCTGCATGGGAGAGTAGTAGTACTAGTAGTAGTAAGTGACCATGACCAATGGGTTCTCTGAGTCTTACAGTACCACCACTAGGCAGTCCACAAAATATATAGGGGAAGAGGGAAAGCTGACTGAAAAAAACTGAAGAAAGGAAGCTACAGACAGACTAGTACAGACAGAGATAGGTAAAATACAGACACTAGAAAGATAAAATAACTTAGTACATAGGATAATTCAGGGAAAACAAGAATTTAGAAACGGATAGATCGAAGAGGATTTGGAAAAACAAATAAAATTAGGAAACGGGTAGAAATAAATAGTTCAAAATAAGGAGCAGTAAAAGTTAGGGAAATATGTATTAATATTAACAGCAGGGACCAGCAGAGCCATCGGACGAGGAGCATTCTTGGAAGGCACCTCAAGCTCCTGCCTCGGACGACCTCATCTTACCCATGGATGCTGATGTAAGACATAATTAAAGAGACAAAAAATGATTGGTGGTAACCAGCAAAAGCCGTGAAGGGAACGGCTCTTTTTCATTGCCTCAGGCGCCGTGAGGGGAACGGCTGTTACACTCTCTAACGTGCCGTGAAGGGAACGGCCTGTTAAACTACATCCCCCAGCAGCCACAGCAGCCTTGACACCCCCCTGACGCCGCACTTGCGCCCGGAGGCGCAATAAGAGGGCCCTGCACCTCCCGCAGCGCGGGACGCGCGCGGGCTGCGCGCGGGCGAAGCCCGGGCCAAGGGCGGGCCCGTCCTTGCCCGTCATCGACAGGAAGAGGCAGGGCAGGGCTACCCTCCTAACATCTCGGACACCGTCCCTCAACAGGAGTTGACTGAGAGGTATCGCGGCTTCTTTAAGTTTGAGTGCTCCACTAGCCGTTTTCGGCTGTATTGCATTTAACGAGGCAAGGTCCATAGTCACTTCTGCTTTGACATTTATTTGTGACTTTGAACAGTTTTTGTTCTTGCACTCCGAACTGTTTTTAAACCTACACCTAGCACATTGCACTTTAACTGTACTTTTAACATTGTACTTTTAATATTGTACCTCCATTTAAAAGTGTTAACTTATTTTTATTTTTAATCTGAGGCCTATTGAAATTTGAGGTAACAAATTATATTTGTATTTGTACTTTCTTTCTTGGGGCCCGATATCATTCTAGAATAAGCACTCTGCACTTTATATTTAGTGTGGGAGAGTTAGGGAACGGGTTGAGCTCATTGAGGATACTGAGCTCTAGTCGCAGTCGCAGTAGTCAATTAGTCTATTAGTACCATGGGAAAAAGAACGCAGACAGTGAGCCATACACCGAAAACACCAAGTAAAAACAAGAAAGCTAACATGACCTTGCTTAACTATTTAACTGGTGCAGTTGGAGATATCGAAAGACAGATAATCTCCGTGGAAAAAACACTAAATATCGATACAGTGGATCCACTATTGCTACCCATAAAGTTTAAAGATAAAAATACTATCCCAAATGGTGTAGAGGCTACTGAGCATGCTATCCCGGGCGATACTCCTCTTGAGCATCAAAAAAATGGATGTATCCAGGTAATTACCGAGGTTATTTCTTTTGAAGAAGTAGAAAATGAACACTTCCTCCCCTAAAAAACCGTGTAAATCACCTAATGTAAGAAAATTGGATGTTGCAGTTAAAGGATTACACACAGCACAGCTTATTCCAAAACCAATTAGGACTCATCTAAGTAAGCCACAGGGAAAATCTCAGGGCCCTAAAAATAAATTGTATAAAGAAAGAGGTATTATTAATGCATTACAGGTAAACAATAAATGTGATGCAACCTCATGTGAATCGGCAAGTCTGTCCGTGGCAATTAAAGAACTAACTGAGTCCGTCACACAAGCCATTAATATCCTTACGGGTAGATTGGACAAAATAGAAGCAGGAATTGAGAAAATTTTAACAGCACAGATTAAGGCCATTCAAGAACCTCAAAAATTATTGGGTTTGAGCACATACTCTGAGAAGGTAGCCCAAAATGTAGCCCCTCTGACACTAAAGACATCGCACAGGCGAGTGATCAGGGTGAGAGACAAGTATTAAACCCCAATATATCTGCAATTACGAAAAATATTTCTTCTCAAAAGGGAGCGGTGCATACATTAAATGAGATGGGAAGGACAGAACACAAAATAGCTGAAAGTCGGCTGGGAGGGGAAAGTACAAGAATGACCCCAATAGACAGCTATGCACCAGTGGTAATGCACAGTCTGCAAACATTAAACTTGCCGCCGGCAGCTACACCATACACAATTATTTTAGCAAATGTCCCGCCCTTGCCATTGGCCGATACAGAAACCTGGCCTGCCCTAAGAAATAAAACCATACATTTGTTGGGAAACAGAACGGGTTTGACTAGTGCCCTTTTTAGGGAATTTAAGATGGTGAGGAGAATTGATTGGGTGGGAAATAATAAACTTTGTGAAGGTGATTGTATCGCCCTCTCATTAGGATCACCTATTTTGGTAAGAGAAATCCTAATGAGAACACAAGAGCCTAGCCATATCTATTCAAATATACAAGTTCTCCCCTTGGGCTTTTTTTATCAACCTTCGTGTTCCGCAAAACCAGAAAATCACGGCCCATGTAAACAGCCCACAGATGGTCCACTTTTTAACTTAGCAACATCAAATAGATTTGGGCCACTAACAACTTTAGATGAAAATGATTGACTAATAAATGGGTTGAATTCATCGGGGAATGAAATCAATCATAGTACAGAAACCCCAGATACATCAGTTTGGTTTAGTCCAATAGAGGCTAAGTTATTCGACGAGGAGAAAAGTAATCCTATATGTGAGGAGCTAATCGAAACAGATTATATGAGCAGATTCTCCATATTGATGGGTAGTATGGGAGATTTTGATCCTATCTCGCAATCTGAGGGTGAATTTAGAAATCAGCCTGTAACTGTGCTTGAAACAGTGGTCCAGGATGTAAAAGCCTGTAGAGTCCTCTTTTGGAACATTGCGGGACTAAAGAACAAAGTGAATGACACAGTTTGGCTGGATTTTATCAATAATTTTGATATAATATGTTTGCAAGAGACCTGGGCCATTGAGGAAATAATTATTAATGGTTTTAAGACATTTCATACGCCAGCAATCCAATCATCTAGTGGAAGATCTAAGGGTGGAGTTTGTGTATATGTTTCAAATCTGCTCGGGGCTCAAAACATTAATATGATTAGCTCTGAAATTTATTATCAAATTGTTTTAATACACTTGGATGTGAACTGTATTTTAGCTGTGATCAACTTTTATAACAATGTGGAAAAAGGGCAACTGGGCGCCAAATTGAAGAAGCTCAGTGAGGATGTTACTAGCTTAAAATCAGATAAAGAGACTGAAATCATTCCCATTTGGGGTGGGGATTTTAATGTTGGCTTGTGTCCTTTGGCTGAAATAGGAAAATGTGGATTAACATTGGAGGAAGATGACCCACCCATTCATTTCTCTCATACTGATAAAGGAGATCTGTTTAATGAGATTTTGTATAAGCATGATTTTGGTTTTACAAATTGCCTATGTACCCCTAAGGTGGAGTTTGGTCACACATTTATTGGCAGAGGAGCTGATTCGACAATAGATTTTATCATTATGCCAAATTGTTATGCAAGTTATGTTATAGGGTATAACATTCATCAAAACGTAATGAGCGATCACTTGGCAATAAGTGTAGATATTGCAACTCCAACAAATAAAGCAAGGAGAAATTGTAATAAAATAGCATGGGTACAAAATATAGAAATGGGAAGACAAAATGGTTATACAATCCGATGGTCAAGCCAGGACCCTGCGGAGCTAAGTAAAGAAATAATTACAAATGCGTATGTGCCAATTTCTATTTGTTTAAGTGAAAGTCCGACGCATGAAAATATTTTAAAAGCCTTTTCCTGTATAACTGAGACTGTGAGTAGCACGTTACAAGTGCAAAGTAAAGGTACCCGTAACACCAGTAAGGGATGGTTCGATAACAACTGTACAAAAAGTTATACAAATTTAAAGAATGCTCTACATAGACCAGTAAGAGATAAAGAGGAAATTAGGATCTGTAGAAAGTTGTACACCATAGCCAGAAAAAATAGGATGAATGAACTAAAAGAAAAGGCTTGGAAGAATTTAAGTGATGCAGCATTGAGCAGGGATAGTTCTCAATTTTGGTCAGCTGTGAACGCCCCATTCCTTAACAATAGACTGGATGCACCATCAATTGAGGCAGCAATAGAGGAAAAAATTTGGGTGGATTTCTTCTCAAGTGTTTATTCCCTACAGAAGACCAGTGAGAGGGAAGTAGTCTGTGGGCAAAATACGGAGGGGGAACACCAGAATTTTACACCCATTGATTTCCATATAACTTTACAGGATGTTACCTCGGCTATAAAGGCAAGTAAGAGTGGTAAGGCCCCCGGCCCCGTGGGGTACCAATTGATCTTTTTAAGTTTAATTTTGAAATGTGGGGTCCAATTTTAACACAGGTTTTACAAGCTTGTTGCGCAAGGGATTCATAGGTACTTGGTCTGAATCAATCATCGTCCCCATTTTTAAAAGGGGGATCGGGAAAATCCTGCATGCTACCGTCCGATATCTTTGTTAGACTCACTCATGAAGGTAGCGGGCAGGATTGTTTTTAGACCGGTTGCAAACATGGGCGGAAGAAAATAGTATTTTGAGTGATGTACAGTACGGTTTTAGATCAGGTCTAGGTATTAACGAGCAGGTTCTTAATCTTAACATTTTAATTGGAAAGTACACGCAGGCAAAAAAGGGAAATTTTATTTGGCATTTGTTCGACCTCACAGCTGCATTTGATTGTGTAATTCATAATAAGCTGTGGGGCGTTCTTAGAGATTTAAAGGTTGATCCTATTTTAATTCAGTTTTTAAGAGAGCTATACTCTGGCGCTACAGCAAAAGTTCGGTACGGACTTAAGGGAGAGTGTACTGTGCCGTTTAAAGTTGAGAAGGGAGTGAGGCAAGGCTGCGTTTTGGCACCACTGCTGTTCACTTTGTATACAAATGCTTTGGAACAGGAGTTGGTGGCAAACGCTGGGGATCCGCCATATGTAAATAAACGCCCGATAGTCTCCCTCCTCTATGCCGACGATGCTGTACTTATGGCATGTACCCAGATTGGTCTTCAGAGGGCTCTTACTTTTTATACAAGTTTTATGGACAACCTTGGACTAAAAATGAATGTAAAGAAAAGCTTTATTATGACTTGTGGGAGAGGGAAACATAAGGACCGAAGTTTTCAAGCTGGGGGAAGTAGGGTGGAATCTATTAACTCCTTTTGTTACCTGGGTGTTCTTTTTGATCGTACTGGGTCTTGGGCACAAGCGATAAAGACTAGGAGTCTCCTGTTTATGAAGTCTACCGCGGCCTTAATTAAATTTACAAAAATTTGGGAAAAGGCCACCAGAAATTCTTTTAAAAATCTATCATGCTAAATGCGTGAGCATAGCAATTTTTGGGGCAGGTATTTGGGGCTTTTATGATTGTACATCGATCCAATATGTGGAAAACGCCTTTTTAAGATTTATATTGGCAGTCCCGGCCAGTGCTCCAGTTTTTAATTGCCATAGCGAATTAGGAGTAACATATATCTCTGACCTTATTAAGGTGCAACCGGTGCTGCTCTGGCACAGAATCTGGACCTCTGCTAGCACTGGTTTAAATAGGGAAATAATAACTGATGCAATGAAACTAGATAACGCCAGCAAGATTCCCTGGTTGAAGTATGTAAGAAATTTTATGCAGGACATCGGGCGCCCAGAGTATTTCTCCCTACCTGAAAATATGAATTGTATTAACCGGAAGGAATTTAAAAAAATGTGTATGACCCACCTGGAAGAAAATAGGTTAACTCTGGAAATGAATAAACCTACGGTGGTTGAACATCAATTAATTATTATAATATATAATATTCAACCATACTTGACCTGTACATTGGGGGGATATGATAGGTATATGCTAACGCGTTTTAGATTTGGGACTTTCCACCGTTTGATTAGCCATCCAGATATTAACAATTGGTCAAGGGAACTTTGTCGATGTCCCTGTGATAATATTTAATCACAAACGACTATTCACGCTATCCTATTCTGCAAATTTTATAAGGATGAAAGGCGAAGATGGGTACTACCGTTATTAAAACAGGGGGATGGAGACAATGTCGCCCTGCTTTTTGTATTTGCAGATGTTGGGAAATTATTATTGTATAGGATCTATGGTAGGTTTTCTGAAAAGTGTATATAGAGCTAGAAAATCTCTAAATATTTGAATGCCAGATGTAAAATTTATGAGAGAAACATAGTTATGTGATGATGTACAGTATAATACATTTTATTCCCTGGACGTAAAAAATAGTTACCGTTAAATGAATTTTTTTAATGAAATTTTATTTAGCTAACGTGTCTTAAATGTAATTTTTATGATGTGTGATGACATGTTTTAACTGCCTGCTTTTATGATTTTAATGTTTAAAATTGAATAAAGCTCGTTTTGATTGATTGATTGGTGGTAAATAAATAATATTAAATAATCTCTCAAAAAAGATTTTTTGACAGGAAACAGTAATTGCAATAACCTTTCCTAAATCAGATCGACTAGTAGTAGACTAGTATCGCGGTCGTGGACTGTCCTATTTTTATTCTACATTTCCTAAGCCTAAAAAGCCCACCTATTCCCAATACTTTGGAATAAATTGCCACAAATGATAATCCAATCTCATTTGCAGCCATTCTCAACCCCCTTTGACGGGCCAATTCACTAAGTCTGTATTTTGTCTTTAAATGCATAGATGGAAGAATGCATACATACATACTGACACCAAATTGGTTGGTTGCTTGTCACTCTCTGTAAGAGCTACAAAAAAGGTTCTGACTGAGAACTGAAGTGAGAGGACGCGCACCACTAAATTACAAATCCTAACTACCACTATCTTAGTGAAAGGACAAAGTAAAGGAGTCTCTCTCTAGGCTGCATTACTTAAGTTCTTACATAATCAGCCCAAGTGAGCACAAAGTCACAAACAAGTACAATTAGGTAGCACCGAGCACCTATCTAGAATAACGCTGATCACATAATAAAAGATTTGTAAATGTAGCTTACCTGCATGTGAGCAGCATGCTTGCTTTTGGGGAAAAGATATTAGCAATAGCATATGTTATTTGGTTTTATAGCGCGCACAGCTACTCAGAGAGTGTCCCAGCGCGAGCCCAAGAGTCAGCAAGAAAAAAGAAAAAAGGACAGATACACACAAATCCAACTTAGTTAAAAAGAAACGTTTTAAGTCTCTTCCTAAATTGGGTAGCATTCTGTAAGCTGCGCATGTCAAAAGGGAGGGAGTTCCAGGCCATAGCTGCCAAATAAGCCAGGGAGCTGCCACCCTTTCTTTTCAGGCGGAATCTAGGAATAGTGGCCATAAGCATGTTAGAAGATCGCAAGTGCCTGCTAGGGGTATAAAACTGGAAGCGTTTCCTGAGATACAGAGGGCCATACTCATAGAGCGCCGCATGAGTTGTTACCAGAGCCTTAAACATAACCCTTGCCCTCACCAGTAACCAGTGCAGCTCACGCAGGTGCTGTCTGACACTGGTACGTTTGGGGAGGTCAAAGAGAAAACGAGCAGCGGCATTCTGGACCACCTGAAGTCTGTCCATCAGGTAACCGGGAATGCCAACATACAAAGCATTCGCATAAACAATGCATGAGGTAACAAGGGCTCTGATGACCGTTTCTTTCGCAACCAAAGGCAAAAGAGGCAAGAATTTTTTAAGAAGCTTCAAGACCCTGAAACAAGTGCCAGTCAGTTTGCTAATTTGGTTGGAGAAACTAAGCTTTTCGTCGAGCCAAATCCTGAGATTTTTTACTGGGAGACCTGAAGGAGAGGGCCTAGGGGACGCATCCGGCCAGAGAGTGTGCCAGAACAAAGGGGGGAACTCCCCAAAGAGTAGCATCTCAGTTTTGTCTTTATTACATTTCAGCTGGGCGGAAGAGAGCCAATGGAACACTGCAGCCAAACAAGTTTTAACATGGCCGGTGGCTGTCTCCTGTTTTTTCCAAGTGAACAGGAGCTGAGTGTCGTCGGCGTAAGCAACAACTTTAGCTCCCAGTTCCTCTACCAACTCAATAAGAGGAGTCATATAAATATTAAACAAAAGAGGGCTCAATACGGACCCTTGCGGGACTCCTGTCTGAAGAGCTTGGGGAGTAGACTTAAAAGGGGGGATCCAAACTTGTTGGGTTCTACCTTCTAAGTAGGATTTCAGCCACTCCCAGCGGCACCCATGATACCTAGTTTCTGCAAACGGGCTAAAAGGAGCGAGTGGGGGACAGTATCAAAAGCGGCAGAAAGGCCCAAAAGGACCAAAACTGCCCTGCCCCCAGCATCCAAAGTCTCACGAATAGCTTCCGTTATTTCCACCAAGGCTGACTCCGTGCTGTAAGAGGCCCTGAAGCCAGATTGAGCCGTGTGCAACAAGCCATGCATTCGACAAAGGAGGTCAACTGCTTATTGACCATTTTCTCACATACTTTAGCAATAGTTAGAAGCAGAGAAATAGGACTGTAACTGGCCGGTAAGTTGGGATCCAAAGTCATCTTTTTAATAAGCGTAATAAGCAGTGCCTGTTTCCAATCTGTAGGAACAAAGGCCAATGTCAGCAAGGTGTTGATCAACTGATTCAAAAGAGGGTTGATAGCAACAGCCGCGCTGGCCATAAGTTGAGCAGGGCAGGGATCGTTAGGAGAGCCTGATTTAAGAGAAGACAAAGCGGCTAAGGAGTCCGTCAATGAAATAGCCTAAAAGGTGGCAAAGGTAGCTTTAGCAGAAGGAGAGACTTGTTGGTCAGAAAGAACCACAGAGGCCAGGGCAACCTGGCTGCCGAAAACCAGTTGGAGCGCCCTGACCTTATTGGTGAAAAAGTTTGAAAGCTCTTCACACCAGGAAAGTGAAGGGGCATGGTCATTGTTCATAGCTTTGGGACACATAGCATAGAACACACAAGTAATAATAATGTTAATAATTAGCTACTCACCAAGTCCCACGACCTCAACCCATAGCAGGTCCATCAGGTCTTGCTCTCGGTCCAGGATGTCGGACCACTGGTGCGTCAGCTGATTGTGGGTGATCCGTACCCCAGGGCAGAGATACACTGTCCAGCATACCCTCGCCCAGTGATGCTGGCACTCTTGGAGCCCTTACCCAGACCCAGGCCTGCCACCTGGTGCCAGGGTGGAGGGGAGATGGTGCTGCACAAAAAAAAGTGCTGCCACCTCTACCTCTGAAAACAAGGCACGAGGCTACACCCTTTCCGGGCGCCACCTTCTGCAAGGAAGGCGGCTCGTGGTTGCCACCTTTTTCAGGGCACGCTTCTCTGCCAATATGCTGGGGTGGATGGAAAATAAAATGTAGAAAGTATAAAAAAAATAACAGGAAGAAGAGGGAAGGAAGTAGAGAGAAAAACAGAAAAAACTCACTAGAAAACACACAAAAAAGTAGAATAAAATGCAAAATACACCCTTAGGAAGACAGAGGGAAAGATAATAAATAAAAAAGGTCAGAAAAAAGGTTTGGGAAACAAAGATTGAAAGGATTAGGGAGGATTCCAAAAGTAGGCCCCAGCACCATAACAGAGAAAGAAACAAGATGGGCGCGCCCATGTGCAACCGCTTGGTGCAGTTCACCGGAAATGTCATGCGAACGGGCAGGCCAAGCAACTCCACCCGCTCGTGGAGCTCCACATAGCGCGGTGGAGTTTTTTTACTGCTTTGCTGAGTTCCGCGTAGCGCGGCCACGCAAACTCCGCCAAGGTTTTGTAGATGTAACCCCTCTGAAGTGCAACGTTTCCAGACTGGAGTAGGAATAGTCAATATTACTCCTCTGAAGTCTTAACTTTCCCCACAATTGTGCTGTTTGGATTGGGAATTGTAAATGTAACCCGTTCAAAGTCCAATACTATACCTACTGTTGTGTTGTTTGGAGTAAGAATAGTTAATTTAATCCCTCAGAAGTACAACACTTTCCCTACTGTTACGCTGACTGGAGTTGGAATATTTAAATGTAACCCATCCAAAGTCTAACACTTTCCCTACTGTTGTTTCCACTGGAGTGGGAAAAGTAAATATAACCCCACCGAAGTCCAAAACGTTCTCTATTGTTGCACTGAGTGGAGTAGAAATAGTCAATCAATCAATCTGCATTAGTAGTGTGCAGCACTGTCACACCTAGGGGTATCTCTGGACTGGGGTACAAGGACAGCGTCGAAAAGTCAGGTCTTGAGTTTCTTTATGAAGTACGCCAGGGAGGATGCTGTTCGAATGTTGAGGGGCAGGTTGTTCTAGGACTTGGCAATGTAGGAAGAGCAGCCATCACTGCAGCTGCAACGGAAGCAGGGGGGTGCACAAGGGCTAGTGAGGAGGATTAATGGTGTCTTGCGGGTTGATGGAAGGTAAGTCGATGGTTGGTGTATGTCAGTCCTTAATTGTGCAGGGCTTTGTAGGCGTATGCGAGGATCTTGAACTGGCATCTCTTCTGGATGGGGAGCCAGTGGAGGCTTCTGAGGTGGGGATGATGTGTGTCCATTTGGGGAGGTCCAGGATGAGTCTGGCTGCAGTGTTCTGTATGGTGTGGGGTCTTCTAAGGAGCTCGGTGGAGATGGCGGAGTAGAGTCAGTTGCAGTAGTTGAGGAGGCTGATGACAAGGGCCTGGGTGACGGTCTATCTGATGTTGGTTGGGATCCCTCTGAAGATTCTGCAGAGTGTGTGGATGGTGTAGAAGCAGGAGGAGGCAACTGCATTGAATTGTCATTTCATGGTCAGTTCTCTGTTGAGGATGATGCCTAGGTCACGTACATGGTCTGTTGGTGCAGGTGCAGTTCCGAGTTCTGCTGGCCACCAGCTCTGGTCCCATATGGATATATTTTTCCTGAAGATCAGTACTTCTGTCTTGTCAGAGTTGAGTTTAAGGCAATTTGCTCTTATCCATTTGGCTACATTGGTCATGGCATCATGGAAGTTTGTTCTGGTGGTGGAGTGTTCTTCAATGAGTGAGAGGATATGTTTAGTGTCGGATGCATTAAAATTATGTTGAGGCCGTGGGATCTGCTGATGTCCGCAAGGGGGTTCATGTAGGTGTTGAACAAAGTGGGATTATTCTTAGGATACGCCGCATATAATGTCCTTGGGTTTGAAGGTGAAGGGAGGCTGCCAGATTCTCTGTGTGCATCCTGTAAGGAAGGAAGTGATCCACTTGAGGGCATTTTGCTGTATGCCGATGTTGTAGAGTCTGTTGATGAGGGTGTGGTGGGATATGGTGTTGAACGCAGCAGAGAGGTTGAGGGGGATCAAGGCTGCAGGGTTCCGATGTCATCTGTGACATTGATCAGTGTGGTCTCTGAAGTGTGGTTGGCTTGGAATCCTGGTTGGGAGGCGTCAAGCAGGTACTTTTATTTTAGGTATTCGGTGAGCTGTTGATTGATGGGCTTCTCAAGTACATTGGTGGGTAAGGGAGCAAGAAGATCAGTAGATAATCTTTTTGTTTGCTGAGGTCTGAGGAGGGCTTCTTTAGGAGGGATCTGTTCTCTGCATTGTTTCCATCTGTCCAGGAAGGTTGCTGTGGTGATGGAGGTGTTGAGAATGCTGTTGAGTTCCGTACTCTTTTGGTTGGTTTTGAGGTTGAAAATACGGCAGGGGCAAGGGTCGGTGGGTGATCCAGAGTGTATGGACAACTTGATGACCATAATGGTCTGTGTAGTGAGTGGAGATCACTCTGTGCTCTGGTTGGTCGAGGCTGTTGAGGTTGAGAGCAGTGGGTTGGGGTCGAAGTTGTTGTAAATGGTGGCAATCTTGCTGTGAAAGTAGTCCAAGAAGTGTGTCGCAGAGTCCTTGGGAGGAGTGGATTGTTTTCAGTGTGGCTGCTGGATTGTAGAATACCTTGACTATTTGAATAGTTGACTGCTGTATGGATGCAGGCTGTGATGGCTGCTCTCTTGACTTACTTGATACGTAGGTGTCAATTGCTTAAGGCTGCTCTGTGAGCTGCTCTGTCGGAGGGTTCCTGGTGGAGCGTGATCATTTCTTGAGTCAGTAGCAGTTGCGCTTGGTGGTTCTGAGCTCTGGAGTGTATCATCTGGCTTGTTTTGAGGTTTTGTTGCTTTTGCTGGTTTCATCGAGGCAAATCCGTCGGCACATTGGGAGATCCAGGCAGACAACTTCTGGATGGCCTGTTCTAGATCTGATGAAGCTTCCGGTTGGGTAGTGCTGAGAGCCGGAGTCCACTGTGTCTCTGTTACCTTGCCCCAGCTGAGGTGGAAAGAGCTGTGATGCTTGGTGATGGTGTGCTGTGCGCCGGAAATGGTGAAGTGAACAATAGCATGGTCAGACCAAGTGAGTTCTGTGACGTGGCTGAATTTGACTTTGTCTCTGGAGGTGAAAATGGGGTTGAGTGTGTGTCCAGCTTTGTGTGTGGGTTCGGTGACCAGTTGGGTGAGTCTGATGTAGTTCAGGTTCTCCAGGAGAGTGGTAGAGTTGACATAGTGGTTGGAGTCGATGGCTAGGAGGGTGATGAGGTTGGAGATGGTGTCGCAGAAAGCCGGCCATGGTCCCAGGGGTCTGTATAGTAAAGTGCCTCTTATTGTTGTCTTGGCGTCAGTCTGTACTTGGAACTTGATGTGTTCCATGAGAGGTCTGGGGTCGTTGTTGGTGGCGATGCATCAGATGGTTTCTAGAAGATGATGGCAATGCCTCTGCTATGTTTGTTGGTGTGGTCTCGGTGTATCATCTTGTAATCGTTGGGTGTTATGGTGACGATGTCGGAGTTCAAGGAGGTACTCAGCCATGTTTCGGTGATGAAAGCAATGTTGGGGGCGAGGGCGGTGATTTATGTGGCATGTTTGCAGAGGGATCAGGCATTGAGCAAGATGCACTGGAGTAGTTCCGGGTTGTTTGTGGTCTTCCGGTCGGGTGTAGGGTAGGGTCCTGGGTGGACAGGTGGTCCTGTATTGCCGGAGA
The DNA here is from genome assembly GCA_963921515.1 of Calotriton arnoldi. Classification (NCBI taxonomy): domain Eukaryota; kingdom Metazoa; phylum Chordata; class Amphibia; order Caudata; family Salamandridae; genus Calotriton; species Calotriton arnoldi. The sequence continues at coordinate 243,533 of CAWUFW010014735.1, forward strand.
AGCTGCAATGTCAGCATTTGAAGGGGCCTTTGGTCGCGGGAGGTGCAACAGTTGCTGTTTTGGTGTCCAGGGCCAGGAGCTCCTCTGCAGTGTAGTGGTGGGTGGCAGGACGGTCAGGGTTCCTGGCACTGGGCATGGTCCAGGCAAGGACAGGCTTGCTTTTGGCATGCTGGCTACGGGGCCGCACTGCTGCCTGCATTAAGTGGATCCAGGAGGGAGGGAGGGTGCTGGGTGGTGGGAGGAGGGAGGAGGAAAATGGAGGGAAGAAGGCAAGAAACAAGCGGAAAAAGGCATAAAAGAGGGCAAGAAATTAGCAGAAAAGTCTAAAAGAGGGCACAAAGCCAGCAGAGAAGGCAGAAGCAGAAGCCAAGAAACAAGCAGAAAAGGTAGAAACAGAGTGCAAGAACCGAGCTGAGAATGTCAAAACCAAGGGCAAGAAATGAGCAGAGAAGGCACAAATAGAGGTCAGCAAGCGACAAATCAGCAAGAGGGTTGCAGACTGCAGGCAAGCTGGACAGGGACTATGACAAATGAATCATTGCCTTTCTTGGATTTGAATATAAGAGCTGAAAATGGAGCCTTAATCAGTAGTGTTTTTCATAAACCTACTGATAGGAATAACCGTCTGTCCTTCCGAAGTTTTCATCCCCGTTCTCTCAAGGAGAATCTTCCGTATGGTCAGTTCCTGCGTCTCCGCATGAACTGCTCCATGATGGTGGACTATAAAAAGGAGGCAAATGATTTGAGCGAGAAGCTCAGAAACAGAGATTACCCTGAACACGTCATTAAGAAGGCCCAGAAACGAGTGAGAAATTGTAATAGGGAGGCCTTATTGGAAACCAATGAGAAAGAAACAATTGATAGAAGTATTTGTGTGACGACTTTCAATACAGCGTCGAACCATCTGAAAAAGATAATACATAAGAACTGGCGTATTCTGAATTCCAATGGGTTAGATCAACCTATCCCTCTTTTTCGTTCAAGAAAAGTGCCAGCATTAAAGACATTATCGTGAACACACGCCCTCGGACTAAGACCAATCCCCCAATGTACAGAATCTGGTTCAGCTCTTACCACCGGTAATGGGACATTATGCGTGTGGTTATTGTAGGGCTTGTCCCCTGTCCCTTAATGGGAAAAGCATAGACATGATGTTGAGTCGCCCTTGGGAACAGCGAAAGCACACCACATGCAATACAGATAATGTGATCTATCTAATAAGATGCCCGTGCAAGATGCAGTATGTCAGTATGACGACTCGCAGAGTAAAAACTCGCATACTAGAACATATGAGCACTATACGATGTGGGAAAACTAATACTAAACTTACCGCCCATTTTTTTGAAAAAAACACACCGAACAAGAGTTGAGGTGGACAGTTTTAGACAAACCCTTTATTCCACCCAACACAGTAGATATTTCAAGCTTCCTCTTGGTTAGAGAACAGCGTTGGGTGGATAGGCTAAAAAGTAATACGAGGGGTCTGAATGATTGTATACCCTGGTTCCAACTGTATGGGGTTAAAAATAAATAAATACATATTGTTGGTTTATTGCTGGGTTGGGCAGTGTTACAAGGATGGATATATGACTTGATTCAATATTCAGTAATTTGTTAACTGAACGTTGTTTCAGGGTCGATGTGTAGTGTCCATTTGCCTGACTGGTTGGACAATATGTACGATCACTCTATGGGGCAGATAGGCACCATGAGTTGTTGTTGCATCCTGGTGATTGATTTGTACTTCTGAGTCGACACCTCACATACGATTGGGCTGACCTAAATGGTGAAGGTTTCAGTCTCAAGATGGCCACCGTCTTGTAGGATAGCGGGAGAGTGAGTCCTTCCTCCGTTTTCTTGACTGTTGGTGCCCGAGGCTGGACATGATGACATAGATACTACGAACGAGGGGCGTGTCAGATACCCGGTCGCGTCAGTGAATTCCCTTTTGAAAAGCTGCTAATGGCGGTGGGGCAGTATCGACGGAGGACCGGCGTGAGGAAATGACTCTGAGTGGTTCTTTGGAGTAGTAAGTGGGTGCCGGTGAGGGGGGTATTTGGTGATCTAACAGTTGAGAAGACCAGTGGTAGAGATTGTATCTATACGGGAAGTATTTCAGCAATGGTCGGTTGTTTTCTGACTGTTTAGATAGCATTGGCCATGTGGTCTCTCCCCATTTTCCTACAGAGTGTGACGACAAGACCACGGTCCCACAAAGGTCCCGGGTTCAGAGCAATTCTTGTGAACTCGTGTAAGTTGGCCATTTTTATTCTTGAGGTGTACACACGGATGCATTGTAGATTGGGCACCTAGGATTGAACCGGAGCATGAGGAGGTGATGTGTTTATTGAAATTTATCTGTAGCAGCACGATAGAATCCGGTGTATGTAACTGTCACAGGGATGTGATGGTGATAAAGGGTGTGCTCACAGGGTGTGGATTACTGTTTGAATATATGAACGAAGGCTGGTTTTTATGATATACTGCAGTTGAATCAATTGGAGTGAGTTTTAGATATTTTTTAAAGGAACAAGAACTGGGGCGGCGGAACTTTAATTACACGTTAATATTCTTCCACAGAAAAAGGATTCCTCTCGGAAATGATCCCAGAGGTAAGCAATAGTGGACATTGCTCGTCTGAGTAATTAAGGTAATACACCCAACTAGGGTTTGAGACTACATAACGAGGGACCAACACCCTGATGAATGCCAGAGCGATCCAGTTGGGCGCATAGAATTGGTAGAAACATGTTGATATTTGCAGCAGGGGTATATGGGCTTTTACCTCCCCTGAATACCCCAATATCCTAGTTTTAATCCTACCAAGGGGCGACAGGAATAAAGAATGATTTCGGTTGCCTGTTAGGTAGTTTTAACTGTATGTGTCTGCACCTTTTGGTCCCTTTTCAAGGGAATATTCTTTCCTTTGTTTGTCATTGTCGTGTGTGTTCTTTTATACGTACTGTACCCTCACCACTAGTCTTCATTCACACAAAATATTATTTGCGCTCCACTCAGTGTGTTGGTCTGCACCTGGGTGTTAGATGCGGCCCTATGATGAAGCATGACACTGCAAAGTGTGTGAGGGCAGTATTAAGAAATTTTTTGTGTTTCCCTGTTTCTTGTTGTCCTTGTGATATCGACTAGTGGTCGGTGTATTTAGGAGGTTTCGTGGAGTTCAGTACCTCCTTCATTTTCGTTTTGTTTAGTACTTCTCTGTTGTGTGAGATTTCAAGCTGGACAGGAGACCTGATGCATGGAGAGCTGGAACGAGAACCTGCTTAAGAGGTCACACTGCAGCCTCCATTATGTAGGTCTTGGGGGGAGGAAGGGGCTCTGGGTGGCGGGAGGAAAGAAACGGCTGGAAGAGGACAAAAAAGCAGAAAAAAGGCAAAAGAAAGAGCAAGAAACAAGCCGAAAAGGCATAAAGAGGGCAAAAACGAGCAGAAAAGGCACAAACAGAGGGCAAGAAATGAGCAGAAGAGGTAGAAACTGAAGGCAATAAATTAGCAGAGAAGGCACAGACAGAGGGCAGCAAGCCACAAAGCAGCAAGAGAGTAGCAGACTGGGGGCAAGCTGGACAGGAGACATGCCGCAGGGGGAGCTGGCACAAAGACCTGCTCAATGGGGTCATGCTGTGGCCTCCATTAATTAGGTCCTTGGGAAGGGAGGTGCGCTGGTTGGAGGAATGAGGGAAATGGAGAGAAAAGGGCAAGAAACTAGCAGAAAAAAGTTAAAAAGAGGCCAAGAAACATGTAGAAAAAAAGCAAAAGAGACTGGAAGGAATGAGCAGAAAAGGCAAAAGGAGGGCAAGAAACAAGTAGAGAAGGTAGAAACTGAGGGCAAGAAATGATTAGAGAAGTCACAAACAGAGGACAGCAAGCAACAAAGTAGCAAGAGGGTACAGGACTGTGGGCAAGCTGGACTGGAGACCTGTTGCAGGGGGAGCTGACACGAGGATCTGTTCCCCTTAACCTCTGTGAGGTCCAACTCTACCCCTACTGTTGCACTATTTGGAGTGGGAATAGTAAATGTAACCCCTTCAATGTGCAACACTTTCCCTACTGTTGCATAGACTGGAGTGGGAACCGTATATCTACTGCTCCCAGACTCCAATTTTTTTCCTAATATTTTTTACATTTGTATAATATATTTTGCAATTGTGTATTTTTGTTTTAAATGTTTTATATTTTATTTATTTGGGTATTTATTTCAATATTTGGTAATTAAATTGTTAATATTTTTTAGTTTTGATTAAATATATGCATATATATATATATATATTCAGCGTTTGCGAGCGATAGTTAATTCCGACCAAACATATCCAGTGGCGAGGCACTTTAAAAGTACACATCACAATGACCTTGATTGTCTAACATATTTTGTGATTGGTTCTGTACCTCCCCTTAGACGAGGGGGGAATAGAGAAAAATTGTTGAGAAGACTGGAGTCAAAAATGATTTTAGAATTAGACTCCAAGTCACCACATGGTTTGAACAACAGTGATGAGATGTACAATTTTCTGTAATCACAATGCATTGTGTACATAGATGAGAGAACTTTTCTGAATTATTAATTCTGAAGCTTGTCATGATTTTTATGGGATTTTTATAGGATTTTATAGGATATTTATGATTATTTAATAACATATTTATGTGCTATATGTATAAAATCTTAAATGTAACTTTCCCATGAATTGTCTTATGAGCTTTTTGATGACGTTTTAGATTATTTATGGAGGATTTTAACATAAAATCTTAAGTATATTTAGCGATGGTATTAGAGAACATACCTAAACAAACGCTGAGATATTTCATTCATTTATTTATCTATATTTGTTTGATCACATTTGCACATGTCTTAGTAGATACAAGTTTATAACATATTCCTCCCGATAGGGCATGTATGTCATATATATGAATCATGATGTATTACGATGGTTACCGCAGATCTATGAAGATCAGTATAAAATATATTATTTGAAAAAGAAGGACGTATCTCTGCATGTAATATGAGGGCTGCAATATATTGAGTTCTTGAATTCATTAGTCAAATGGCAGATACACGAGTTTTAACATATTAAAGAGTAGACTAGCACTTTATAGTATAATGCACCTAGCACATTTAGTTTAAGCACTATAGCACTTTATAAGTGGGTGAGATAAATGTTTTCTAACATATAGAATTACCATACATAGTGGTAATTATTAGATGTATGGATATTCTAGCATTGGCCAAGCATTTATGCAGATATAAAAATAGCCACAGGGCATACATTAAATATGATGCCAACATAATATCATTGAATTTTGGTAATGCTTTTTGTATTGATATATATGCCATAGGGGTTAGACACTGAGACTATGCATTATGCAGGTACTAATAGGAGTCCCCATTAAGGCAGAAACATATTATAAAATAATATATGAAAGCTTCTAATGAGAAATGGATATTTAGGCCTCTGAATAAATATTTATTTATATATTGAGTTATTCATGTATTTATATATTCATATATTTATATAATTAATGTATTACCGAAAATGTGTTGAAATTGTTGGACTTATATTTATGTTTATATTTATTTGCATATTTATATGTATATTTATTTTTATATTTATTGACTGAATGATATATAATTAAATTTGGCATACACTGAATGTTTTGTATTTGTACAAAAAGGCAATTTTGGAACATAGTGGAATATCACAATACATGAAAATAAAAATTATGTTAATTTTGTTGGTAGAGGGTGCACAAAGAGCACGATAATAGTAATATCGAATGTATGCTTAGTCTGTTTTTCATGTAAACTATTGATGCCTGTGTCATGTGATAAGACTACACTGCGAATTTAAGTTTTGGATAGGCAGTGTTCCATCATGTGATCAAGGTCACGTCAGTGACCGAAACGCGTAATGGCGAGCTGGAGCGGTTAACATTACAATAAACGGAGTTTGTTTTGCACAAGAATTGGAGTCCGTACCCTTTGTCCATGTGGATTTGGATCGATTTGGGATCCGTTTTTATATATATATATATATATATATATATATATATATATATATATATATATATATATATATATATATATATATATGTATATATAAATAAACAATCCTGCTTCCATCGAAGAAGGCACGTGCACGAGGCTGTTTGGGATACGGCACTCTTTATTATCTTAAGTCACCCTCGATCCCAAGACCAAAGAGACGTGTTTCGGCTTCACAGAAGCCTTTGTCAATCTGATGGGCGCCAAAACTATGTGAGTATAAATAGCCCTTCCAATTAGAGGCATGCATAGACATAGAAGCAATACTAAAACGTATTTATATATATATGAGAATACAAAGTCCTGAATTACCTCTTCTGGTAACACACAAACAGGTACGGACCACAGATGTGGAAATTCAAATAACGTGCTTTATTGCAGTTTTCAGCATGACGCGTTTCGGCCGCGTTACCACAGCCTTGATCACATAACGCACCGGAACCAAAAACTCTCATTTTATAGTGACACACATTCCATTCCGGTTATATATATATATATGCATATCTATACAAATATATCTCTTTCTATATATATAAAATATGCTTTTTATAGTAGTAAATTTAAACAAATTAATTCAATATAATGTAAATAATTGTGTTACGTTTATATATAAATATATATATATATACACACATACATATAAACACATACACATTTATATGTGTGTATGTGTTTATATGAGCATGTATTTAATTTATTGTATTACGTACGAGTGGTATTTATGTAATTTACATTATGTTAATGTTATATACTCAAATATTTAAGATTTTCTACTTTAAACTATATATATATATATACAAAAACAAAAAGTATCTATATGTATATACACACCCTCACTGGTCACAGACTCATGTACCTACTCACATATCCACTCAGATACTCATACACCCACTCACATACCCACTCAGACAGTAATGCACCCACTCACAGACTCATTCAGAGACCCATGTGTGCACTCAGATAAGCATTTAGAGGCTCATGCATCCACTTACAGATGCACTTAGAGACTCATGCACCTATTCACATACATAGTGAGAGACTTATATACCCACTCACAGACCCACTCAGAGCCTCATACACCCAGTCACAAATGCACTGAGACACTCACACATTAACTCATAGACATACTGGTTCTACTGGGTTGCCAGATACACTGAGCTAAGAGTGTATTGGGGGAAGGGTGTTAAAGAGACAGAATTTTTTTTTAAGTTGAGGAGCTATGACACAATTTAAGTAATGATAAACTTTAATTTCCTACTCAGGACTATGTAATGAACTGTTGTGCAGTGTTTAAATTTAAAAAAACTGAAGCTAAATATAGGTTTGGACTCCCGTTTGTTTCCATGATTACTCCTCAATGATCGCAAAAACATTGCAAACACGCATAGAGAGGAATCTCTTTTTGGAAGAGAAGGAAAGGGTTAACAGCTGCTAACCATTCACAAGTGGAAATAGAGTACTCTAAAATGAAAGACATGATTTCATTTGTAACCCTGGGCAGTGAACTCCGCTCCGTTCACAGAGTTTGCAGAGTTCTCCGCTCTCCGTGGAGCACGCAGAGTTCCCCAAACTCATGGAACAGAGTTTTTTTACTTGCTCGCACTCATCATAGTCAAGTTGGCAAGCATGGAAAATCTACATCCCGGCGAGATTTATCCTTGCTTGCACTCACCAAGGTCTAGTTGGTGAACGCGAGTGAGGAAAATCAATTTCCTGGCGAGATCTCTCAACGCGGGTGGTCGGACTTCTCATTGTGAGTGATAGCGATAGGTCGCGACCACTCGCATTGGAGAGACTTTCCATTCGCTTTGAGAAAGCTGCCCCTCGAGTAGAAAATCTACTTGAGCAGCAGAAAGGAAGCTGCGCTCTCTTGCGCTGCACATGGTGCCATTCACAATGATTTTACAGCACGGGACAAACACCCGGTGCTCAAAATGTGTTGCTGTGAAGAAGGAAAATGCATTTTGATGTAGTTTTTTGACCAATGAATACAAAGGGAAAAGGTAAATTCGTATCTTACTAAACAGCTACACTGAATGAAACGTTCATAAAATATGTCTATATATGTAGTTTACACTTTGTCAAAAACACGCGGTATTCGCGGTGTGTACTTTGTAAATAAATTGATGACAAATACAACAATAAGTGGTGTACCATGCAAATGTAATGTTCAATATCTAATTATAGAAAAACATTTTTATACAAGATTACCTAAAAAACCCAACGGTAATATGGACATTAAAGTTAATTAATAAAATCTTATAAACCTTAGAAAATATTTTTAAAAAACAAATGTTATAGAGACGTTATAGTTAGGAATGAGAGGTAAAAAAAGGACACATTCACTGAAGAACACAAAGGTTACAGAAACGCTATAGTTAGGAATTAGAATTTAAAAAACCTTATAAATTCACTGAAAAAACAAAAGGTTACAGGTACGTTATAGTTAGGAAATATAATTTTAAAAAACATAGAAATTCACTGAAAAAAACAAAGGTTGCAGGGATGTTATAGTTAGGCTGACATTTCACTCGTACAAAACCAGAGAAATTCAGCAGTTATAGTTATCTGAGCTAATTATAACTCATACCCCCGCAATGCACTGCTTATGACCTCACATATTACATCACTCGTGACAAGGTCAGTGACGTCACTGAAGACATCGCTGATGACATCTCAAATGACATCACTGTTGACTTCATCCACAGAATCTCTGATGCACCTACCCCAACATAACCTTTCATACACCCACTCCAACTTCCTCACTATCATTCTCAAAACCACTGACACGCCCATACCAGTACTTACACAGCCACTCAGTGATTCATAGGTCTACACACACATCCACACTGTCAGTCACCCATAGAGCTACTCAGACACCTACTCACTCACCCATAGAGTCAATGGCACAGTCACTTACTCACCTATAAAGTTGTAAACACACCCACTCAATTATTCATACAGATACTAACACATACTCAATTATACAGTCACTGACACATCCACCCATACAGCCACTCTCACAATCACTCAGTCACACATGCAGTCACTCATATACTCCAACACTCACCTATACTGCCTTCCACTTATGCAGTTACTCATCCATATACAAATGACACATCCATTCACTCACTGACACAGCCATTCACACACTCAGTCACCCATACAATTCCTCACAGATGCACTCACAAACCCATACTGCCACTGACACACCCACTCACTCATCCATGCAGGCAGTCATTGTCATTTCAGATGTCATCAGTGAGTTTAAAAAAATGAAGCGTGGGCTCCCGCGCTTTGTTTAATTAGGCCCCCGTGTGGGACAGGTCCCGGGGGCAATGATGTAAATAGATAGCCCTGGGGACTGCCACTTCCCCAGGGCTTTATTTTTTTTTAAATGCATGGGGGCTCCTGCACCCCCACACAGCCTTGGGGACCCCCCCAGGGCAATAGTCATTAAATGCAGGGGGGCCACACTGCACCCCGCAGCCCCAGGGACCACAACCGACCCGGGGCTAAGTTTAAAAATGTAGTGTGGGGGACTCGAGTCCCCTCACACTGCCCCGGGGACCACCACCACTTCCTGGGGCACACTTTAATTAAATGCGGGGGTCCATTGTGGATCCCCGGCCCAGGGGACCACCACCTCCCTGGGGCTACACACAAGATGGGAGGGGAGCCCTCCATGACCCTGGGGACCGCCACCCCCCAGGGCTGGCTCCAGCAATGTCCCGGGGTGCCCACCCCTGGGACATTGCAGTTTGCTATGGCATGGCGGGAGCAATGCTCCCATCATGCCATAGCAAACACTGCTTTGCTTCATGGAAGCGAGAGCATGAAAAATGCTCTCGCTTCCATGAAGCGAAGCAGAATTGCTTTTGGGAAAAAGGGAGCTGCATGTTAGCAGCTCTCTTTGTCCAAAAGCAATGCCAGCTCCCACAGGAGGCGGGGGAGCAGGCAGGGACCATGGGGGCCTTGGGGCTCCCTCTGCGGTCCCCAACGAGAGGCCAAGCCCCGGGGGATGGGGTCCCCGGGGCTGAAAATGGCCCAGGAGGGGGGCCACTCTGCCTCCCTAACTTGTTTTATTTTTTCAAAAAAATGGCCTGGCCACGGGGGATCGGGGCCCCAAGGCTGGAATCAGCCTGGTAAGGGGGACTGCTCAGCCCCTTCCTTTAAAAAAAATAAAAAATGACCAACCCCTGGGGATGTGGTCCCCGGGGCAGAAAATTGCCTGGGGGAGCCGCCATTAAAAAACATTTTTTTTTAATTGGCCGGGCCTCGGGGGATGGGGTCCCTGGGGCTGAAATCGGCCTGGGGAGTGGGGCAGCACAGCCCCCCTCGCCTTTAGTTATAAAAAATAATATATAGACAGGCCCAGCCCCGGGGGATGGGGTCCCCGGGGCACATATTGGCCTCTGGAGTGGGGCCATGCGGCCTCCCTCCCTTTTTAGTTAAGAAAAAATAAATTGGGTCAGGCCCCGGGGGATGGGGTCCCGGAGCCCAAAATGGTCAAAGGAAGGGGGGCCACACAGCCCATTCTTCCTAAAATAAAAAAACAACAAAAAAGCAGGCAACGCGCTGGAGGCTCGCCCCCTTTCTCCACTACTCTGCAAACGCACCACATGGTGCGCTCTTGGTTGGGGAATGAAGTCCCCTTCATTCCTGAGGGTCTGTAAGGGACAACTAGCCCATCTGTTACCTCCAGTAAGCCCCACATGGTGGGATTGCTGAGAGATGGTAGGACGCCACGCCCCTCTTGGCGCACTGCTGTTGGGACGATGAGGTCCCCTTGTGTCCTGAGGGCCTCAGGACTAAAGTGGACTTCATCCCCCAACCAAGAGCGCGCCAGGAGTCGCGTTTGCAGAGTGGTGAAGAAAGCAGGTGTGGCCTGCGACCACCTCTCAGCAATCCCACTGTGTGGGGCTTACTGGAGGTAACAGGTAGGCTAGTTGGCCCCTAAGGACTCCCAGCAGCAAAGTGACTTCATCTCCCAACCAAGAGCGTGCCAGGAGGCGGGTTTGTAGAGTGGTGGACAAAGGGGGCATGGCCTGGTATCGCAGCTCACCAATCCTGCTGTGTGGGACTTATGGGAGGTAATAGGAGAAGTAGTTGGCCCCCAAGGATGTCCTTGGGGGCCAAATACCCCCCTATTACCTCAAGTAAGCCCCACAAAGTGGGAATGCTAAGAGGTTTTCAGAGGCCACGCCCCCCTTTCTCCACTACTCTGCAAACATGCCTCGTGGCACACTACTGATTGGGGGAAGATGTCCACTTTACTCCTGAGGGTCCTTGGCAGCCAAGAAGCCCTCCTGGTACTGCCTGTAAGTCCTACTGACTGGAATTCCTGAGAGCTGGTTCCAGTGACTGTGAGTGTTTTTTAAAAGTTTATGGGGCATATTCTCAAGGACACATCGCCGATTCATCGGCGCTTTAGCGCCGCAAAAGTGGCGATAGATTTATCGCCCCATTCACAAGCTGGTGCAAACTGCTGACATCGCCAGTTTACCTGCGATAGCAACCGCAAAACACATCGCCACGGATGAGTGTGACAACTAACGCTAATGATATGCAGAGTAGGCGTTCCCGTGGAAAAACACACGAAAACACCACTCCGCAAGATTCTCAACGACCAGCCAGATCGGCGATGCGATCCAAAAACAGGCAATAAGGCGCGTTAGCAGCAGGGATTTAACACCTGCCTTTTGCTGGTGTTAAGCACGACGACTACCTGCAGCATGAAAGGGAGTCCAGCCCAGAGCCACAGCTGAAGACCAACAGATGCCATGGAGACAATGAACCAATGAACATGCAGCTCGGAGACCCTAGAGGCCCACAACACCCACCGTCACCACCCCCAGGACCACCCCCCGCACCACCCCCCCGGACTACCACCGAGGCAGCACAGAACAAGACAGCGGACCTTCCGAAAACGGTATGGCCCCTCAGCCACACAAGGACAGAATGTGGGGAGAGGTGGGAACCAAGTAAGTGTGAAAGAGGCAACTTACCCATGAAGAAGAATGCACACAATGCCAAGTGTGGCGGTGATGTGCTGGACAGACCACAGAATGCAGAGCACAGACATGTCCATGTGGACATATACAGCTGGCGTTTGCAGTGTTGTGGACAGTGGACGCAACCATGTCACCTCAGGCAGTGGGAAAGACCTTGGACATGTAGCTTCGTCGTCAGCCCCTGTATGCGCAAGCAGAATGGGCTGGGCCGGCGTACGTCAGTCCAGCTTAGGGGTTCGCACATTGTGCCCGGGGCACTGTGCGTGGTTCTGTTCTGGCCGGAACAAGGAAGCACGTAATGCGTGTGTCTCTGTTGCAATGTGGGCCCCACCCGGCCCACAATTGTCAATGTTGCAATGTAGCATGCACCCGGAGGGTGGGCTTGCACGAACGGAGTAATGAAGGAGCGCAAGACCGCTCGGAGTCTTGGCCCATACATGCCAAGTGTTGTGTGTATCTGTATTGCCGCAGCATGAGCCAAATGCCTGGCCTCAATCGCTGCACGAGTACAGCCAGCCATGAACTGTAAACCTGTGTCCGCCCTGTCCTTACCATAGGCCTACACTCACGTGGCCGCCCACCTCCAATGGCCAACAACACAGTGTCGTTGTCAGGCTTGTGGACATGCGCTGACAGGCATGACAATGGTGTTCCGTAGGAGTGCAAGTAATGCAACCGCGCAGCGCACACAAGTAAAAAGGCACGGTGGTAGGGAGGAGCAGCTGTGAGGCAACGTAACACACAGTGAGGCCGCTCATTTGCCACATGCTAGGCATGTCATACATGATTCCCAAAGTCGCAGACATCCCATCCCCAACAAGCCTCTACACATTTCATGAATGCAAGCAGATGACAAACTGAGGGGCCAATTCCGATCTCGGCCGGTAGTGCTCCGAATCGGATTCGGAGTTACCGGATCCGATTCGGAGCCCTGTTTCCCGACCGAATCGTACGCGGGTCCGGCCGAGCGAGTACGATGCAGGCACCCGCGAAATCTCCGACCGACTCGAACGCGGCTTCAACACGCTCCGACCGACTCGCATGGACACGACTCGCACCGCGCTATGGAGACGTTTCCCGGCCGGGTAAGTACGATGCGTGCCGCGACCACTCCGATCGACTCGCGCCGTCCGGCTCGAAAAAGCTGTCGGAGCTGGACTTTGGGGGTCCGCGTCGGACACCCTGTACGCGTAGACGCGCGAGTCGCACACAGGGGGGACCCATGGGTCCCCCCTACCTGTGCATGTACGCCGCGATGCGCATGGATGCGTACATGCTGTAGGGGGCGCCCTTGACCGCCTCGCACCCATTGAGTCAATGGGAGCCCGCGTACGCGTCGTACGCCAGGCTCCCATTGACTTCAATGGGAGTCCGACCGAATCGAGTCCGATGGCATGCGAACGCATCGTACTCGTTCGGTCGGACTGCTAGGGTCCGATTCGGTCGGAATTCTCTCCGGGTCCGGCTCGGTCGGAGAGAATTCCGGCCCGAATCGGAATCGGCCCCTTAGTGTAGGGATGAAAGCTCCTTTGTCTGCACTATCAGGCAGAAGCACATCTGGAGCTCCGACCTGGGAATTCAATGTCCCCGGCACCCCCTGACAGATACAATAGCATTTGATGATGACTCCCACACTACGCACAGCCCGACGTGAGACCAACGTGCACACATCCCACACACAGAAGTCCTTGCTTGAAGTTATCGTGCATGGAATGGCCTTCACACTTACTCCCACACCATCCCAGGCCTACAACCGTTGCACACAAACACTGCCCATTGATCCGAGCTGTGGCATTTCATCCACAGAACTGGCGCAGGTCACAACAGTGCCGCTTCAACCAGAGCCACTGATGCAATGGCAGAACATCCTGGACACTTGCACAACCCCTGTCAGGTGGAACTCTACCGTGCATGTATGCTGCATTTACTGGGGGCACTGCCATTGGTAGTGCTGCGGATAAGTTACCGGCTGAGCTTCCGCCTTGCCAACGTCACCTGCGTGCAGCCTGTGTTCCATTGTCGCTCGTGCATATTCGAGTGGTCCATGGATGTCTGCCTGTCCAACAGGACCGTAGCCGAACTGGATTTTGACATGTGTGTGCGCCCCCTGTTGGCCCACGACCATGAGTGTCACTGTGACACCCGTCTATGGGATGCCTTGATACTTGGCATACATGCTGGCAGCTGGACCTGGGAGATTGCAGAACTCCTCATGTGCAATGACCACATTGAACCGCTCCCCTATTGGGCTGTAGTGCTAATTAGTGAGAGGGGGTGGACGCAGCACATCTGTCCGAACCTGGTAATGGATTACCTCGCCATCCTGTTTTATGAAGTCGACAACGACCTCATGTTGGAAATGCTTGCCTACGGAGCTGCAATCGCTTTCATGGACGTGTAACTACGTACCTGCAGCCACAACAGTTTGGAACCCATTGCACATGTCCCGACACCTTGTTGGAACTTGGGGTTCTGGTCACATCTCCCACGACGACAGTGGACATGGCTGCATTCACCTGGACTCCAAATACATGAGCGGACAACAACGTGGGTAGACACACACCTGTGAATGTTGCGGCACTCCCCCAGAGTGGACAGCGGCGCTTGGCAACGTTCCACGTTCTGACATACTGCTGCATTGGTCTGCATGTTGTGGCACTTATCTTGGCCGTACTGACACGCATATGCTAATAAAGTCTACACACCTTCACTTGTATTCAACTGTGATGGGTGTTGATTTGCATGACAATGTGTGTCTCACTGCCTATCTGGGTCACGGCCATACATGCATTTACTGCACCATCAGGGATGTGGGGTTGTACTAGTACATTATCATCTCACAGTTTCCTGCTGTGCCACATGCGAATGGCCATTTTCCACACACAAGCGGCAGCAGTTGTGTCCTCTGTTCTGTTGTGCTGGTGTTGCTGTTTGTTCAACATTGTTGTAAATGTAGCGGGGCTCGAGGTCTTATGTGCGTGTGCTGCATTGTAGGTGAGTTGCCACTTCAGCTCTGATTTGGCTGGCCCTTATCCCTTTCAGGCGGTGTGGCTTTCACTTCTGTGCTTATGCAGTGCTGTGATGTTACAGACTTGGGTAAATTGGGCTCTTGGTTGGAGTTGTGACTCTTGGCCATGGTTTGTCTGCAGATGTGCTGTACTTAATTGTGCATGTGGCCATTGTGCCCATCTCCCCCGTCCCCCCAGTCCCTGGTGGTTACTCACCCTGTTGCTGTTGTGTCGGGTCATGTTGAGCAATGTCCGGTCCCCCAACTCCTGCCACTGTCTCCCCACTGATGACTGTGGACACCATTTCCTCCATCTCATCCAGCTCCTCCTGTGGCGCTGGACTCCCACCTCCAGTCTGCATTGCTGCCTTCTGGTTGTCTGCGAGTTTCTGCTTGGTCTTGCGCTTCACATCATTCCAGCACCTCTTGACCTCGTCGATTGTCCTCCTCAGCACTCCGACTGCATTCGCCTTGTCCAGGATGGACTGCCATATTGTATTTTTTGTTGCCAATGACACAGTGGAGGTGACGTACAGTTGTTGATGGTGTTCTATCACCTCTGTGATCAGGATCCGGTTTTCCTGCGGACTGAACCGCGTCTTCCTCTTCTTCTTCTCCTTGCCCTTCCCTGACCCCGAGGTCCCAGGCTGGTCCTCCGTGGGGCTTGTGGGGTTCTGGTTGTCCTCTGTGCTTGCTCCGGCTACCTCCGTGGTGCTTCGCAGTTGTTTGTGTTTTGTTTGTGTTTTGTGTTGCCGCTTTTATTGTGCTTTTTGCAGCCTAACTTGTGGGACTTGCAGGCCTGGCGCTGCTTCTCGCTGAATTTTTTATCGCGGTTGGGCACATTGCAACTTTTTTCACGTTCGGGTTGAGATTTTTATCGCAGTCCCGGTAGTGTTTTTGCGGACATTTGCCGTGTTATCGGGGTACTATCGCATGTTACCGCCATGTTGTGAATGCCACGTTAACACGGGGTTATTTTCCCTCGATAGACAGCGATATGAAGACTTGCATTAACCTTTTTGGCGATGATTTCGCACGTTCTTGAGAATATCCCCCTATGAGTGTTAAATATATATACGAAGGTGTATTGGTGAATCAGTGGGTTTATGAGTTACTGTATGGATGACTCAGTGTGTGCGTGACTGACTGTATAGGTGAGTGATTAGGCATCTCACTGAATGTATGGGTGAGTGACTGGTTGTATGAATGTTTGTATCTGTCTGTCAGTTAATGTCTAAGGGGGTGTATGAGTGTGTTAGTGGGTACGTGAATGGCTATATGGGTGATTGATTGGTTGTCTGATTACATCTATGGTTGTCTGAGTATCTGTGTGTGTGTGGGTGAGAAGGTGTGTGACTGCCTTTATGGATCAGTGAGTGGGTGAGACAGTGGCTGTATGGGGTACTGTTGTGTGTGTGAAACGTTGTATGAGTGAGTGAGTGTCTGTATGGCTGTGTCGGTGAATGAGTGCATGTGTCAATATGGGTGAGTAACTGAGTATGTGAAAGGCAGTATAAATGAGTGATGGGGTAGATGAGTGACTGTATGCGTGAGTGATTGAATGTGAGAGTAGCTTTGTAGATGAGTGCATGCTTCTGTCAGTGACTGTATAGCTGAGTGAGTATATGTTCCTATTTCTATGAGCAAGTAAGTGGGTGGGTGTGTAACTGTTTGGGCGACTAATTGGCTGTATGATTGACCTCCGACGACGGCTCAGTGTAGCCCGGGGTACCGACGGATAGAGCGGGGCCTCACGTCCTGAGCAGTTGCCAGGTGAGGAGAGGTGATTTACCCACACATAATGGGTAAGTCCGAATCTATATCTAACTTTCTCCATTTCAACTGATGAGATTTTTTGTTGAACTATTGAGCTGTAGATCACTGTGTTGGTTTGGCTGCAGGGGAGGACTGCAGGAACCACGCTGAATCGCGGCAGGAGCCGCGTCAACATCCCGCGCCAGCCGGCGCTTTAAATCCCTGACTTGCCTCCCGCAGCGCGGGAGCTGTAGATCACCGTGTTGGTTTGGCTGCAGGGGAGGACTGCAGGAACCACGCTGAATCGCGGCAGGAGCCGCGTCAACATCCCGCGCCAGCCAGCGCTTTAAATCCCTGACTTGCCTCCCGCAGCGCGGGACGCGCGCGGGCGAAGCCCGGGCAAAGGGCGGGCCCGTCTGTTCCCGTCCGAGACCGGTCGAGGCTGGGCTGGGCCAGCACTCTAACTTATGAAAACTGCGGTGAGACTTTTCCACCCATTACTGTTTACGATTGAACGCTTCGGGGGTTGTAAGTGGCAATAGCTGCTTGTCACCTTCCCTCAGGAGAGCACGTGCACAATGAGCAAGGCTAAACATCTAACAGGGAAGGGTGTGGTGGGAACACTTGATGCTTTCCTGCAGAGAGCAGAATCTACACTGATGCACGAAATAGCACTGACCGAGCGGAGGATGTCTCTAGAACCCTTGGCGAGGTCTCCTCAAACGCCTCGGTTACGTGCAACGCTCCACGACCCTATCCCCTCTGACGTACGGCCGGTGGAAGCATCATCACCGACATCCTTGGCTCCGGTGCCTCTGGTGGGGAATGTTCATGTCTGTAGCCCAGGACAACAACCCCCTATTGTGGAAAATCCCATAACTGCAAGGACTCGGGGGCAGAAGTTAAAAATCAGCCAGACGAGACCGCATCAACCGCCCGCAAAGAAAAGAAAAGGTCAGGGCTCAGTTAGACAAGGTAATATAGAAGGGAGAAATCAAATAATTGTCTCTGCGCAAGTAATCCCTCACTTGAAGGAAGCTAGTACTCTAACGAATACTCTCCATGACTATGACCATGACCTTGACAATGGAGAACTCTGGAATAAAGTCAAGGAAATCATTACTGAACTATTAAAACCTGTCATAAATAAGTTGGACATCATGGAGAAGCGGTTAGTTAATATAGAGAAAGGACTGCTTACCCAGATAGCGCCATTGAGTACCCATACCCCCCAAATATCGATTTACATCAGCTGGTAGAGGATCAGACGCCCGTATCTCGGGTGAGCGGGCATAGCGATACGAACCGCAGAAACCACACTAACATAGGGCTGTACCCCCCGATAATAACAAACGTCTCTGCCGGTCCATCTCATCAGGGAACAGGGAAAGATAGGATGGCAGAACATAGGAAGGGGGTCTACCGCACCCACAGATAGAGTCCTTGGGGAAAGCTCATCAAGGTCGTCAAGCAGATGGAGGGGATCAAGTAGCTAAAAAGGAAAATGATACCCTTTTATATCCACAAACACCATCGCAAACACGACCCCCTAAGACTCTACATTTACCACCAGATGCGACTCCGATAACTGTGGTCTTGGTCAATGTCCCGCCTCTCCCATTTGGAGAAGTAGAACATTGGCAGGCACTAAGAAATAAGGCCCTAAACTTTTTGTCGGGGAAAACAGGAATTAATAGCAGACTTTTCTCCGAATTTAAAATGGCTCGGTGAATCGCCTGGGTGGGGAACTCTGTGAAAACCCTGACTGGTGACTGCATAGTATTATCTTTTGCTTCACGACAACTGGTACGAATGATTATGGAAAGCGTGGGTAATTGGCCAGTAAGGAGCACTGGTATTAGTGTGGTTCCGCTGGGATTCTTTTATTGCCCCCCTAAATTAGTATGGCCCAGCAGAGAGGATGGTCTCTCAACTGGTCCCCTGGCGTATGTTTACACGGTACCTACTTCTAACCATTTTCAGGCGATAAACAACCTGGAGGAGATAGATTGACTATGTAATATATCTATGTTGAGATCAGGGGAAATAGCAGCTTGTGATAATATCTATACAGGGCACCCGAACAGGGGCAATGACGTATCTTTTCCCCTAACTCTAGGCCAAGTAGCGACTCCACCAAAAATATCTGTCCCAGTAACTCCTACTGCTGAACAGGCGGTGGCGAGTGACCGCAAAATTGATATAGGGGGTTCGGTTATTAATAATCTTAATTGCACATTGTGCCCAGGTAAGGAAAGCTGTGTAATTTCCCCCTCTGCTATAACTTGGAACATTTGTGCATGGAATATAGCAGGGTTGCGCCCCAAGATTGATAATAAAGAGTGGGTTGAGTTCATACAAGATCTGGACATCATAAGCCTCCAGGAAACGTGGTGCTTAGAACCGATACATATCAATGGCTTTAAAACGTATAATAGTCAGGCCATGAAAGGTAGGGGGGGGAGACCAAAAGGAGGGCTGTGTACCTATGTCTCCAACCGCCTTAGTGTGGACAAAATTATATTCCATCAAGGAGATTGCCATTTCCATATTATTGAAATTGTATGCAGAAGAACCCAATCCTTGATTGTGATAAATTTCTATAATAATGCCCCGATAGAAAATCTTAGCAGTGTGATGAAAGAGTTAAGTGGGAATATAAGTACCATTCTTGAAACAGGCACCAGAGATAATATGATTATAGTTCAGGGAGATTTAAACTGTCCACCCTGCCCAAACAGGGATCCTAAGATGTGTGGTTTGGCCCAGATTGGAGATGAATCTTGTACTCATTTTAGTCACTCAAGGGCAGGAGACTGCTTCAATGAATTCCTGCACATGTTTGATCTCAGTATAGTAAATGATCTTTTAACTCCTTTTTTACCTCTGTCATACACCTTTAACGGTCGAGGCTACCGTTCTATAATAGATTACATGTTAGTCTCTCACCCCCATTCATCAAGGCTCAAAACCTTTAAGGTAGGGGACATAGCAATAAGTGATCATTTTCCCCTTTGTTTATCACTTACGCCCCCTGATCATTCACGATGAGCATAAGAGTAACAGAGGCATTATTTTGCCAGGAGATCTAGTATTAAATCAAATAAACGGATATTCTATCCGATGGTCTAAGGTGGACCCCGTGGCTCTGACTAAACAACTGATCTTCACTAGCAAACATGCGATGGATATCTGTCTGAATGAGCATGCCCCCTGCGATCAGATAGTACAATCCTATTTAGAATTATCTAAAGAGGTGAAGAACCTCTTGTGGGTTCAATTAAAAAAAAATAAACAGAATACTGTGGGTTGGTTTCACAAAATTTGCTCGCAAGCCCATTCCAAGCTAAAGACGGCGTTGCATAAAAATCCGAGGTCTATCCCTGAAGTCAAAGCAGCTAGGTTTGATTACAAGAGAGCAGTTAAGGCAAGAAAGAGATGCCTAAGGGAAGAGGCATGGGAAGCACTCCAAACGGCGGCACGGCAGAAAAACAATGTGGCTTTTTGGCATATAGTTAGATCCCCCTGTTTGACCCCGGCTGAGGGACCCTCTATAGAGATAGC
Organism: Calotriton arnoldi; assembly: GCA_963921515.1. Classification (NCBI taxonomy): domain Eukaryota; kingdom Metazoa; phylum Chordata; class Amphibia; order Caudata; family Salamandridae; genus Calotriton; species Calotriton arnoldi. The sequence goes on from CAWUFW010014735.1 coordinate 263,924, forward strand.
GATCGCAGAAGAGGACTGGGTAACTTTTTTCTCTAATGTATATAACGATAACTTGGATGATGACCCTAAATGGTGTGGGAATAAAGGCTTTCAAGAGGCCATCCACCTAGAAGCAATGCAGGTGACATTAGAGGAAGTGACTACGGCTCTGTCACGGAGCAAGGGAGGTAAGGCCCCAGGACCCGATGGGGTCCCAGTTGATTTGTTTAAAGATAATGTCAATCTGTGGGGTCCTGTAGTTACTCAGGTAATTAATGCTAGCCTTAGGTCAAAACCACCCAACTCCTGGGCAGAATCGACCATAATTCCGATATTCAAGAAGGGGGAGAGAACTAATCCGGGGTGTTATAGACCTATCTCCCTCCTTGATTCAATGGTGAAAGTGATAGGGCGGATTATATTAGAGCGATTGGAAATATGGGCAGACGAAGCAGGTATCCTCTCGGACCTACAATATGGTTTTAGAAAAGGACTGGGCACGATTGAGCAAAGCCTGAATTTATCAATGCTAGTAGGGAAGTACACAAGGGCAAAAAGGGCCGTCTGTTTATGGCCTTTGTGGATTTAACGGCCGCATTTGACTCAGTGAGACATTGTAAGTTATGGAAGATCTTAGTCTCACTGGGTGTGGACCAGAACATAGTACATTTTTTACAGCAATTGTATAGTGATGCGGCAGCTAGGGTCAGATATGGTAAGGGAGGCGAATGTACTAAAGCATTTCCAATTAGGAGGGGGGTCAGGCAGGGTTGTGTCCTGGCCCCCTTCCTTTTTAATTTGTACATTAATGAACTAGGGAACGAACTTCTCAAGAGCGAGCTAGACTTTCCTCAGGTGGGAGGTCGCTCGTTACCTACCTTACTATATGCGGACGACGCAGTATTGATGGCTCGTACGCAGAATGGTCTCCAAAGGGTTTTAGTTAGTTTTAACGATTTTATGAAGAATCTGGGTTTAAATATTAATATTACTAAAACTTTTATAATGAATTCTGGTCATAAGAAATTTAGAGGTAGAGGCAGGGAAATATACCTGGAGGGTAAAAGGGTATCTCAGACTCTAAGTTTCTCATATTTGGGTATATTATTCAATGACGATGATACTTGGGCAAAAACTGTAACTGCAAAAAAATTAGCCTTTATGAGAACCACTAGTGCACTTGTTACTTTTTGTAGGAATCTGGGACGTAGGCCACCAGCTGAAATTATACAAATTTACAAGGCAAAATGTCTCTCGGTGGCTATGTATGGAGCAGGGGTTTGGGGTTTTACGAACACACACGAGTTGCAACTAGTGGAAAATGCTTTTCTACGTTTTCTGTTATCGGCCCCGCAAAGTACTTCCACTTTTGTGTGCCATGAGGAATTAGGTCTTATGTATGTCTCGGATCTAATTAAATTGGAACCCATACTCCTCTGGCACAGAATATGGACTAGGGAGCAGACTGTGTTAAATAGAACCATCATGCAGGACATAATGACACTGGAGGGGGTTCATTTGATACCGTGGGTGAAGTACGTGAAAACATTTTTATCAACATTAGGCCACCCAGAGTTTTATACAAACCCCGCCTCAATGTCCAGACTCTCTAGAAAAGATTTAAAATGAATGGGCTTAGCATATTTGGGTGATGTAAGATCGGCAGGAGAGCTATTGAAACCTAGTGCCCTGCAACACCAGCTAATACGCACTTCGGAGGGGTTGGAGCCCTATTTGTCATTTGTTTCTAGCGGGTTTGATAGAATGATATTATTTAGATTTAGGATGGGTACTATCCACAGACTCCTGTCTTTCCCGAAAATGAATGACTGGTCCCGTACTTTACCCCTCTGTCCGTGTGATTCGCAGTCAACTCAATCTACATCACACGTGATGTTCTTTTGTAAATTTTATATGAAACAAAGAAAAGAGTTACTGATCCCATTTTTAAAAGCTTATGGCCTTAAACAGTGTCGCCCAGCACTAATCTGCCTGCAATTTTTGGAAAATGTTCAGATTGCATGGAGGATTGCATTATATATTAAAAGAGTCCTACGGCTTAGAAAAACTATGATCTGGGATAGCAATGAGATGATGGGTCAGGATCGAGATTCTTGATTAGGGACTTTGGATATACATTTTTAAATGTATTAACTGTTATGATTGTACCCAATAAGTGTTATGAACTTGTTTTTATGTGATCTTTTATGTTTCGGGTGATAAGTACATTGGACACATATCTTTTTAACGTATTAGTATTTATGATTGTATGTAATCAGTGACATAAATTTGATTTTATGTACCTTTTATGCTTTTATGATTGTCTTTGTAACAGTCGAATAAAGCTTTTATTGATTTGATTGACTGTATGGTTGAGTGTCTGGGTGTGTGAGTAGTTTTATGGGTGACTCACTCAGTGTGTCAGCAGCTGTATGCCTGTAAGAGTGGATATATCAATGGCTGTATTAGTGAGTGAGTGTGTCTATGAGTGGCAGTATGGGTGAGTGAGTGGATGTGTGTATAGATTAATGAATCAGTGAGTGGGTGTGTGGGTGTGTAAGTACTGGTATGGATTTGTGAATGGGTTAGTGAATGGTTGTGTGGGAGAGGCAGTGGGTGTATAAAAGATTCTACAGTGGTGTGAGTGGGTGCGTCTTCGGAAACATGGTGAGACTTACAACAGTGACATAGGAAGGGTTGCTGTTTTACATTTAGCTAGGCCCAACATTCTGAGCAGTCGGTGAAAAGTGAAGCTGCCAGAGAAAAGTGAGGTTTAAGACATGTTGGCAGAGGGATTAGGGATTAGGCTACTTCGTATGAGTCTCTGGAAAGGTACACTTGAAGTAGGCCGTATAAATTTAGGTGTCTGCTTGCAATGGGAAGTGCACTCTGTCAAGTTTAAAGGTCTGCGTGCTCTCGTGACTCAGGTTTGTGTCTACGTGTACATGTATTCTGACACATGCTGTGCGTCTGAAGATCCTAGCTTAATAACTGGTAGCTTCTCATACAGGTGCACACAACTTCTTAGTCCTGCTCCATCATTTGGTCACAGAGGGAGACATGTCTTACATATGTAGGTGTCACAGAACCCCTCAAATTGACTGTTGAATACCCACATGCCCTGTATTATGAGAAGAAAGGAATACATACACCTTCTTGTACAGAAACTTAGAGAGGATGCGGTCTGAAACACAGGTATTCTACTATTTCTAGGTTTCTTTTTACATATCATGTCCCTAGGAAAAGGCACAAACACAATCTTTGAAGCCTTCGGAAATATGGTGAGACTTACAAAAGTGACATGGGAAGGGTTGCGGTTTTATATTTGGCTAGGCCCAACATTCTGAGCAGTAGGTGAATATTGAAGCTGCATCTTTCTTCCTCTTTCTGCACCTTTCTTGCTTCGTTCTATACCTCTCTTGCTTCGTTCTGCACTTCTCTTGCCTCTTTCTGTACCTCTCTTACGTACATTTCTTCTTCTTTCTGTGCCTCTCTTGCTTCTTTCTGCACTTCACTTGTTTCTTTCTGCACCTCTCTTGCATTTTTCAGTAACCCTCTTGCATCTTTCTGTACCTCTCTTGCCTACTTCTGCACCTCTCTTGCCTCTTTCTGCAACTCTCTTGCCTCTTTCTGTGCTTCTCTTGCCTCTTTATGAACCTCTCTTGCTTCTTTCTGCACCTCTCTTGCTTCTTTCTGCACCCCTCTTGCCTCTTTCTGCACCTCTCTTGCCTCTTTCTGAACCTCTCTTGTATCTTTCTGCACCTCTCTTGCCTCTTTCTGCACCTCTCTTGCTTCTTTCTGCACTTCTCTTGCCTCTTTCTGCACTACTCTTGACTCTTTCTGCTCATTTCTTCCTCTTTCTGAACCTCTCTTGCTTCTTTCTGCACTTCTCTTGCTTCTTTCTGTACCTCTCTTACCTCTTTTTACACTTCTCTTGCCTCTTTCTGCACCTCTCTTCCCTCTTTCTGTACATTTCTTCCTCTTTCTTCACCTCTCTTGCTTCTTTCTGCACCTCTCTTGCCTCTTTTTGCACCTCTATTGCCTCTTTATGCACCTCTCTTGGCTCTTTCTACACTTCTCTTGCCTCTTTCTGCAACGCTGTTGCTTCTTTCTTTTCTTCTCTTGCCTGTTGTTGCACATCTCTTGCCTCTTTCTGCACGTCCCATGCCTCTTTCTGCACTTCTCTTGCCTCTTTCTGCACTGCTGTTGCTCCTTTCTTCACTTCTCTTGTCTCTTTCTGCACCTCTCTTGCCTCTTTCTGCACCTCTCTTGCCTCTTTCTGCACTTCTCTTGCCTCTTTCTGCACCTATCTCGCTTCTTTCTGCACCTCTCGTGTTTCTTTCTGCACCTCTCTTGATTCTTTCTGCACCCCTCTTTCTGCACCTCTCTTGCTTCTTTCTGTACTTCTCTTCCTTCTTTCTGCACCTCTCTTGCTTTTTTCTGCATTTATCTTGCCTTTTTTGCACCTCTTTTGCCTCTATCTGCACTTCTCTTGCCTCTTTATGTACCTCTCTTTCTTCTTTCTGCACCTCTCTTGCTTTGTTCTGTACCTCTCTTGCTTCTTTCTGCACCTCTCTTGCCTCTTTCTACACATTTCCTCCTCTTTCTGCCCCTCTCTTGTCTCTTTCTGCATTTCTGTTGCTTCTTGCCTCTTTCATAATTCTCTTGCTTCTTTCTGCACCTCTGTTGCTTTTTTCTGTACCCCTCTTGCCTCTTTCTGTACCTCTCTTGCCTATTTCTGCACCTCTTTTGCCTCTTTCTGTGCTTCTCTTGCATCTTTATGTACCTCTCTTGGTTCTTTCTGCATCTCTCTTTCTTCTTTCTGCATCCATCTTTCCTCTTTCAGAACTTCTCTTGCCTCTTTCGGAACCTCTCTTGCATCTTTCTGCACATCTCTTGCCTCTTTCTGCACTTCACTTGCCTCTTTCTGCAACGCTGTTGCTTCTTTCTTCACTTCTCTTGCTGCACCTCTCTTGCCTCTTTCTGCACCTCCCTTGCCTCTTTCTGCACTTCTCTTTCCTCTTTCTCCACTGCTGCTGCTTATTTCTTCACTTCTTTTGCCTCTTTCTGCACTTCTCTTGCCTCTTTCTGCACCTCTCTCGCCTCTTTCTGAACTTCTCTTGCCTCTTTCTGTACCTCTCTTGCTTCTTTCTGCACCCCTCTCCTCTTTCTGCACCTCTCTTGCTTCTTTCTCCACCTCTCTTGCCTCTTTCTGCATCTCTCTTGCCTCTTTCTGCACTTCGCTTGCCTCTTTCTGCAATACTGTTGCTTCTTTCTTCACTTCTCTTGCCTCTTGCTGCACCTCTCTTGCCTCTTTCTGCACCTCCCTTGCCTCTTTCTGCACTTCTCTTGCCTCTTCCTGCACTGCTGTTGCATCTTTATTCACTTCTCTTGCCTCTTTCTGCACCTCTCTTGCCGCTTTCTGCACTTCTCTTTCCTCTTTATGCACATCTCTTGCTTCTTTCTGCACTTCTCTTGCTTCTTTCTGCACCTCTCTTGCTTCTTTCTGCATTTATCTTGCATCTTTTGCACTTCTTTTGCCTCTTTCTGCACATCTCTTGCCTCTTTATGTACCTCTCTTCTTTCTGTACCTCTCTTGCTTTGTTCTGTACCTCTCTTGCTTCTTTCTGCATCTCTTTTGCCTCTTTCTGCACATTTCCTCCTCTTTATGCCCCTCTCTTGCCTCTTTCTGCATTTCTCTTGCCTCTTTCTGCACCTCTCTTGCTTCTTTCTGCACATCTATTGTTTCTTTCTGCACCTCTCTTGCTTCTTTCTGTACCTCTCTTGCTTCTTTCTGTACCTCTCTTGCCTCTTTCATCACTTTTCTTGCCTCTTTTTGCACCTCTCTTGCTTCTTTCTGCACCTCTCTTGCTTCATAATGTACCTCTCTTGCCTCTTTCATCACTTCTCTTGCTCTTTTTGAACCTCTCTTGCTTCTTCCTGCACCTTTCTTCCCCTTTCTACACTTCTCTTGTCTCTTTCTGCATTTCTGTTGCTTCTTGCCTCTTTCATCATTCTCTTGCTTCTTTCTGCACCTCTGTTGATTCTCTCTGCACCTCTCTTGCTTCTTTCTGCACTTCATTTACCTCTTTCTGCCCGTCTCTTGCCTCTTTCTACACTTTTCTTGCCTCTTTCTGCACCTCTTTTGCCTCTTCCTGTACATTTCTTCCTCTTTCTGCACCTCTTGGGCTTCTTTCTGCACTTCTCTTTCCTCTTTCTGCACTGCTCTTGCTTCTTTCTGTACCTCTTGCTTCTTTCTGCACCTCTCTTGCTTTTTTCTATATGCCGCTTGCCTCTTTCTGTACCTCTCTTGCCTATTTCTGCACCTCTCTTGCCTCTTTCAGCACCTCTCTTGTCTCTTTCTGTGCTTCTCTTGCATCTTTATGTACCTCTCTTGGTTCTTTCTGCATCTCTCTTGCTTCTTTCTACACTCATCTTGCCTCTTTCTGCACATCTCTTACCTCTTTCTGCACTTCTCTTGCCTCTTTCTGCACCTCTCTTGCCTCTTTTGGAACCTCTCTTGTATCTTTCTGCACTTCTCTTGCTTCTTTCTGCACTTCTCTTGCTTATTTGTGCACCTCTTTTACCTCTTTTTGCACTTCTCTTGCCTCTTTCTGCACCTCTCTTCCCTCTTTCTGTACATTTATTCCCCTTTCTGTACCTCTCTTGCTTCTTTCTGCACTTTGCTTGCCTCTTTCTGCACATTTCCTCCTCTTTATGCCCCTCTCTTGCCTCTTTCTGTACCTCTCTTGCCTATTTCTGCACCTCTTTTGCCTCTTTCTGTGCTTGTCTTGCATCTTTATGTACCTCTCTTGGTTCTTTCTGCATCTCTCTTTCTTCTTTCTGCATCCATCTTTCCTCTTTCAGAACTTCTCTTGCCTCTTTCCGGAACCTCTCTTGCATCTTTCTGCACATCTCTTGCCTCTTTCTGCACTTCACTTGCCTCTTTCTGCAACGCTGTTGCTTCTTTCTTGACCTCTCTTGCTGCACCTCTCTTGCCTCTTTCTGCACCTCCCTTGCCTCTTTCTGCACTTCTCTTTCCTCTTTCTCCACTGCTGCTGCTTATTTCTTCACTTCTTTTGCCTCTTTCTGCATTTCTCTTGCCTCTTTCTGCACCTCTCTCGCCTCTTTCTGAACTTCTCTTGCCTCTTTCTGTACCTCTCTTGCTTCTTTCTGCACCCCTCTCCTCTTTCTGCACCTCTCTTGCTTCTTTCTCCACCTCTCTTGCCTCTTTCTGCATCTCTCTTGCCTCTTTCTGCACTTCGCTTGCCTCTTTCTGCAATGCTGTTGCTTCTTTCTTCACTTCTCTTGCCTCTTGCTGCACCTCTCTTGCCTCTTTCTGCACCTCCCTTGCCTCTTTCTGCACTTCTCTTGCCTCTTCCTGCACTGCTGTTGCATCTTTATTCACTTCTCTTGCCTCTTTCTGCACCTCTCTTGCCGCTTTCTGCACTTCTCTTTCCTCTTTCTGCACATCTCTTGCTACTTTCTGCTCTTCTCTTGCTTCTTTCTGCACCTCTCTTGCTTCTTTCTGCATTTATCTTGCATCTTTTGCACCTCTTTTGCCTCTTTCTGCACATCTCTTGCCTCTTTATGTACCTCTCTTCTTTCTGTACCTCTCTTGCTTTGTTCTGTACCTCTCTTGCTTCTTTCTGCACCTCTTTTGCCTCTTTCTGCACATTTCCTCCTCTTTATGCCCCTCTCTTGCCTCTTTCTGCATTTCTCTTGCCTCTTTCTGCACCTCTCTTGCTTCTTTCTGCACCTCTATTGTTTCTTTCTGCACCTCTCTTGCTTCTTTCTGTACCTCTCTTGCTTCTTTCTGTACCTCTCTTGCCTCTTTCATCACTTTTCTTGCCTCTTTTTGCACCTCTCTTGCTTCTTTCTGCACCTCTCTTGCTTCATAATGTACCTCTCTTGCCTCTTTCATCACTTCTCTTGCTCTTTTTGAACCTCTCTTGCCTCTTCCTGTACATTTCTTCCTCTTTCTGCACCTCTTGGGCTTCTTTCTGCACTTCTCTTTCCTCTTTCTGCACTGCTCTTGCTTCTTTCTGTACCTCTCACTTCTTTCTGCACCTCTCTTGCTTTTTTCTATATGCTGCTTGCCTCTTTCTGTACCTCTCTTGCCTATTTCTGCACCTCTCTTGCCTCTTTCAGTACCTCTCTTGTCTCTTTCTGTGCTTCTCTTGCATCTTTATGTACCTCTCTTGGTTCTTTCTGCATCTCTCTTGCTTCTTTCTACACTCATCTTGCCTCTTTCTGCACATCTCTTACCTCTTTCTGCACTTCTCTTGCCTCTTTCTGCACCTCTCTTGCCTCTTTTGGAACCTCTCTTGTATCTTTTTGTACCTCTCTTGCCTCTTTCTGCACTTCTCTTGCTTCTTTCTGCACTTCTCTTGCTTATTTGTGCACCTCTTTTACCTCTTTTTGCACTTCTCTTGCCTCTTTCTGCACCTCTCTTCCCTCTTTCTGTACATTTATTCCCCTTTCTGCACCTCTCTTGCTTCTTTCTTCACCTTTCTTGCCTCTTTCTGTACCTCTCTTTCCTCTGTCAGCACTTTGCTTGCCTCTTTCTTCAACGCTGTTGCTTCTTTCTTCACTTCTCTTGCCTCTTGCTGCACCTCTCTTTCTTCTTTCTGCACCTCTCTTGCTTTGTTCTGTACCTCTCTTGCTTCTTTCTGCACTTTGCTTGCCTCTTTCTGCACATTTCCTCCTCTTTATGCCCCTCTCTTGCCTCTTTCTGCACTTCTCTTGCCTCTTTCTGCACCTCTCTTGCTTCTTTCTGCACATCTATTGTTTCTTTCTGCACCTCTCTTGCTTCTTTCTGTACCTCTCTTGCTTCTTTCTGTACCTCTCTTGCCTCTTTCATCACTTTTCTTGCCTCTTTTTGCACGTCTCTTGCTTCTTCCTGCACCTTTCTTCCTCTTTCTACACTTCTCTTGTCTCTTTCTGCATTTCTGTTGCTTCTTGCCTCTTTCATCATTCTCTTGCTTCTTTCTGCACCTCTGTTGCTTCTTTCTGCACCTCTCTTGCTTCTTTCTACACTTCATTTACCTCTTTCTGCCCTTCTCTTGCCTCTTTCTACACTTCTCTTGCCTCTTTCTGCACCTCTTTTGCCTCTTCCTGTACATTTCTTCTTCTTTCTGCACCTCTCTTGCTTCTTTCTGCACTTCTCTTTCCTCTTTCTGCACTGCTCTTGCTTCTTTTTGTACCTCTCACTTCTTTCTGCACCTCTCTTGCTTTTTTCTATATGCCTCTTTCTGTACCTCTCTTGGTTCTTTCTGCATCTCTCTTGTTTCTTTCTTCACCCATCTTGCCTCTTTCTGCACATCTCTTACTTCTTTCTGTACCTCTCTTATATCTTTCTGCACCTCCCTTGCCTCTTTCTGCACTTCTCTTGCCTCTTTCTGCCCCTCTCTTGACTCTTTTGGAACCTCTCTTGTATCTTTCTGCACCTCTCTTGCCTCTTTCTGCACTTCTCTTGCTTCTTTCTGCACTTCTCATGCTTCTTTCTGCACATCTTTTACCTCTTTTTGCACTTCTCTTGCCTCTTTCTGCACCTCTATTCCCTCTTTCTGCACATTTCTTCCCCTTTCTGCACCTCTCTTGCTTCTTTCTTCACCTCTCTTGCCTCTTTCTGTACCTCTCTTGCCTCTTTCGGCACTTTGCTTGCCTCTTTCTGCAACGCTGTTGCTTCTTTCTTCACTTCTCTTGCCTCTTGCTGCACCTCTCTTTCTTCTTTCTGCACCTCTCTTGCTTTGTTCTGTACCTCTCTTGATTCTTTCTGCACTTTGCTTGCCTCTTTCTGCACATTTCCGCCTCCATATGCCCCTCTCTTGACTCTTTCTGCACTTCTCTTGCCTCTTTCTTCACCTCTCTTGCTTCTTTCTGCACCTCTATTGTTTCTTTCTGCACCTCTCTTGCTTCTTTCTGTACCTCTCTTGCTTCTTTCTGTACCTCTCTTGCCTCTTTCATCACTTTTCTTGCCTCTTTTTGCATGTCTCTTGCTTCTTCCTGCACCTTTCTTCCTCTTTCTACACTTCTCTTGTATCTTTCTGTATTTCTGTTGCTTCTTGCATCTTTCATCATTCTCTTGCTTCTTTCTGCACCTCTGTTGCTTCTTTCTGCACCTCTCTTGCTTCTTTCTGCACTTCATTTACCTCTTTTTGCCCTTCTCTTGCCTCTTTCTATACTTCTCTTGCCTCTTTCTGCACCTCTTTTGCCTCTTCCTGTACATTTCTTCCTCTTTCTGCACCTATCTTGCTTCTTTCTGCACTTCTCTTTCCTCTTTCTGCACTGCTCTTGCTTCTTTCTGTACCTCTCACTTCTTTCTGCATCTCTCTTGCTTTTTTCTGTACGCCTCTTGCCTCTTTCTGTACCTCTCTTGCCTATTTCTGCACATCTCTTGCCTCTTTCTGCACCTCTTTTGCCTCTTCCTGTACATTTCTTCTTCTTTCTGCACCTCTCTTGCTTCTTTCTGCACTTCTCTTTCCTCTTTCTGCACTGCTCTTGCTTCTTTCTGTACCTCTCGCTTCTTTCTGCACCTCTCTTGCTTTTTTCTATATGCCTCTTGCCTCTTTCTGTACCTCTCTTGGTTCTTTCTGCATCTCTCTTGTTTCTTTCTTCACCCATCTTGCCTCTTTCTGCACATCTCTTACCTCTTTCTGCACCTCTCTTATATCTTTCTGCACCTCTCTTGCCTCTTTCTGCACTTCTCTTGCCTCTTTCTGCCCCTCTCTTGCCTGTTTTGGAACCTCTCTTGTATCTTTCTGTACCTCTCTTGCCTCTTTCTGCACTTCTCTTGCTTCTTTCTGCACTTCTCATGCTTCTTTCTGCACATCTTTTACCCCTTTTTGCACTTCTCTTGCCTCTTTCTGCACCTCTATTCCCTCTTTCTGTACATTTCTTCCCCTTTCTGCACCTCTCTTGCTTCTTTCTTCACCTCTCTTGCCTCTTTCTGTACCTCTCTTGCCTCTTTCGGCACTTTGCTTGCCTCTTTCTGCAACGCTGTTGCTTCTTTCTTCACTTCTCTTGCCTCTTGCTGCACCTCTCTTTCTTCTTTCTGCACCTCTCTTGCTTTGTTCTGTACCTCTCTTGCTTCTTTCTGCACTTTGCTTGCCTCTTTCTGCACATTTCCTCCTCCATATGCCCCTCTCTTGACTCTTTCTGCACTTCTCTTGCCTCTTTCTTCACCTCTCTTGCTTCTTTCTGCACCTCTATTGTTTCTTTCTGCACCTCTCTTGCTTCTTTCTGTTCCTCTCTTGCTTCTTTCTGTACCTCTCTTGCCTCTTTCATCACTTTTCTTGCCTCTTTTTGCATGTCTCTTGCTTCTTCCTGCACCTTTCTTCCTCTTTCTACACTTCTCTTGTATCTTTCTGTATTTCTGTTGCTTCTTGCATCTTTCATCATTCTCTTGCTTCTTTCTGCACCTCTGTTGCTTCTTTCTGCACCTCTCTTGCTTCTTTCTGCACTTCATTTACCTCTTTCTGCCCTTCTCTTGCCTCTTTCTATACTTCTCTTGCCTCTTTCTGCACCTCTTTTGCCTCTTCCTGTACATTTCTTCCTCTTTCTGCACCTATCTTGCTTCTTTCTGCACTTCTCTTTCCTCTTTCTGCACTGCTCTTGCTTCTTTCTGTACCTCTCACTTCTTTCTGCAACTCTCTTGCTTTTTTCTGTACGCCTCTTGCCTCTTTCTGTACCTCTCTTGCCTATTTCTGCACCTCTCTTGCCTCTTTCTGCACCCCTCTTTCCTCTTTCTGCACCTCTCTTGCTTCTTTCTGCACCTCTCTTGCCTCTTTCTGCACCTCTCTTGCCTCTTTCTGCACTTTGCTTGCCTCTTTCTGCAATGTTGTTGCTTCTTCTTCACTTCTCTTGCCTCTTGCTGCACCTCTCTTGCCTCTTTCTGCACCTCCCTTGCCTCTTTCTGCACTTTCTTGCCTCTTCCTGCACTGCTGTTGCATCTTTATTCACTTCTCTTGCCTCTTTCTGCACTTCTCTTGCCTCTTTCTCCACTGCTGCTGCTTCTTTCTTCACTTCTTTTGCCTCCTTCTGCACTTCTCTTGCCTCTTTCTGCACCTCTCTCACCTCTTTCTTAACTTCTCTTGCCTCTTTCTGTACCTCTCTTGCTTCTTTCTGCACCCCTCTCCTCTTTCTGCACCTCTCTTGCTTCTTTCTCCACCTCTCTTGCCTCTTTCTGCATCTCTCTTGCCTCTTTCTGCACTTCGCTTGCCTCTTTGTGCAATGCTGTTGCTTCTTTCTTCACTTCTCTTGCCTCTTGCTGCACCTCTCTTGCCTCTTTCTGCACCTCCCTTGCCACTTTCTGCACTTCTCTTTCCTCTTTCTGCACATCTCTTACTTCTTTCTGTACTTCTTTTGCTTCTTTCGGCACCTCTCTTGCTTCTTTCTGCATTTATCTTGCCTCTTTTGCACCTCTTTTGCCTCTTTCTGCACATCTCTTGCCTCTTCCTGTACATTTCTTCCTCTTTCTGCACCTCTCTTGCTTCTTTCTGCACTTCTCTTTCCTCTTTCTGCACTGCTCTTACTTCTTTCTGTACCTCTCGCTTCTTTCTGCACCTCTCTTGCTTTTTTCTGTACGCCACTTGCCTCTTTCTGTACCTCTCTTTGCTTCTTTCTGTGCTTCACTTGCATCTTTATGTACCTCTCTTAGTTCTATCTGCATCTCTCTTGCTTCTTTTTGCACCCATCTTGCCTCTTTCTGCATATTTCTTGCCTCTTTCTGCACCCCTCTTATATCTGTCTGCACCTCTATTGCCTCTTTGTGCACTTCTCTTGCCTCTTTCTGCACCTCTCTTGCCTCTTTCGGAACCCCTCTTGTATCTTTCTGCACCTCTCTTCTCTCTTTCTGCACTTCTCATGCTTCTTTCTGCACTACTCTTGGTTCTTTCTGCACCTCTCTTACCTCTTTTTGCACTTCTCCTGCCTCTTTCTGCACCTCTCTTCCCTCTTTCTGTACATTTCTTCCCCTTTCTGCACCTCTCTTGCTTCTTTCTGCACCTCTCTTGCCTCGTTCTGCACCTCTCTTGCCTCTTTCTGGAGTATGCTTGCCACTTTCTGCAACGCTTTTGCTTCTTTCTTCCGTTCTCTTGCATCTTGCTGCACCTCTCTTGCCTCTTTCTGTACCTCCCTTGCCTCATTCTACACTTCTCTTGCCTCTTCCTGCACTGCTGTTGCTTCTTTCTTCACTTCTCTTGCCTCTTTCTGCACCTCTCTTGCCTCTTTCTGGACTTCTGTTGCCTCTTTCTGCACCTCTCTTGCTTCTTTCTACACCGCTCTTGTTTCATTCTGCACCTCTCTTGCTTCTTTCTTAACCCTGCTTTCCTCTTTCTGCACCTCTCTTGCTTCTTTCTGCATTTCTCCTGCTTCTTTCTGCACCTCTCTTGCTTCTTTCTGCACTTCTCTTGCCTCTTTTGCACCTCTCTTGCCTCTTTCTGCACTTCTCTTGCCTCTTTCGGCACCTCTCTTGCTTCTTTCTGCACCTCAATTGTTTCTTTCTGCATCTCTGTTGCTTCTTTCTGTACCTCTCTTGCTTCTTTCTGTACCTTTCTTGCCCCTTTCATCAATTTTCTTGCTTCTTTTTGTACCTCTCTTGCTTCTTTCTGCACCTCTCTTGCTTTATAATGTACCTCTCTTGCTCTTTCATCACTTCTCTTGCTCTTTTTGAACCTCTCTTGCTTCTTTCTGCATGTCTCTTGCTTCTTCCTGTACCTTTCTTCTTCTTTCTGCACTTCATTTACCTCTTTCTGCCCTTCTCTTGCCTCTTGCTACACTTCTCTTGCCGCTTTCTGCACCTCTTTTGCCTCTTCCTGTACATTTCTTCCTCTTTCTGCACCTCTCTTGCTTCTTTCTGAACTTCTCTTTCCTCTTCTGCACTGCTCTTGCTTCTTTCTGTACCTCTCTTGCTTCTTTCTGCTCCTCTCGCTTCTTTCTGTACCTCTCTTGCTTTTTTCTTTACCCCTCTTGCCGCTTTCTGTACCTCTCTTGCCTATTTATGCACCTCTCCTGCCTCTTTCTGCACCTCTATTGCCTCTTTATGTGCTTCTTTTGCATCTTTATGTACCTCTCTTGGTTCTTTCTGCATCTCTTTCTTCTTTCTGCACCCATCTTGCCTCTTTCTGCACCTCTCTTGGTTCTATCTGCATCTCTCTTTCTTCTTTCTGCACCCATCTTGCCTCTTTCTGCACCTCTCTTGCCTCTTTCTGCACCTCTCTTTTATCTTTCTGCACCTCTCTTGCCTCTTTCTGCACTTCTCTTGCCTCTTTCTGCACCTCTTGTGCCTCTTTCTTTACCTCTATTGTATCTTTCTGCACCTCTCTTGCCTCTTTCTGCAAATGTCTTCCTCTTTCTGAACCTCTCTTGCTTCTTTATGCACTTCTCTTGCCTCTTTCTGCACCTCTCTTCCTTCTTTCTACACAATTATTCCCCTTTCTGTGCCTCTCTTGCTTCTTTCTGCACCTCTCTTGCCTCTTTCTGCACCTCTCTTGCCTCTTTCTGCACTTCGCTTGCCTCTTTCTGCAACGCTGTTGCTTCTTTCTTCACTTCTCTTGCCTCTTGCTGCACCTCTCTTGCCTCTTTCTGCACCTCCCTTGCCTCTTTCTGCACTTCTCTTGCCTCTTTCTGCACTGCTGTTGCTTCTTTCTTCACTTCTTTTGCCTCTTTCTGCACCTCTCTTGCCTCTTTCTGCACTTCTCTTGCCTCTTTCTGCACCTCTCTTGCTTCTTTCTGCACCTCTCTTGTTTCTTCCTGCACCTCTCTTGCTTCTTTCTGCACCCCTTGTAGGAGAGTAGGATCTGCTTCACATGGGTACCCCCACTTTTTGCTGATGCTTCACTGTTTTTCGACCTTAGTCTGGCTGGGGCCCTGCTAATCAGAACCCCAGCCTAGCTGCTTCCTCTCTAAAATGGTTTCCATGTGCCTTAGGCACATCACTGATTGGAATCTGGAGTGCCCTTATAAGTCCCTAGTATATGGTATACTATGTACCCAGGGCATAGGTACCTCAGAGGCCTACCAGGGGCTGCAGCATGTATTGTGCCACCCCTGGAAGGCCATCCAAACTGACACCACAGGTCTGCTACTGCAGCCTGGGTAAGGTGGTGCATGCACCCCTTACTGTGATATAGGCTACCTATATCACTATATACATACACACATATAAACCTATAAGTCACTCCTATGGCAGGCCTTATCAATCCTGAAGGCAGAGTGCGTGGTTCCTATGTGAGAGGGTGCCCCTGCATGAGCAGGGCCCCTCTGCAGCGTTCGGAGACCCTTCTCTGATGCTGTTTGTAGTGCAGCCTGACCATATACTCTTAAGCGCATTATAACCTCGCGTTAAATGCTAACTTTGGGATGGCTGCACGGAAACATGTCGTGTTTGGTGTCAAACATCTTGGAATACTACCCCCCGCCAGTTCTGGCGGCGGGGGTAGCATTCCACCCTTCTAGAGGGAAAGACATGTACACACCGGTATGCCCGGTACTGACTTTCCAGAGCCCTGGCATCACAAAATGGATGCCGCTGCCACAGACACGAGTCTGGCCTCCTGCTGCTGACCGAAACTCCGGCAGGGAGGCCTGGACAATAGGTTTCCTGTCCCAGGGAGGTGTGACCACCTCCCCAGACAGGATAGTGTGTATTGGGGCTGGGCGGGAGCACTCTCTGGTGCTTTGAAGTCCTGCACTGGGGGCACATTTGGTGTCCCTGTGCATACCCCAGTTCAAACCGGCTCAGGGGCTTCCAGCCCCTGCTCTGGCGCGAAACTGGACAAAGGGAAAGGGGTGTAACCACCCCTCTGCCCTGGCCCTCCCATAGGTGGGGCCACAGAGTATGTCCAACCTCCTACCTTAGTATAAGTAGGGGAACCCAGTCCTTAGGACTTTAGATTTACCTGGACGAAACTCTGACACAGAATCCTGGACCTTCGACGCTCTACTTTAAGATTAGAGGACTGAAGAATCTCCCTTGGGGTCAAGGAGTGACTCCCCTGCTTGGCAGGCACCAAAGAAGCAATTGTCCGGTCTGCATCGCTGAAGCTCCCGTCGGACGCCGAAGTCTTTGCATCACCAGAGGTGGATTTCCAGACTTCCCCGAGGCTGCCCTGAGTCCCCAGCAAAGCTGAGGCCCGTAGCTGTCGTGGGTAACGTGGAACCGTGACCCCTGGACACCGAACGCATTTGCAAGTGCATCCTCTTCTGGGTCTCCCACGAAGTCGTGCTTTGGGCTCCGAGTAGCCCCAGCCTCCAGCACCAACTGCACCGAAGATCACTGGCCTCCACTCCACGAGTGTCCTGTGAGCCAGCTCCACGTGCACCGTCTCGAGGCTCCTTCGCGGTCGCTAGTCCGTTGGCTAGTAGGCCCTCCCGAAGGCCAATCTTTTTCTGCTTGGGCTCCCTGGTTGCTCCAGGTGTGCCCTGACTTATCCTCGCTGGGTGAGTCTCCCAGACCTTGCTGGTCTGCAACATCGTCCTTCTTCTATTTCCACGAGACTTGCCGTTGCCAAGGCTTGTTGGGTCCAATCCGGTCGCCGACACCCCTGCAATCGACAGACGTCGTGGGACAGCTCGAATCCAGCTCCTGGTTGTCGTCGACGCCTCCTGGACCTCGTGGCTGAAGAGTCAAGACGACCGTCAACCTACCTGAAGCACTCGACATCGGTGGGCATCTGCTCATCGCCTTCCTGGTCACTGGCTAGTGACCCAGACTCTGTCCCCTCTGCTTTCAGGTTCTTCAGATCTTCGATCCACCTTTGGATCCACCCGAACACTTTCGACTTGGTCGCCAGCAGCACTTTGCAGCAGATCGCCATTGAAAGCGACGACGAAACCCGACCCCGAAAGACACCTATGCACCCGGCTTCCCTGGGTGAGGTAACTCGAGTACTCCGGTGCTCCCGTGGGTATTGACACTAGAACAGCCTAGTTCTCAAAGGGTTTGCTCCAAGTCCTCCTCTAAGTGTCCCTTTTCTTTTAAATTCTAATCGCGACTTTCCCCATAGAAGTTAACGGTGGTTCGCGGTTGTGTTCATACACTGCACGCGTCCCCCGTGGGTCCCCTGTGTCACTGCCTTGGGTGGTTCCTTGTGGTCCAAGCACTTCTACAGGCTCTAGGCCTTGTGTCTAGCTCAGTCGTGGTTCTTATACCACTTTATTGGTATATGGTTTGGTACGCCCCTGGGGCTCAAACGTGTATTTGTGCTATTACTGTAGATAACTAACTCGTAACGTATGTACTTCGAACTCTAGCCTCATAAAGAGACTAGAGGGGTGTGTTTAGTAATAAATACATATATTTTGAATATATACCTGGTGTGGTCCTCTTTCATTTGGTCACTCAAGAGATTATAGACTGGTAAAACAAGCTGCTTTACATTCCTTCAAGACTTAGCCTGAAGGCTGCTCTCCATAGCTACCACTAGGATAGCTTTCAATAAAGGTTGTCTTTAACCTATCTCCAATAAGGGGTTGTTTGGACTGGTGCAAGGTGCCCACTATAATTAGTGGACAGCATATGCCAGGCCAACTTCTCACATTGGTGTGCAGCGTGTGGGATTCCAGCTTGCTATTGTTTTACCAGATAATCTCAATTGAATTGATCAACTGAAAACCACTAAGGGTACCTAAGGTACATATAAATCAAGCTTAGTAATACAGTAAGTTCTACTGAACTTAGAGTTGTGTGTTAAGGGACAGCACACCCTTTCTACAACTCAAGAGAGTTTAGTAGGCCACACTAGAGTAGGTAGTGCATACACCACACCTCACTAGTAATGTCTTCAAAGCCAGGACCCAGTGAGTCCTTGCCAGAAGCCAGTGGGCTTCTTCCCTCCAAGTATGATAAACTCCCATTCTTGGAATTGAGAGCATTATGCACTACTAGGAAGTTGAAGACAGGCAAAAGTGCCAGCACCCAACACCTCAGGGAGGTGTTACTAGCTGATGATCTCAGCAGGCCCCTAGGGTCTGAAGGGGTAGGCAAAGAGGGTGGGGCAGAAGATGAGGAAGGGGCCAGGGGTGAAGAAACCCAGGCCCCCCTCTGAAACTGGCCAGGAAGGTGAAAATGACCTTGTCCTGGAAAATCCAATTCCTCCTGTGGAGGAGGAGGAGGGAGAGGATCAGACTGACCTCCCCTTTGTCCCCCCAGGAAGAGTTCTGAGTGTGCCCAGAAGGTCTAGGTCTCCTTCTCAGGAGTCTAACCACTCTGACACCTCAATAGGGACCTCTGTCTCCTCTCATAGGAGGGAATCCTCTCATGAGAGGAGAAAGAGACTGATTCAATATGAGCAAACTCAGCTTGAACTCAGGAAACAGCAATTGGCTATAGACAGGGAGTCCCTAGATCTCTATAGAGAGAGACAAAAGTTGGGACTAGAGTCCCATGGTGGCAGCAGTTTCCCCAAAGATAGGGAAAGGTCTTATGACCATAGAAACCTGAGCAAGATTGTCCCTCCCTACCAGAGTGGGGATGATATCCACAAATGGATAACTGCTCTAGAGAGGGCCTGTAAAGTACAGAGGGTCCCTCAGGAGCAGTGGGCAGCAATCTTGTGGCTCTCCTTTGCAGACAAAGGTAGAGACAAGCTCCTCACTGTTAGAGAGGAGGATGCTGATAATTACAAAGTCTTGAAGAGTGCTCTAATTGATGGGTTTGGCCTAACCACTGAACAATACAGGTTAAAGTTCAGGGATACCCAAAAAGCACAGACTCAAGACTGGGTGGACTTTGTTGATTGTTCTGCCAAGGCTCTGGAAGGTTGGTTATTGGGCAGTAAGGTATGTGACTTCACAGGATTGTACAATCTGATAATGAGGGAGCAGATTCTTAATAACTGTCAAAATCAGCTGTTGCATCAGCACCTGGTAGACTCTGATCTGACCTCTCCCCAAGAATTGGGAAAGAAGGCAGACAAATGGGTCAGAACCAGGGTGAAGCAGAAGGTACAGAACCAAGGTGGTGACCCTAAGAAGCAAGATTCGAAAACCTCTGATAAGGGTGGGGAGAAGGGTAAAGATCAAAAGTCTTCACAAGGCCCCCAAAAATCTTCTTCAGGTGGGGATTCACAGTCTACCAAAGGGAAAGGCCAAAGAAAACCATGGTGCAAGGTCTGTAAGCAAAAGACCCACTGGACCAGTGATTGCACCAAGTCCAAAGACTCGACTCCAGCCCCCACCAATGCCCCTAAGGCACCTGCTCCCCCTAGTGCAGTTACAGTTGGTGGTGGGACTACACAAGCCAAGGGTTTAGTAGGGTTGACCCTGGGTAAAGAGATGAGCTCTGACCTAGTCAGAGAACTCACTCAGGCTGTCCTAGTCTGTGATGGAGGCATGGATATGACCTCCTCTGTGAGTCCCAGTAATCTGGGCAAGTACAGACAACAGCCTTTAATCAATGGAAGAGAGGCTTTGGCATTTAGGGACACAGGGGCAAGTGTCACCATGGTGACACAAGACCTTGTGAATCCTGGGCAGATTATACTTGGTGAAATGTACCAAGTGACCAATGCTAGCAACGTCAGAACAGACCATACTCTGGCAGTTGTTAACTTCTCCTGGGGAGGGGTAACTGGCCTTAAGAAGGTTGTGGTAAGTGCAGACCTACCCGTTGAATGCTTGCTTGGCAATGACTTAGAAACTTCAGCTTGGGCAGAAGTGGAGCTCAGGACCCATGCAGAAATGCTGGGGATCCCTGCAGATGTGTTTGCTGTGACCAGGTCACAAGCCAAAATGTCTAGCACTGAACAGGCCTTGGATTCTGGAATAATGGACCAAGTGCCCTCCAAGAAGAGGAGTAGTAGGGTAAAGGCAGTGCCTTCCCCCTTGGCTCAGAAGGAAGATCAGTCCCTTGAGGGGGATGATCTCAGTCCTGAGGAAGGAACTGTCCCAGAGGAGCTTGAACCTGAACAGGTTGAGTTCTTGGGGACAGGGGGACCTTCCAGGGCAGATCTGAGCCAGGAGCAGCAGAGCTGCCCCTCTCTTGAACCCCTCAGACAGCAAGCTGCTGCTGAGGCTGCTGGGAAAGCTAGTGGTCCCCATACTGTGTATTGGGATGATGGACTCTTGTACTCAGAGTGTAGAGACCCCAAGCCTGGTGCTACCAGGAGGTTGGTTATACCTTTGAAGTTCAGGGGCTTCCTATTGACCCTAGCCCATGATATTCCCTTAGCAGGTCACCTGGGCCAGAACAAGACTTGGGACAGAATTGTCCCTCACTTTCACTGGCCCCACATGTCTGAAGACACCAAGGAGTTTTGTCGCTCCTGTGTAACCTGCCAGGCCAGTGGCAAGGCAGGTGGCACTACAAAGGCCCCCTGATACCACTACCTGTGGTGGGGGTTCCCTTTGAAAGGGTGGGGATTGACATTGTTGGTCCCATGGATCCCCAAACAGCATCTGGGCACAGGTTTATCCTGGTGGTAGTGGATCATGCCACCAGGTACCCAGAGGCTATTCCCCTTAGGACCACTACAGCACCTGTGGTGGCAAGGGCCCTCCTGGGAATTTTCTCAAGAGTGGGCTTCCCTAAGGAGGTTGTATCAGACAGGGGTGCAAACTTTATGTCTGGATACTTAAAAGCAATGTGGAAGGAGTGTGGAGTGACTTACAAGTTCACCACACCCTATCACCCACAATGCAATGGTTTAGTTGAGAGATTCAACAAAACCTTGAAGGGCATGATTAAAGGGCTCCCAGAAAAGCTTAGGCGAAGATGGGACATACTCTTGCCCTGCCTTTTATTTGCGTACAGGGAGGTGCCTCAAAAGGGGTTGGCTACAGCCCTTTTGAACTTTTGTTTGGTCACCCTGTCAGGGGTCCACTGTGCTTGGTGAAGGAAGGATGGGAGTTACCTCTCAAGCCCCCAAAGCAAGACATAGTGGACTACGTACTTGGTCTCCGCTCCCGGATGGCTGAGTATATGAAAAAGGCAACTAAAAACCTTGAGGCTAGCCAGGAACTTCAAAAGGCCTGGCATGACCAAAAGGCTGTACTGACTGTTTATCAGCCAGGACAGAAGGTGTGGGTGTTGGAGCCAGTGGCCCCAGCAGCTCTCCAAGACAAATGGAGTGGACCCCACACCATTGTTGAACAGAAGGGTGAGGTTACCTACTTAGTAGACCTAGGAACACCCAGGAGTCCCCACAGGGTTCTCCATGTCAACAGGTTAAAACCATATGTGGACAGGGCAGACATGGGCTTGCTCATGGCTACTGATGAGGGACAGGAGGAAGAGAGTGACCCACTCCCTGACCTGCTCTCACAGAACCCTGGTGATGGGTCAGTGGATGGTGTAGCCTTGGCAGGCAGCCTCACTACCCAGCAGCAGACTGATTGCAGACAGGTGCTCAATCAGTTCAGACACATATTCTCACTGACACCCAGTCAGACTACCTGGTGCACTCATGAAGTGGACACTGGGGACAGTCTGCCTATTAAAAATAAGATTTATAGGCAACCTGACCATGTCAGGGACTGTATCAGGACAGAAGTCCAGAAGATGTTGGATTTGGGAGTTATTGAACCCTCAGATAGCCCTTGGGCTAGTCCAGTGGTCCTTGTGCCAAAACCTCACACCAATGGTGGGAAAAGAGAGATGAGGTTTTGTGTGGACTACAGGGGTCTCAATGCAGTCACTAGGACTGATGCCCATCCAATACCAAGGGCAGATGAGCTAATAGACACTTTGGCCTCAGCCAAGTATCTAAGCACATTTGACCTGACAGCTGGCTACTGGCAGATCAGACTAGCTGATGATGCAAAGCCAAAGACAGCATTCTCAACCCCTAGTGGGCATTATCAATTTGTGGTGATGCCCTTTGGTCTGAAGAATGCACCTGCCACTTTTCAGAGGTTGGTGAATACAGTCCTTACAGGTCTGGAAGCCTATAGTGCAGCATATCTAGATGATATTGCTGTCTTTAGCTCCACCTGGGAGGATCACCTGGTCCACCTCAGAAATGTTTTACAGGCCCTGCAGAAAGCAGGCCTGACTATCAAGGCCACCAAGTGCCAGATAGGGCAGAGTCAGGTTGTGTACCTGGGCCACCTTGTGGGTGGAGGCCAGGTTCAGCCACTGCAGAGCAAGATCCAGACCATCATGGACTGGACTGCTCCAACTACCCAGACTCAGGTGAGAGCCTTCTTAGGCCTGACTGGGTACTATAGGAGATTTGTCAAGGGGTATGGATCAATAGTGACACCCCTGAATGACTTAACTTCCAAGAAAATGCCCAAAAAGGTTCAGTGGACAGTTAGCTGTCAAAAGGCATTTGATGACCTGAAGCAGGCCATGTGCACTGCTCCCATTCTACAGAGTCCTGATTACTCCAAGAAGTTCATTGTTCAAACTGATGCATCTGAATTGGGGGTAGGGGCTGTACTGTCACAATTGAATGATGAAGGTCAGGATCAGCCAGTAGCTTTCATTAGCAGAAGGCTGACCCCTAGAGAGAAACGTTGGTCAGCCATTGAGAGGGAGGCCTTTGCTGTGGTCTGGGCTCTGAAGAAGTTGAGGCCATACTTGTTTGGTACTCACTTCCTTGTTCAAACAGACCATAAGCCCCTCTTATGGCTAAAACAAATGAAGGGTGAAAACCCCAAACTGCTTAGGTGGTCCATTTCCCTACAGGGGATGGACTTCACAGTGGAACATAGACCTGGGAGTAACCATGCCAATGCAGATGGACTCTCTAGGTACTTCCACTTAGAACATGAAGACTTAACTGGGCAAGGTTAGTTTAATGTCCCTACGTTTGGGGGGGTTGTGTAGGAGAGTAGGATCTGCTTCACATGGGTACCCCCACTTTTTGCTGATGCTTCACTGTTTTTCGACCTTAGTCTGGCTGGGGCCCTGCTAATCAGAACCCCAGCCTAGCTGCTTCCTCTCTAAAATGGTTTCCATGTGCCTTAGGCACATCTCTGATTGGAATCTGGAGTGCCCTTATAAGTCCCTAGTATATGGTATACTATGTACCCAGGGCATAGGTACCTCAGAGGCCTACCAGGGGCTGCAGCATGTATTGTGCCACCCCTGGAAGGCCATCCAAACTGACACCACAGGTCTGCTACTGCAGCCTGGGTAAGGTGGTGCATGCACCCCTTACTGTGATATAGGCTACCTATATCACTATATACATACACACATATAAACCTATAAGTCACTCCTATGGCAGGCCTTATCAATCCTGAAGGCAGAGTGCGTGGTTCCTATGTGAGAGGGTGCCCCTGCATGAGCAGGGCCCCTCTGCAGCGTTCGGAGACCCTTCTCTGATGCTGTTTGTAGTGCAGCCTGACCATATACTCTTAAGCGCATTATAACCTCGCGTTAAATGCTAACTTTGGGATGGCTGCACGGAAACATGTCGTGTTTGGTGTCAAACATCTTGGAATACTACCTCCCCGCCAGTTCTGGCGGCGGGGGTAGCATTCCACCCTTCTAGAGGGAAAGACATGTACACACCGGTATGCCCGGTACTGACTTTCCAGAGCCCTGGCATCACAAAATGGATGCCGCTGCCACAGACACGAGTCTGGCCTCCTGCTGCTGACCGAAACTCCGGCAGGGGAGGCCTGGACAATAGGTTTCCTGTCCCAGGGAGGTGTGACCACCTCCCCAGACAGGATAGTGTGTATTGGGGCTGGGCGGGAGCACTCTCTGGTGCTTTGAAGTCCTGCACTGGGGGCACATTTGGTGTCCCTGTGCATACCCCAGTTCAAACCGGCTCAGGGGCTTCCAGCCCCTGCTCTGGCGCGAAACTGGACAAAGGGAAAGGGGTGTAACCACCCCTCTGCCCTGGCCCTCCCATAGGTGGGGCCACAGAGTATGTCCAACCTCCTACCTTAGTATAAGTAGGGGAACCCAGTCCTTAGGACTTTAGATTTACCTGGACGAAACTCTGACACAGAATCCTGGACCTTCGACGCTCTACTTTAAGATTAGAGGACTGAAGAATCTCCCTTGGGGTCAAGGAGTGACTCCCCTGCTTGGCAGGCACCAAAGAAGCAATTGTCCGGTCTGCATTGCTAAAGCTCCCGTCAGTTCGCCGAAGTCTTTGCATCACCAGAGGTGGATTTCCAGACTTCCCTGAGGCTGCCCTGAGTCCCCAGCAAAGCTGAGGCCCGTAGCTGTCGTGGGTAACGTGGAACTGTGACCCCTGGACACCAAACGCATTTGCAAGTGCATCCTCTTCTGGGTCTCCCACGAAGTCGTGCTTTGGGCTCCGAGTAGCCCCAGCCTCCAGCACCAACTGCACCGAAGATCACTGGCTTCCACTCCACGAGTGTCCTGTGAGCCAGCTCCACATGCACCGTCTCGAGGCTCCTTTGCGGTCGCTAGTCCATTGGCTAGTAGGCCCTCCTGAAGGCCAATCTTTTTCTGCTTGGGATCCCTGGTTGCTCCAGGCGTGCCCTAACTTATCCTTGCTGGGTGAGTCTCCCAGACCTTGCTGGTCTGCAACATCGTCCTTCTTCTATTTCCACAAGACTTGCCGTTGCCAAGGCTTGTTGGGTCCAATCCGGTCGCCAACACCCCTGCAATCGACAGACGTTGTGGGACAGCTTGAATCCAGCTCCTGGTTGTCGTCGATGCCTCCTGGACCTCGTGGCTGAAGAGTCAAGACGACCATCAACCTACCTGAAGCACTCGACATCGGTGGGCATCTGCTCATCGCCTTCCTGGTCACTGGCTAGTGACCCAGACTCTGTCCCCTCTGCTTTCAGGTTCTTCAGATCTTCGATCCACCTTTGGATCCACCCGAACACTTTCGACTTGGTCGCCAGCAGCACTTTGCAGCAGATCGCCATTGAAAGCGACGACGAAACCCGACCCCGAAAGACACCTATGCACCCGGCTTCCCTGGGTGAGGTAACTCGAGTACTCCGGTGCTCCCGTGGGTATTGACACTAGAACAGCCTAGTTCTCAAAGGGTTTGCTCCAAGTCCTCCTCTAAGTGTCCCTTTTCTTTTAAATTCTAATCGCGACTTTCCCCATAGAAGTTAACGGTGGTTCGCGGTTGTGTTCATACACTGCACGCGTCCCCGTGGGTCCCCTGTGTCACTGCCTTGGGTGGTTCCTTGTGGTCCAAGCACTTCTACAGGCTCTAGGCCTTGTGTCTAGCTCAGTCGTGGTTCTTATACCACTTTATTGGTATATGGTTTGGTACGCCCCTGGGGCTCAAACGTGTATTTGTGCTATTACTGTAGATAACTAACTCGTAACGTATGTACTTCGAACTCTAGCCTCATAAAGAGACTAGAGGGGTGTGTTTAGTAATAAATACATATATTTTGAATATATACCTGGTGTGGTCCTCTTTCATTTGGTCACTCAAGAGATTATAGACTGGTAAAACAAGCTGCTTTACATTCCTTCAAGACTTAGCCTGAAGGCTGCTCTCCATAGCTACCACTAGGATAGCTTTCAATAAAGGTTGTCTTTAACCTATCTCCAATAAGGACTTGTTTGGACTGGTGCAAGGTGCCCACTATGATTAGTGGACAGCATATGCCAGGCCAACTTCTCACCCCCTCTTTCCTCTTTCTGTACCTCTCTTGCTTCTTTTTGCACTTCTCTTGCCTCTTTTGCACCTCTCTTGCCTCTTGCTGCACTTCTTTTGCCTCTTTATGCAACTCTCTTTCTTCTTTCTGCACCTCTCCTGCTTTGTTCTGCACCTCTCTTGCTTCTTATAGCATCCTCTCTTGCCTCTTTCTACACATTTCTTCTTCATTCTGCCCTTCTCTTGACTCTTTCTGCACTTCTATTGCCTCTTTCTGCACCTCTCTTGCTTCTTTCTGCACCTATCTTGATTCTTTCTGCACCTCTCTTCCTTCTTTCTGCACCCCGCTTTCCTCTTTTTGCACCTCTTTTGCTTTTTTCCATACCTCTCTTGCTTCTTTCTGTACCTCTCTTGCCTCTTTCAACACTTTTCTTGCCTATTTTTGTACCTCTCTTGCTTTTTTCTGCACCTCTCTTGCTTCATAATGTCCCTCTCTTGTCTCTTTCATCACTTCTCTTGCTCTTTTTGTACCTCTCTTGCTTCTTTCTGCATGTCTCTTGCTTCTTCCTGCACCTTTCTTCCTCTTTCTACACTTCTCTTTTCTTGGTCTGAATTTCTGTTGCTTCTTGCCTCTTCCATCATTCTCTTGCTTCTTTCTGCACCTCTGTTGCTTCTTTCTGCACCTCTCTTGCTTCTTTCTGCACTTCATTTACCTCTTTCTGCCCTCTTCTTGCCTCTCTATGCACCTTTCGTTCTTCTTTCTGCACCTCTCTTGCTTTGTTCTGCACCTCTCTTGCTTCTTTCTGTACCTCTCTTGCCTCTTTTTACACATTTCTTCCTCATTCTGCCCATCTCTTGCCTCTTTCTGCACCTCTCTTGCTTCTTTATGCACCTATCTTGATTCTTTCTGCACCTCTCTTCCTTCTTTCTGCACCCCGCTTTCCTCTTTCTGTACCTCTTTTGCTTCTTTCTGTACCTCTTTTGCTTCTTTCTGTACCTCTCTTGCCTCTTTCATCACTTTTCTTGCCTCTTTCTGCACCTCTCTTTCCTCTCTCTGTACAATTCTTTCCCTTTCTGCACCCCTCCTGCTTCTTTCTGCACCTCTCTTACCTCTTTCTGCACCTCTCTTGCCTCTTTCTGCACTTTGTTTGCCTCTTTCTGCAACGCTGTTGCTTCTTCCTTCACTTCCCTTGACTCTTGCTGCCCCTCTCTTTCCTCTTTTAGCATTTCTCTTGCCTCTTTATGCACTGCTGTTGCTTCTTTCTGCACCTCTCTTGCTTCTTTCTGCACTTCATTTACCTCTTTCTGCCCTTTTCTTGCCTCTTTATCCACCTCTCTTTCTTCTTTCTGCACCTCTCTTGCTTTGGTCTGCACCTCTCTTGCTTCTTTCTGCACCTCTCTTGCCTCGTTCTACACATTTCTTTCTCATTCTGCCCCTCTCTTGCCTCTTTCTGCACTTCTCTTGCCTCTTTCAGCACCTCTCTTGCTTCTTTCTGCACCTATCTTGATTCTTTCTGCACCTCTCTTCCTTCTTTCTGCACCCCGCTTTCCTCTTTCTGCACGTCTCTTGCTTCTTTCCGTACCTCTTTTGCTTCTTTCTGTATCTCTCTTGCCTCTTTCATCACTTTTCTTGCCTCTTTCTGCACCTCTCTTTCCTCTTTCTGTACAATTATTTCCCTTTATGCACCTCTCTTGCTTCTTTCTGCACTTCTCTTACCTCTTTCTGCACCTCTCTTGCCTCATTCTGCACTTTGCTCGCCTCTTTCTGCAACGCTGTTGCTTCTTTCTTCACTTCCCTTGACTCTTGCTGCACCTCCCTTGCCTCATTTTGCACTTCTCTTGCCTCTTTATGCACTGCTGTTGCTTCTTTCTTCACTTCTTTTGCCTCTTTCTGCACCTCTCTTGCCTCTTTCTGCACTTCTCTTGCCTCTTTCTGCACCTCTCTTGCTTCTTTCTGCACCTCTCTTGTTTCTTCCTGCACCTCTCTTGCTTTTTTCTGCATCCCTCTTTCCTATTTCTGCACCTCTCTTGCTCCTTTCTGCACGTCTCTTGCCTCTTTTGCACCTCTCTTGCCTCTTTTTGCACTTCTCTTCCCTCTGTATGCACCTGTCTTTCTTCTTTCTGTACCTCTCTTGCTTTGTTCTGCACCTCTCATGCTTCTATGTGCACCTCTCTTGCCTCTTTCTACAAATTTCTTCCTCATTCTGCCCCTCTCTTGCCTCTTTCTGCACTTCTCTTGCCTCTTTTTGTACCTCTCTTGCTTCATTCCTTACCTCTCTTGTTTCTTTCTGTACCTCTCTTGCCTCTTTCATCACTTTTCGTGCTTCTTTTTGCACCTCTCTTGCTTTTTTCTGCACCTCTCTTGCTTAATAAAGTAACTCTCTTGCCTGTTTCATCACTTCTCTTGGTCTTTTTGCACCTCTCTTGCTTCTTTCTGCACTTCTCTTGCTACTTCCTGTACCTTTCTTCCTCTTTCTACACTTCTCTTGTCCCTTTCTGCACCTCTCTTGCTTCTTTCTGCACCTCTATTGTTTCTTCCTGCACCTCTCTTGCTTCTTTCTGCACCCCTCTTTCCTCTTTCTGCACCTCTCTTGCCTCTTTCATCACTTTTTGTGCCTCTTTTTGCACCTCTCTTGCTTTTTTCTGCACCTCTCTTGCTCCATAATGTACCTCTCTTGCCTCTTTCATCTCTTCTCTTGCTATTTTTGCACCTCTCTTGCTTCTTTCTGCATGTCTCTTGCTTCTTCCTGCACCTTTCTTCCTCTTTCTACACTTCTCTTGTCTCTTTCTGCATTTCTGTTGCTTCTTGCCTCTTTCATCATTCTCTTGCTTCTTTCTGCACCTCTGTTGCTTCTTTCTGCACCTCTCTTGCTTCATTCTGCACTTCATTTGCCTCTTTCTGCCCTTCTCTTGCCTCTTTCTACACTTCTCTTGCTTCTTTTTGCACCTCTCTTGCCTCTTACTGTACATTTCTTCCTCTTTTTGTACCTCTCTTGCTTCTTTCTGCACTTCTCTTTTCTCTTTCTGCACTGCTCTTGCTTCTTTCTGCACCTCTCTTGCTTCTTTCTGCGCCTCTCTTGCTTTTTTCTGTACCCTCTTTCCTCTTTCTGTACCTCTATTACCTATTTCTCCACCTCTCTTGCCTCTTTCTGCACCTCTCTTGCCTCTTTCTGTGCTTCTCTTGTATCTTTATGTACATCTCTTGGTTCTTTCTGCATCTCTCTTGCTTTTTCTGCACCATCTTGCCTCTTTCTGCACCTCTCTTGCCTCTTTTTGCACCTCTCTTATATCTCTCTGCACCTCTCTTGCCTCTTTCTGCACTTCTCTTGCCTCTATCTGCATATCTCTTGCCTCTTTCTGTGCTTCTCTTGTATCTTTATGTACATCTCTTCTCTCTTTCTATACATTTCTTCCCCTTTTTGTACCTCTCTTGCTTCTTTCTGCACTTCTCTTTCCTCTTTCTGCACTGCTCTTGCTTCTTTCTGCACCTCTCTTGCTTCTTTCTGCACCTCTCTTGCCTCTTTCTGTACCTCTCTTGCCTCTTTCTGTGCTTCTCTTGTATCTTTATGTACATCTCTTGGTTCTTTCTGCATCTCTCTTGCTTTTTCTGCACCCATCTTGCCTCTTTCTGCACCTCTCTTGCCTCTTTTTGCACCTCTATTATATCTTTCTGCACCTCTCTTGCCTCTTTCTGCACCTCTCTTGCCTCTTTCGGAACCTTTCTTGTATCTTTCTGCACCTCTCTTGCCTCTTTTTGCACTTCTCTTGCCTGTTTATGCACCTCTCTTCTCTCTTTCTGTACATTTCTTCCCCTTTCTGCACCTCTCTTGCTTCTTTCTGCACCTCTCTTGCCTCTTTCTTCACCTCTTTTGCCTCTTTCTGCACTTCACTTGCCTCTTTCTGCAACACTGTTGCTTCTTTCTTCACTTCTTTTGCCTCTTACTGCACCTCTCTTGCCTCTTTCTGCACTTCGCCTGCCTCTTCCTGCACCTCTCTTGCTTTTTTCTGCATCCCTCTTTCCTATTTCTGCACCTCTCTTGCTCCTTTCTGCACGTCTCTTGCCTCTTTTGCACCTCTCTTGCCTCTTTTTGCACATCTCTTCCCTCTGTATGCACCTCTCTTTCTTCTTTCTGTACCTCTCTTGCTTTGTTCTGCACCTCTCATGCTTCTATGTGCACCTCTCTTGCCTCTTTCTACACATTTCTTCCTCATTCTGCCCCTCTCTTGCCTCTTTCTGCACTTCTCTTGCCTCTTTTTGTACCTCTCTTGCTTCATTCCTTACCTCTCTTGTTTCTTTCTGTACCTCTCTTGCCTCTTTCATCACTTTTCGTGCCTCTTTTTGCACCTCTCTTGCTTTTTTCTGCACCTCTCTTGCTTAATAAAGTAACTCTCTTGCCTCTTTCATCACTTCTCTTGGTCTTTTTGCACCTCTCTTGCTTCTTTCTGCACTTCTCTTGCTACTTCCTGTACCTTTCTTCCTCTTTCTACACTTCTCTTGTCCCTTTCTGCACCTCTCTTGCTTCTTTCTGCACCTCTATTGTTTCTTCCTGCACCTCTCTTGCTTCTTTCTGCACCCCTCTTTCCTCTTTCTGCACCTCTCTTGCCTCTTTCATCACTTTTTGTGCCTCTTTTTGCACCTCTCTTGCTTTTTTCTGCACCTCTCTTGCTCCATAATGTACCTCTCTTGCCTCTTTCATCACTTCTCTTGCTCTTTTTGCACCTCTCTTGCTTCTTTCTGCATGTCTCTTGCTTCTTCCTGCACCTTTCTTCCTCTTTCTACACTTCTCTTGTCTCTTTCTGCATTTCTGTTGATTCTTTCCTCTTTCATCATTCTCTTGCTTCTTTCTGCACCTCTGTTGCTTCTTTCTGCACCTCTCTTGCTTCATTCTGCACTTCATTTGCCTCTTTCTGCCCTTCTCTTGCCTCTTTCTACACTTCTCTTGCTTCTTTCTGCACCTCTCTTGCCTCTTACTGTACATTTCTTCCTCTTTTTGTACCACTCTTGCTTCTTTCTGCACTTCTCTTTTCTCTTTCTGCACTGCTCTTGCTTCTTTCTGCACCTCTCTTGCTTCTTTCTGCGCCTCTCTTGCTTTTTTCTGTACCCTCTTGCCTCTTTCTGTACCTCTATTACCTATTTCTCCACCTCTCTTGCCTCTTTCTGCACTTCTCTTGCCTCTTTCTGTGCTTCTCTTGTATCTTTATGTACATCTCTTGGTTCTTTCTGCATCTCTCTTGCTTTTTCTGCACCATCTTGCCTCTTTCTGCACCTCTCTTGCCTCTTTTTGCACCTCTCTTATATCTCTCTGCACCTCTCTTGCTCTCTTTCTGCACTTCTCTTGCCTCTATCTGCATATCTCTTGCCTCTTTCTGTGCTTCTCTTGTATCTTTATGTACATCTCTTCTCTCTTTCTATACATTCTTCCCTTTTTGTACCTCTCTGCTTCTTTCTGCACTTCTCTTTCCTCTTTCTGCACTGCTCTTGCTTCTTTCTGCACCTCTCTTGCTTCTTTCTGCACCTCTCTTGCCTCTTTCTGTACCTCTCTTGCCTCTTTCTGTGCTTCTCTTGTATCTTTATGTACATCTCTTGGTTCTTTCTGCATCTCTTTGCTTTTTCTGCACCCATCTTGCCTCTTTCTGCACCTCTCTTGCCTCTTTTGCATCTCTCTCTTATATCTTTCTGCACTCTCTTGCCTCTTTCTGCACCTCTCTCTTGCCTCTTTCGGAACCTTTCTTGTATCTTTCTGCACCTCTCTTGCTTCTTTTTGCACTTCTCTTGCCTGTTTATGCACCTCTCTTTCTCTCTTTCTGTACATTTCTTCCCTCTTTCTGCACCTCTCTTGCTTCTTTCTGCACCTCTCTTGCCTCTTTCTTCACCTTTTTTGCCTCTTTCTGCACTTCACTTGCCTCTTTCTGCAACGCTGTTGCTTCTTTCTTCACTTCTTTTGCCTCTTACTGCACCTCTCTTGCCTCTTTCTGCACTTCGCCTGCCTCTTTCTGCACATCTCTTGCTTCTTTCTGCACATCTCTTGCTTTTTCTGCACCTCTCTTTCTTTTTTCTGTACCCCTCTTGCCTCTTTCTGTACCTCTCTTACCTATTTCTCCATCTCTCTTGCCTCTTTCTGCACCTCTCTTGCCTCTTTCTGTGCTTCTCTTGTATCTTTATGTACATCTCTTGGTTCTTTCTGCATCTCTCCTCCTTTTTCTGCACCCATCTTGCCTCTTTCTGCACCTCTATTGCCTCTTTTTGCACCTCTCTTATATCTTTCTGCACATCTCTTGCCTCTTTCTGCACTTCTCTTGCCTCTTTCTGCACTTATCTTGCCTCTTTCTGTACTTCTCTTGCCTCTTTCTGTACCTCTCTTGCCTCTTTCGGAACCTTTCTTGTATCTTTCTGCACCTCTCTTGCCTCTTTTGCACTTCTCTTGCCTGTTTATGCACCTCTCTTTTCTCTTTCTGTACATTTCTTCCCCTTTCTGCACCTCTCTTGTTTCTTTCTGCACCTCCCTTTCCTCTTTCTGCACCTCTTTTGCCTCTTTCTGTACTTCGCTTGCCTCTTTCGGCAACGCTGTTGCTTCTTTCTTCCCTTCTTTTGCCTCTTACTGCACCTCTCTTGCCTCTTTCTGCACTTCTCTTGCCTCTTTCTGCACCTCTCTTGCTCCTTTCTGCACCTCTCTTGTTTCTTCCTGCACCTCTCTTGCTTCTTTCTGCACCCCTCTTTCCTCTTTTTGCACATCTCTTGCTTCTTTCTGCACTTCTCTTGCTTATTTCTGCACCTCTCTTGCTTTTTTCTACACTTCTCTTGCCTCTTTTGTACCTCTCTTGCCTCCTTCTGCACTTCTCTTGCCTCTTTCTGCACCTCTCTTCCTTCTTTCTGCACCTCTATTGTTTCTTTCTGCACCTCTCGCTTCTTTCTGCACCTCTCTTGTTTCTTCCTGCACCTCTCTTGCTTCTTTCTGTACCCCTCTTTCCTCTTTCTGCACCTCTCTTGCTCCTTTCTGCACATCTCTTGCCTCTTTTGCACCTCTCTTGCCTCTTACTGCACTTCTCTTCCCTCTTTATGCACCTCTCTTTCTTCTTTCTGTACCTCTCTTGCTTTGTTCTGCACCTCTCATGCTTCTTTGTGCACCTCTCTTGCCTCTTTCTACACATTTCTTCCTCATTCTGCCCCTCTCTTGCCTCTTTCTGCACTTCTCTTGCCTCTTTTTGTACCTCTCTTGCTTCATTCCTTACCTCTCTTACTTCTTTCTGTACCTCTCTTGCCTCTTTCATCACTTTTCGTGCCTCTTTTTGCACCTCTCTTGCTTTTTTCTGCACCTCTCTTGCTTAATAATGTACCTCTCTTTCCTCTTTCATCACTTCTCTTGGTCTTTTTGCACCTCTCTTGCTTCTTTCTGCACTTCTCTTTCTACTTCCTGTACCTTTCTTCCTCTTTCTACACTTCTCTTGTCCCTTTCTGCACCTCTCTTGCTTCTTTCTGCACCTCTATTGTTTCTTCCTGCACCTCTCTTGCTTCTTTCTGCACCCTTCATTCCTCTTTCTGCAGCTCTCTTGCCTCTTTCATCACTTTTCGTGCCTCTTTTTGCACCTCTCTTGCTTTTTTCTGCACCTCTCTTGCTTCATAATGTACCTCTCTTGCCTCTTTCATCACTTCTCTTGCTCTTTTTGCACCTCTCTTGCTTCTTTCTGCACCTCTATTGTTTCTTCCTGCACCTTTCTTCCTCTTTCTACACTTCTCTTGTCTCTTTCTGCATTTCTGTTGCTTTCTTGCCTCTTTCATCATTCTCTTGCTTCTTTCTGCACCTCTGTTGCTTCTTTCTGCACCTCTCTTGCTTCATTCTGCACTTCATTTACCCCTTTCTGCCCTTCTCTTGCCTCTTTCTATACTTCTCTTGCCTCTTTCTGCACCTCTCTTGCCTCTTACTGTACATGTATTCCTCTTTTTGTACCTCTCTTGCTTCTTTCTGCACTTCTCTTTCCTCTTTCTGCACTGCTCTTGCTTCTTTCTGCACCTCTCTTGCTTCTTTCTGCACCTCTCTTGCTTTTTTCTGTACCCCTCTTGCCTCTTTTTGTACCTCTATTACCTATTTCTCCACCTCTCTTGCCTCTTTCTGCACCTCTCTTGCCTCTTTCTGTGCTTCTCTTGTATCTTTGTGTACATCTCTTGGTTCTTTCTGCATCTCTCTTGCTTTTTCTGCACCCATCTTGCCTCTTTCTGCACCTCTCTTGCCTCTTTTTGCACCTCTCTTATATCTTTCTGCACCTCTCTTGCCTCTTTCTGCACTTCTCTTGCCTCTTTCTGCATATCTCTTGCCTCTTTCTGCACCTCTCTTGCCCCTTTTGAACCTTTCTTGCTATCTTTCTGCACCTCTCTTGCCTCTTTTGCACTTCTCTTGCCTGTTTATGCACCTCTCTTTCTCTTTCTGCACATTTCTTCCCTCTTTCTGCACTCTCTTGCTTCTTTCTGCACTCCCTTGCCTCTTTCTGTACCTCTTTTGCCTCTTTCTGTACTTTGCTTGCCTCTTTCTGCAACGCTGTTGCTTCTTTCTTCACTTCTTTTGCCTCTTACTGCACCTCTCTTGCCTCTTTCTGCACTTCTCTTGCCTCTTTCTGCACCTCTCTTGCTTCTTTCTGCACCTCTCTTGTTTTATCCTGTACCTCTCTTGCTTCTTTCTGCACCCCTCTTTCCTCTTTCTGCACCTCTCTTGCTTCTTTCTGCTCTTCTCTTGTCTCTTTCTGAACCTCTCTTGCTTTTTTCTACACTTCTCTTGGCTCTTTTGTACCTCTCGTCTCTTTCTGCACTTCTCTTGCCTCTTTCTGCACCTCTCTTGCTTTTTTCTGCACTTCTATTGTTTCTTTCTGCACCTCTCTTGCTTCTTTTCGTGCCTCTCTTGTTTCTTTCTGTACCTCTCTTGCCTCTTTCATCACTTTTTTTGCCTCGTTTTGCACCTCTCTTGCTTCTTTCTGCACCTCTCTTGCTTCATAATGTACCTCTCTTGCCTCTTTCTGCACCTCTCTTGCCCCTTTCTGCACCTCTTTTGCTTCATAATGTACCTCTCTTGCCACTTTCATCATGTCTCTTGCTCTTTTTGCACCTCTCTTGCTTCTTTCTGCACGCCTCTTGCTTCTTCCTGCACCTTTCTTCCTCTTTCTACACTTCTCTTGCCTCTTTCTGCATTTCTGTTGCTTCTTGCCTCTTTCATCATTCTCTTGCTTCTTTCTGCACCTCTGTTGCTTCTTTCTGCACCTCTCTTGCTTCTTTCTGCACTTCATTTACCTCTTTCTGCCCTTCTCTTGCCTCTTTATACACTTCTCTTGCCTCTTTCTGCACCTCTCTTGCCTCTGTAGGAGAGTAGGATCTGCTTCACATGGGTACCCCCACTTTTTGCTGATGCTTCACTGTTTTTCGACTTTAGTCTGGCTGGGGCCCTGCTAATCAGAACCCCAGCCTAGCTGCTTCCTCTCTAAAATGGTTTCCATGTGCCTTAGGCACATCTCTGATTGGAATCTGGAGCCCTTATAAGTCCTAGTATATGGTATACTATGTACCCAGGGCATAGGTACCTCAGAGGCCTGCCAGGGGCTGAAGCATGTATTATGCCACCCCTGGAAGGCCAGCCAAAATGACACCACAGGTCTGCTACTGCAGCCTGGGTAGGTGGTGCATGCACTCCTTACTGTGATATAGGCTACCTATATCACTACCATTACACACACATATAAACCTATAAGTCACTCCTATGGCAGGCCTTAACAATCCTGAAGGCAGAGTGCTTGGTTTTTATGTGAGAGGGTGCCCCTGCATGAGCAGAGCCCCTCTGCAGCGTTCGAGTCCCTCCTCTGATGCTGTTTGTGGTACAGCCTGACCATATACTCTTAAGTGCATTATATCCTCGCGGTACAATGCTAACTTTGGACTGGCTGCACCAAAACATGTCGTGTTTGGTGTCAAACATCTTGGAATACTACCCCCCGCCAATCCTGGCAGCGGGGGTAGCATTCCACCCTTCTAGAGGGAGAGACATGTACACACTGGGCTACCCGGTAACTTCTTTCCAGAGCCCTGGCATCACAAAATGGATGCCGCTGCCACAGACACGGGTCTGGCCTCCTGCTGCTGACTGAAACTCCGGCAGGGGAGGCCTGGACAATAGGTTTCCTGTCGAAGGGAGGTGTAACCACCTCCCCAGACAGGATAGTGTGTATTGGGGCTGGGCGGGAGCACCCTCTGGTGCTTTGAAGTCCTGCACTGGGGGCGCATTTGGTGTCCCTGTGCATATGCCAGTTCAAACCGGTTGCAGGGGCTACCTGCCCCTGCTCTGGCGCAAAACTGGACAAAGGGAATGGGTGTAACCACCCTCTTCCCTGACCCTCCCATAGGTGGGTCCCCAGAGTATGTCCAACCCCCTAACTTTAGTATAAGTATGGGACCCCAGTCCTTAGGACTTTAGATTATCCCTGGACGAAACTCTGTAACTGAATCCTGGAACTTCGACGCTCTACTCAAGACTAGAGGACTGAAGAATCTCCCTTGGGGTCAAGGAGTGACTCCCTGCTTGGCAGGCACCAAAGAAGCAATTGTCCAGTCTGCATCGCTGGAGCTCCCACTGGACGCCGAAGTCTTTGCATCACCAGAGGTGGATTTCCAGACTTGCCCGAGGCTGCCCTGAGTCCCCAGCAAAGCTGAGGCCCTTAGCTGTCGTGGGTAAAGTGGAACCATGACCCCTGGACACCGAGCACATTTACAAGTGCACCCTATTCCTTGTCTCCCATGAAGTTGTGCTTTGGGCTCCAAGTAGCCCCCGCCTCCAGCACCAACTGCACTGAAGATCACTGGCCTCCACTCCACGAGTGTCCTGTGAGCCAGCTCCAAGTGTGTCCACTCGAGACTCCTTCGCGGTTGCTAGTCCGTTGGCTAGTGGGCCCTCCTGAAGGCTACTCTTCTTCTGCTTGGGCTTCCCTGATTGCTCCAGAGGTGCCCTGACTTACCCTAGCTGGGTGAGTCCCTCAGTCCTTGTTGGTCTGTACCACCGTCCTTCTTCTCTTTCCACGTGACTTGCCGTTGCCAAGGCTTGTTGGGTCCAATCCAGTCGCCGACACCCCAGCAATTGACAAACGTTGTGGGATAGCTCGAATCCAGCCCCTGGTTGTCATCGACACCTCCTGGACCTCGTGGCTGAAGAGTCAAGACGACCATCAACCTACCTGAAGCACCCAACATCGGTGGGCATCTGCTCATCGCCTTCCTGGTCACTGGCTAGTGACCCAGACTCTGTCCCCTCTGCTTTCAGGTTCTTCAGATCTTCGATCCACCTTTGGATCCACCCGAACACTTTCGACTTGGTCGCCAGCAGCACTTTGCAGCAGATCGCCATTGAAAGCGACGACGAAACCCGACCCCGAAAGGCACCTATGCACCCGGCTTCCTGGGTGAGGTAACATGAGTACTCTGGTGCTCCCGTGGGTATTGACTCTAGAACAGCCTAGTTCTAAAGGGGTTTGCTCCAAGTCCTCCTCTAAGTGTCCTTTTCTTTAAAACTCCAACCGCGACATTCCCCATAGAAGTCAGTGGCGGCTCGCGGCTGTGTTCTCACACTGCACACGTCCCCCGCGGGTCCCCTGTGTCACTACCTTGGGTGGTTCCTTGAGGGCCAAGCACTTCTACAGGCTCTAGGCCCTGTGTCTAGCTCAGTCGTGGTTCTTATACCACTTTATTGGTATATGGTTTGGTACGCCCCTAGGGCTCAAACGTGTATTTGTGCTATTACTGTTGATATTCGACTTGTAACTTATGTACTTCGAACTCTAGCCTCATAAAGAGACTAGAGGGGTGTGTTTAAGACTAAATACATATATTTTAAATATATACCTGGTGTGGTCCTCTTTCATTTGGTCACTCAAGAGATTATAGACTGGTAAAACAAGCTGCTTTACATTCCTTCAAGACTTAGCCTGAAGGCTGCTCTCCATAGCTACCACTAGGATAGCTTTCAATAAAGGTTGTCTTTAACCTATCTCCAATAAGGGTTGTTTGGACTGGTGCAAGGTGCCCACTTTAATTAGTAGACAGCACATACCAGGCCAATTTCTCACAGCCTCTTCCTGTTCATTTCTTCCTCTTTTTGCACCTCTCTTGCTTCTTTCTGCACTTCTCTTGCCTCTTTCTGCACTTCTCTTGCCTCTTTCTGTACCTCTCTTGCTTCTTTCTACACCTCTATTGCTTCTTTCTGCACCTCTCTTGCTCTTTCTGTACCCCTCTTGCCTCTTTCTGCACCTCTCTTGCCTCTTTCTGCACCTCTGTTGCCTCTTTCTGCACCTCTCTTGCCTCTTTCTGCACTTCTCTTGCCTCTTTATGCACCTCTCTTGCTTCTTTCTGCACCTCTCTTGCTTTTTCTGCACTTCTCTTGCCTCTTTCTGCACCTCTCTTGCCTCTTTTTGCACCTCTCTTATATATTTCTGCACCTCTCTTGTCTCTTTCTGCACTTCTCTTGCCTCTTTCTGCACTTCTCTTGCCTCTTTCTACACCTCTCTTGCCTCTTTCGGAACCTTTCTTGTATCTTTCTGCACTTCGCTTGCCTCTTTCTGTACCTCCCTTGCCTCTTTCTAGACATTTCTTCCTCTTTCTGAACCTCTCTTGCTTCTGTCTGCACTTTTCTTGCTTCCTTCCGCACCTCTCTTACCTCGTTTTTCACTTCTCTTGCCTCTTTCTGCACCTCTCTTCTGTCTATCTGTACATTTCTTCCCCTTTCTGCACCTCTCTTGCTTATTTCTGCACCTCTCTTGCCTCTTTCTGCACCTCTCTTGCATCTTCCTGCACCTCTCTTGCTTCTTTCTGCACTTCTCTTGCTTCTTTCTACACTTCTCTTGCCTCTTTGTACCTCTCTTGCCTCTTTCTGCACCTCTCTTGTTTCTTCCTGCACCTCTCTTGCTTCTTTCTGCACCCCTCTTTCCTCTTTCTGCACCTCTCTTGCTTCTTTCTGCACTTCTCTTGCTTCTTTCTGCACCTCTCTTGCTTTTTTCTATACTTCTCTTGCCTCTTTCTGCACTTCTCTTGCCTCTTTCTGCACCTCTCTTGCTTCTTTCTGCACCTCTATTGTTTCTTTCTGCACCTCTCTTGCTTCTTTTCGTGCCTCTCTTGTTTCTTTCTGTAACTCTCTTGACTCTTTCATCACTTTTTTTTGCCTTTTTTTGCACCTCTCTTGCTTCTTTCTGCATCTCTCTTGCTTCATAATGTACCTCTCTTGCCTCTTTCTGCACCTCTCTTGCCCCTTTCTGCACCTCTCTTGCTTCATAATGTACCTCTCTTGCCTCTTTCATCACTTCTCTTGCTCTTTTGCACCTCTCTTGCTTCTTTCTGCACGTCTCTTGCTTCTTCCTGCACCTTTATTGCCTCTTTCTGCACTTCTCTTGCCTCTTTCTGCACTTCTGTTCCTTGCCTCTTTCATGCACTTCTCTTGCTTCTTTCTGCACCTCTGTTGCTTCTTTCTGCACCTCTCTTGCTTCTTTCTGCACTTCATTTACCTCTTTCTGCACCTTCTCTTGCTTCTTTCTGCACTTCTCTTGCCTCTTTCTGCACCTCTCTTGCCTCTTTCTGCACATTTCTTCCTCTTTCTGCACCTCTCTTGCTTCTTTCTCCACCTCTCTTGCTTTTTTCAGTACCTCTCTTATCTTTTTCTGCACTTCTCTTGCCTCTTTCTGCACTTCTCTTGCCTCTTTCTGCACCTCTCTTGCTTCTTTCTGCACTTCTCTTGCTTCTTTCTGCACCTCTCTTGCCTCTTTCTGCACCTCTCTTGCCTCTTTCTGCACCTCTGTCTATCCTCTTTCTGCACCTCTCTTGCCTCTTTCTGCACTTCTCTTGCCTCTTTCTGCACTTCTCTTGCTTCTTTCTGCACCTCTCTTGCTTCTTTCTGCACCTCTCTTGCTTCTTTCTGCACCTCTCTTGCCTGTTTCTTCACCTCTCTTGCTTCTTTCTGAACCTCTCTTGCCTATTTCTGCACCTCTCTTGCCTCTTTCTGCACCTCTCTTGCCTCTTTCTGCACTTCTCTTGTCTCTTTCTGTACCTCTCTTGCTTCTTTCTGCACTCTCTTGCTTCTTTCTGCACCTTTCTTGCCTCTTTCTGCACCTCTCTTGCCTCTTTCTGCACCTCTCTTGCTATCTTTCTGCACCTCTCTTGTTTCTTTCTGCACCTCTCTTGCTTCTTTCTGCACCTCTCTTGCCTCTTTCTGCACCTCTCTTGCTTCTTTCTGCACCTTCTCTTGCCTCTTTCTGCACCTCTCTTGCCTCTTTCTGCACTTCTCTTGCCTCTTTCTGCACCTCTCTTGCCTCTTTCTGCACATTCTCTTGCTCTGTTCTGCACCTCTCTTGCTTCTTTCTGCACCTCTCTTGCCTCTTTCTGCACCTCTCTTGCTTCCTTCTGCACCTCTCTTGCCTCTTTCTGCACTTCTCTTGCCTCTATCTGCACCTCTTGCCTCTTTCGGAAACTTTCTTGTATCTTTCTGCATCTCTCTTGCCTCTTTCTGCACCTCTCTTGCCTCTTTCTGCACCTCTCTTGCTATCTTTCTGCACCTCTCTTGCTTCTTTCTGCACTTCTCTTGCCTCTTTCTGCACTTCTCTTGCCTCTTTTTGCACTCTCTCTTGCCTCTTTCTGCACCTCTCTTGCCTGTCTTTCTGTCACATCTCTTGCTCTTTCTGCACCTCTCTTGCTTCTTTCTGCACCTCTCTTGCCTCTTTCTGCACCTCTCTTGCCTCTTTCTGTACTTTGCTTGCCTCTTTCTGCAACGCTGTTGCTTCTTTCTTCACTTCTTTTGCCTCTTACTGCACCTCTCTTGCCTCTTTCTGCACTTCTCTTGCCTCTTTCTGCACCTCTCTTGCTTCTTTCTGCACCTCTCGTTTCTTCCTGCACCTCTCTTGCTTCTTTCTGCAGCCCTCTTTCCTCTTTCTACAGCTCTCTAGCTTATTTCTGGACTTCTCTTGCTTCTTTCTGCACCTCTCTTGCTTCTTTCTGCACTTCTCTTGCCTTTTTATGCACCTCTCTTCTGCTTTCTGCACCTCTCTTCCTTTGTTCTGTACCTCTCTTGCTTCTTTATGTAACTCTCTTGCCTCTTTCTATACATTTCTTCCTCATTCTGCCCCTCTCTTGCCTCTTTCTGCACTTATCTTGCCTCTTTCAGCACCTCTCTTGCTTCTTTCTGCACCTCTCTTGTTTCTTTCTGCACCTCTCTTGCTTCGTTCTCCACCCCACTTTCATCTTTCTGTACCTCGCTTGCTTCTTTCTGCACTTCTCTTGCTTCTTTCTGCACTTCTCTTGCTTCTTTTTGCACTTCTCTTGCCTCTTTTGCACCTCTCTTGCCTCTTTCTGCACTTCTCTTGCCTCTTTCTGCACCTCTCTTGCTTCTTTCTGCACCTCTCTTGCTTCTTTCTGCACCTCTCTTGCTTCTTTTCATGCACTCTCTGTTTCTTTCTGTACATTTCTTGCATCACATTTCTTGCCTCTTTCTGCACCTCTCTTGCTTCTTTCTGCACCTTTCTTGCCTATTTCTGTACCTCTCTTGCCTCTTTCTGCACCTCTCTTGCTTCTTTCTGCACCTCTCTTGCTTCTTTCTGCACCGCTCTTGCTTCTTTCTGCACTTCTGTAGCTTCTTTCTGCACTTCTCTTGCTTCTTTCTGCACCTCTCTTGCCTCTTTCTGCACCTGTCTTGCTTCTTTCTGCACTTCTCTTGCTTCTTTCTGTACCTCTCTTGCCTCTTTCTGCACTTTTCTTGCCTCTTTCTGCACCTCTCTTGCTTCTTTATGTGCCTCTCTTGCTTCATAATGTACCTCTCTTGCCTCGTTCATGCACTTCCTCTTGCCTCTTTCTGTACCTCTCTTGCTTCTTTCTGCACATCTCTTACTTCTTTCTGCACCTCTCTTGCTTCTTTCTACACTTCTCTTGCTTCTTTCTGCATTCTGTCTCTTGCCTCTTTCATCACTTCTATTGCTTCTTTCTGCACCTCTCTTGCTTCTTTCATGCACCTCTCTTGCTTCTTTCTGCACTACCACCTCTTTCTGCCCTCTCTTGCCTCTTTTACACTTCTCTTGCTTCTTTATGCACTCTCTTGCCTCTTCCTGTACCTCTCTTGCCTCTTTCTGCACCTCTCTTGCCTCTTTCTGCACTTATCTTCCTCTTTCTGCAACTGCTATTGCTTCTTTCTGTCACTGATCTTGCCTCTTTTGCACCTCTCTTGCCTCTTTCTGCACTTCTCTTGCCTCTTCCTGCAATGCTGTTGCCTCTTTCTTCACTTCTCTTGCCTCTTTCAGCACCTCTCTTCCCTCTTTCTGCATCTCCCTTGCCTCTTGCTGCACTTCTCTTGCCTCTTTCTGCACTGCTGGTGCTTCTTTCTTCACTTCTTTTGCCTCTTTCTGCACCTCTCTTGCCTCTTTTTGCACTTCTCCTGCCTCTTTCTGCACTTCTCTTGCTTCTTTCTGCACCTCTCTTGTTTCTTCCTGCACCTCTCTTACCTCTTTCTGTACAATTCTTTCCCTTTCTGAACCTTTCTTGCTTCTTTCTGCACCTCTCTTGCCTCTTTCTGCACCTCTCTTGCCTCTTTCTGCACCTCTCTTGCCTCTTTCTGCACTTCGCTTGCCTCTTTATGCACCTCTCTTTCTTCTTTCTGCACCTCTCTTGCTTTGTTCAGCAGCTCTCTTGCTTCTTTCTGCACCTCTCTTCACTCTTTCTACACATTTCTTCCTCATTCTGCCCCTCTCTTGCCTCTTTCTGCACTTCTCTTGCCTCTTTCTGTACCTCTCTTGCTTCTTTCAGCACCTATCTTGATTCTTTCTGCACCTCTCTTGCTTCTTTCTGTACCTCTCTTGCCTCTTTCAACACATTTCTTCCTCATTCTGCCCCTCTCTTGCCTCTTTCTGAACTTCTCTTGCCTCTTTCTGTACGTCTCTTGCTTCTTTCAGCACCTATCTTGATTCTTTCTGCACCTCTCTTCCTTCTTTCTGCACTCCGCTGTCCTCTTTCTGCACCTCTCTTGCTTCTTTCCGTACCTCTCTTGCATCTTTCTGTACCTCTCTTGCCTCTTTCATCACTTTTCTTGCCTCTTTTTGCGCCTCTCTTGCTTTTTTCTGTACCTCTCTTGCTTAATGCTGTACCTCTCTTGCCTCTTTCATCACTTCTCTTGCTCTTTTTGCACCGCTCTTGCTTCTTTCTGCACGTTTCTTGCTTCTTCCTGCACCTTTCTTCATCTTTCTACACTTCTCTTGACCCTTTCTGCACCTCTCTTGCTTCTTTCCACACCTCTTTTGTTTCTTCCTACACCTCTCTTGCTTCTTTCTGTACCCCTCTTTCCTCTTTCTGCACCTCTCTTGCTTCTTTCTGCATTTCTCTTGCCTCTTTTGCACCTCTCTTGCCTTTTTCTGCACATCTCTTGCCTCTTTATGCACCTCTCTTTCTTCTTTCTGCACCTCTCTTGCTTTGTTCTGTACCTCTATTGCTTCTTTCTGCACCTCGCTTGCCTCTTTCTACACATTTTTTCCTCATTCTGCCCCTCTCTTGCCTCTTTCTGCCCTTCTCTTGCCTCTTTCTGTACCTCTCTTCCTTCTTTCTGCACCTATCTTGGTTCTTTCTGCACCTCTCTTCCTTCTTTCTGCACCACACTTTCCTCTTTCTGCTCCACTCTTGCTTTTTTCCGTACCTCTCTTGCTTCTTTCTATACCTCTCTTGCCTCTTTCATCACTTCTCTTACTCTTTTTGCACCTCTCTTGCTTCTTTCTGCACTCTTTTGCCTCTTTCTGCACCTCTTTTGCCTCTCGCTGCACTTCGCTTGCCTCTTTCTGCAACGCTGTTTCTTCTTTCTTCACTTCTTTTGCCTCTTACTGCACCTCTTTTGCCTCTTTCTTCAATTCTCTTGCCTCTTTCTTCACCTCTCTTGCTTCTTTCTGCACCTCTCTTGTTTCTTCCTGCACCTCTCTTACTTCTTTCTGCACCCCTCTTTCCTCTTTCCGCACCTCTCTTGCTTCTTTCTGGACTTCTCTTGCTTTTTTCTGCACCTCTCTTGCTTCTTTCTGCACTTCTATTGCCTCTTTTGTACCTCTCTTGCCTCTTTCTGCACTTCTCTTGCCTCTTTCTGCACCTCTCTTGCTTCTTTCTGCACCTCTATTGTTTCTTTCTGCACCTCTCTTGCTTCTTTTCGGGCCTCTCTTGTTTCTTTCTGTACCTTTTGTGCCTCTTTCACCACTTTTTTTGCCTCTTTTTGCACTTCTCTTGCTTCTTTCTGCACCTCTCTTGCTTCATAATGTACCTCTCTTGCCTCTTTCTACACCTCTCTTGCCCCTTTCTGCACCTCTCTTGCTTCATAATGTACCTCTCTTGCCTCTTTCATCACTTCTCTTGCTCTTTTTGCACCTCTCTTGCTTCTTTCTGCACGTTTCTTGCTTCTTCCTGCACCTTTGTTGCTTCTTTCTGCACTTCATTTACCTCTTTCTGCACTTCTCCTGCCTCTTTCTGCACCTCTCTTGCTTCTTTCTGCACCTCTCGTTTCTTCCTGCACCTCTCTTACCTCTTTCTGTACAATTCTTTCCCTTTCTGCACCTTTCTTGCTTCTTTCTGCACCTCTCTTGCCTCTTTCTGCACCTCTCTTGCCTCTTTCTGCACTTCGCTTGCCTCTTTATGCACCTCTCTTTCTTCTTTCTGCACCTCTCTTGCTTTGTTCAGCACCTCTCTTGCTTCTTTCTGCACCTCTCTTGCCTCTTTCTACACATTTCTTCCTCATTCTGCCCCTCTCTTGCCTCTTTCTGCACTTCTCTTGCCTCTTTCTGCACCTCTCTTGCTTCTTTCTGCACCTCTCTTGCCTCTTTCTACACATTTCTTCCTCATTCTGCCCCTCTCTTGCCTCTTTTTGCGCTTCTCTTGCCTCTTTCTGTACGTCTCTTG
The DNA here is from genome assembly GCA_963921515.1 of Calotriton arnoldi. NCBI lineage: Eukaryota > Metazoa > Chordata > Amphibia > Caudata > Salamandridae > Calotriton > Calotriton arnoldi. Next base: position 308,315 of record CAWUFW010014735.1, read on the forward strand.
CTTCTTTCAGCACCTCTCTTGCTTCTTTCCGTACCTCTCTTGCATCTTTCTGTACCTCTCTTGCCTCTTTCATCACTTTTCTTGCCTCTTTTTGTGCCTCTCTTGCTTTTTTCTGTACCTCTCTTGCTTAATAATGTACCTCTCTTGCCTCTTTCATCACTTCTCTTGCTCTTTTTGCACCTCTCTTTCTTTTTTCTGCACGTTTCTTGCTTCTTCCTGCACCTTTCTTCCTATTTCTACACTTCACTTGACCCTTTCTGCACCTCTCTTGCTTCTTTCTGCACCTCTCTTGTTTCTTCCTACACCTCTCTTGCTTCTTTCTGTACCCCTCTTTCCTCTTTCTGCACCTCTCTTGCTTCTTTCTGCATTTCTCTTGCCTCTTATGCACCTCTCTTACCTCTTTCTGCACTTCTCTTGCCTATTTATGCACCTCTCTTTCTTCTTTCTGCACCTCTCTTGCTTTGTTCTGCACCTCTATTGCTTCTTTCTGGACCTCGCTTGCCTCTTTCTACACATTTTTTACTCATTCTGCCCCTCTCTTGCCTCTTTCTGCACTCCTCTTGCCTCTTTCTGTACCTCTCTTGCTTCTTTCTGCTCCTACCTTGATTCTTTCTGCACCTCTCTTCCTTCTTTCTGCACCCCACTTTCCTCTTACTGCACATCTCTTGCTTTTTTCCGTACCTCTCTTGCTTCTTTCTATACCTCTCTTGCCTTTTTGATCACTTTTCTTGCCCCTTTTTGCACCTCTCGCTTTTTTTTGCACCTCACTTGCTTCATAATGTACCTCTCTTGCCTCTTTCATCACTTCTCTTGCTCTTTTTGCACCTCTCTTGCTTCTTTCTGCACCTCTCTTTCGTCTTCCTGCACCTCTTATGCCTCTCTCTGCACTTCGCTTGCCTCTTTCTGCAACGCTGTTGCTTCTTTCTTCACTTCTTTTGCCTCTTACTGCACCTCTCTTGCCTCTTTCTTCAATTCTCTTGCCTCTTTCTTCACCTATCTTGCTTCTTTCTGCACCTCTCTTGTTTCTTCCTGCACCTCTCTTGCTTCTTTCTGCACCCCTCTTTCCTCTTTCCGCACCTCTCTTGCTTCTTTCTGGACTTCTCTTGCTTTTTTCTGCACCTCTCGCTTCTTTCTGCACTTCTATTGCCTCTTTTGTACCTCTCTTGCCTCTTTCTGCACCTCTCTTGCTTCTTTCTGCACCTCTATTGTTTCTTTCTGCACCTCTCTTGCTTCTTTTCGTGCCTCTCTTGTTTCTTTCTGTACCTCTCGTGCCTCTTTCATCACTTTTTTTGCCTCTTTTTGCACCTCTCTTGCTTCTTTCTGCACCTCTCTTGCTTCATAATGTACCTCTCTTGCCTCTTTCTACACCTCTCTTGCCCCTTTCTGCACCTCTCTTGCTTCATAATGTACCTCTCTTGCCTCTTTCATCACTTCTCTTGCTCTTTTTGCACCTCTCTTACTTCTTTCTGCATGTTTCTTGCTTCTTCCTGCACCTTTCTTGCTTCTTTCTGCACTTCATTTACCTCTTTCTGCCCTTCTCTAGCCTCTTTCAATACTTCTCTTGCCTCTTTCTGCACCTCTCTTGCCTCTTCCTGGTCCTTTCTTCCTCTTTTTGCGCCTCTCTTACTTCTTTCTGCACTTCTCTTTCCGCTTTCTGCACTGCTCTTGCTTCTTTCTGTATCTCTCTTGCTTCTTTCTGCACCTCTCTTGCTTATTTCTGCACCTCTCTTGCTTTTTTCTGAATCCCTCTTGCCTCTTTCTGTACCTCTCTTACCTATTTCTCCACCTCTCTTGCCTCTTTCTGTACCTCTCTTGCCTATTTCTGTGCTTCTCTTGTATCTTTATGTACCTCTCTTGGTTCTTTCTGCATCACTCTTGCTTCTTTCTGCACCCATCTTGCCTCTTTCTGCACCTCTCTTGCATATTTCTGCACCTCTCTTATATCTTTCTGCACCTCTCTTGCCTCTTTCTGCACTTCGCTTGCCTCTTTCTGCACTTCTCTTGCCTCTTTCTGTACCTCTCTTGCTTCTATCTGCACCTCTCTTACTTCTTTCTGCACCTCTCTTGCTTTTTCTGTATCCCTCTTGCCTCTTTCTGTACCTCTCTTACCTATTTCTCCACCTCTCTTGCCTCTTTCTGCACCTCTCTTGCCTCTTTCTGTGCTTCTCTTGTATCTTTATGTACCTCGCTTGGTTCTTTCTGCATCTCTCTTGCTTTTTCTGCACCCATCTTGCCTCTTTCTGCACCTCTCTTGCCTCTTTTTGCACCTCTCCTATATCTTTCTGCACTTCTCTTTCCTCTTTCTGCACTTCTCATGCCTCTTTCTGCACCTCTCTTGCCTCTTTCGGAACCTTTCTTGTATCTTTCTGCACCTCTCTTGCCTCTTTCTGCACTTCTCTTGCCTCTTTCTGCACCTCTCTTGCCTCTTTCTGCACATTTCTTCCTCTTTCTGAACCTCTCTTACTTCTTTCTGCACTTTTCTTCCTTCCTTCTGTACCTCTCTTACCTCTTTTTGTGCTCCTCTTGCCTCTTTCTGCACCTCTCTTATGTCTTTCTGTACATTTCTTCCCCTTTCTGCACCTCTCTTGCTTCTTTCTGCATCCCTCTTGCCTCTTTCTGCACCTCTCTTGCCTATTTCTGCACTTTGCTTGCCTCTTTCTGCAATGCTGTTGCTTCTTTCTTCACTTCTTTTGCCTCTTTCTGCACCTCTCTTGCCTCTTTCTGCACTTCTCTTGCCTCTTTCTGCACCTCTCTTGCTTCTTTCTCCACCTCTCTTGTTTCTTCCTGCACCTCTCTTGCTTCTTTCTGCACCCCTCTTTCCTCTTTCTGCACCTCTCTTGCTTCTTTCTGGACTTATCTTGCTTCTTTCTGCACCTCTCTTGCTTCTTTCTGTACTTCTCTTGCCTCTGTTGCACCTCCCTTGCCTCTTTCTGCACTTCTCTTGCCTCTTTATGCACCTCTCTTTCTTCTTTCTGCACCTCTCTTCCTTTGTTCTGCACCTCTCTTGCTTCTTTATGTACCTCTCTTGCCTCTTTCTACACATTTCTTCCTCATTCTGCCCCTCTCTTGCCTCTTTCTGTACTTTTCTTGCCTATTTCTGCACCTCTCTTGCTTCTTTCTGCACCTCTCTTGTTTCTTTCTGCACCTCTCTTGCTTCGTTCTCCACCCCGCTTTCATCTTTCTACACCTCTCTTGCTTCTTTCTGCACTTCTCTTGCTTCTTTCTGCACCTCTCTTGCTTCTTTCTACACTTCTCTTGCCTCTTTTGTACCTCTCTTGCCTCTTTCTGCACTTTTCTTGCCTCTTTATACACCTCTCTTGCTTCTTTCTGCACATCGGTTCTTTCTTTCTGCACCTCTCTTGCTTCTTTTCATGCCTCTCTTGTTTCTTTCTGTACCTCTCTTAACGCTTTCATCACTTTTTTTGCCTCTTTTTGCACCTCTCTTGCTTCTTTCTGCACCTCTCTTGCTTCATAATGTACCTCTCTTGCCTCTTTCTGCACCTCTCTTGCCTCTTTCTGCACTTCGCTTGCTTCTTTCTGCAACGCTATTGCTTCTTTCTTCACTGATCTTGCCTCTTTTGCACCTCTCTTGCCTCTTTCTGCACTTCTCTTGCCTCTTCCTGCAGCTCTCTTGCTTCTTTCTGCACCTCTATTGTTTCTTTCTGCACCTCTCTTGCTTCTTTTCATATCTCTCTTGCTTCTTTCTGTACCTCTCTTGCCTCTTTCATCACTTTTCTTGCCTCTTTTTGCACCTCTCTTGCTTCTTTATGTGCCTCTCTTGCTTCATAATGTACCTCTCTTGCCTCGTTCATCACTTCTCTTGCTCTTTTTGTACCTCTCTTGCTTCTTTCTGCACATATCTTACTTCTTCCTGCACCTTTCTTCGTCTTTCTACACTTCTCTTGCTCTTTCTGCATTCTGTTGCTACTTGCCTCTTTCATCATTCTATTGCTTCTTTCTGCACCTCTGTTGCTTCTTTCAGCACCTCTCTTGCTTCTTTCTGCACTTCAACCACCTCTTTCTGCCCTTCTCTTGCCTCTTTTTACACTTCTCTTGCCTCTTTCTGCACCTCTCTTGCCTCTTCCTGTACATTTATTACTGTTTTTGCACCTGTATTGCTTCTTTCTGCACTTATCTTTCCTCTTTCTGCACTGCTCTTGCTTCTTTCTGTACCTCTCTTTCCTCTTTCTGCACCTCCCTTGCCTCTTTCTGCACTTCTCTTGCCTCTTCCTGCAATGCTGTTGCCTCTTTCTTCACTTCTCTTGCCTCTTTCTGCACCTCTCTTCCCTCTTTCTGTATGATTATTCCCCTTTCTGCACTTCTCTTGCCTCTTTCTGCAAAGCTGTTGCTTCTTTCTTCACTTCTCTTGCCTCTTGCTGCAGCTCTCTTGCCTCTTTCTGCATCTCCCTTGCCTCTTGCTACACTTCTCTTGCCTCTTTCTGCACTGCTGTTGCTTCTTTCTTCACTTCTTTTGCCTCTTTCTGCACCTCTCTTGCCTCTTTCTGCACTTCTCTTGCCTCTTTCTGCACCTCTCTTGCTTCTTTCTGCACCTCTCTTGTTTCTTCCTGCACCTCTCTTCCCTCTTTCTGTACATTTCTTTCTCTTTCTGCACCTCTCTTGCTTCTTTCTGCACCTCTCTTGTTTCTTCCTGCACCTCTCTTCCCTCTTTCTGTACATTTCTTTCTCTTTCTGCACCTCTCTTGCTTCTTTCTGCACCTCTCTTGCTTCTTTCTGCACCTCTCTTGCCTCTTTCTGCACTTCGCTTGCCTCTTTATGCACCTCTCTTTCTTCTTTCTGCACCTCTCTTGCTTTATTCTGCACCTCTCTTGCCTCTTTCTATACATTTCTTCCTCATTCTGCCCCTCTCTTGCCTCTTTCTGCACTTCTCTTGCCTCTTTCTGTACCTCTCGTGCTTCTTTCTGCACTTATCTTGATTCTTTCTGTACCTCTCTTCCTTCTTTCTGCACCCCACTGTCCTCTTTCTGCACCTCTCTTGCTTCTTTCCGTACCTCTCTTGCATCTTTGTGTACCTCTTTTGCCTCTTTCATCACTTTTCTTGTCTATTTTTGCACCTCTATTGCTTCTTTCTGCACCTCTCTTGCTTAATAATGTACCTCTCTTGCCTCTTTCATAACTTCTCTTGCTCTTTTTGCACCTCTCTTGCTTCTTTCTGCACGTTTCTTGCTTCTTCCTGCACCTTTCTTCCTCCTTCTACACTTCTCTTGTCCCTTTCTGCACCTCTCTTGCTTCTTTCTGCACCTCTCTTGTTTCTTCCTGCACCTCTCTTGCTTCTTTCTGTATCCCTCTTTCCTCTTCCTGCACCTCTCTTGCCTCTTTCTGCACTTCTCTTGCCTCTTTATGCACCTCTCTTTCTTCTTTCTGCACCTCTCTTCCTTTGTTCTGCACCTCTATTGCTTCTTTCTGCACCTCTCTTGCCTCTTTCTAACATTTTTTCCTCATTCTGCCCCTCTTGTGCCTCTTTCTGCACTTCTCTTGCCTCTTTCTGTACCTCTCTTGCTTCTTTCTGCACCTTTCTTGCTTCTTTCTGTACCTCTCTTGCTTCTTTCTGTACCTCTGTTGCCTCTTTCATCACTTTTCTTGCCCCTTTTTGCACCTCTCTTGCTTTTTTCTGCACCTCTTTTGCTTCATAATGTACCTCTCTTTCCTCTTTCATCACTTCTCTTGCTCTTTTTGCACCTCTCTTGCTTCTTTCTGCACGTCTCTTGCTTCTTCCTGCACCTTTCTTCTTCTTTCTACACTCATCTCTTGTCTCTTTCTACATTTCTGTTGCTTCTTGCCTCTTTCATCATTCTCTTGCTTCTGTCTGCACCTCTGTTGCTTCTTTCTATACTTCATTTACCTTTTTCTGCCCTTCTCTTGCTTCTTTCTACACTTCTCTTGCCTCTTTCTGCACCTCTCTTGCCTCTTCATGTATATTTCTTCCTCTTTTTGCACCTCTCTTGCTTCTTTCTGTACCTCTCTTGCTGCTGTCTGCACCTCTCTTCCTTTTTTCTGTACCCCTCTTGCCTCTTTCTGCACCTCTCTTGTCTCTGTCAGTGCTTCTCCTGTATCTTTATGTACCTCTCTTGCTTCTTTCTGCATCTCTCTTGCTTTTTTCTGCACCCATATTGCCCCTTTCTGTACCTCTCTTGCCTCTTTTTGCACCTCTACTATATCTTTATGCACCACTCTTGCCTCTTTCTGCACTTCTCTTGCCTCTTTCTGCACTTCTCTTGCCTCTTTCTGCACCTCTCTTGCCTCTTTCGGAACCTTTCTTGTATCTTTCTGCCATCTCTTGCCTCTTTCTGCACTTCTCTTGCCTCTTTCTGCACCTCTCTTGCCTCTTTCTGCACATTTCTTCCTCTTTCTGAACCTCTCTTGCTTCTTTCTGCACTTCCCTTGCTTCTTTCTGCACCTCTCTTACCTCTTTTTGCACTTCTCTTGCCTCTTTCTGCACTTCTCTTCTGTCTCTCTGTACATTTCTACCCCTTTCTGCACCTCTCTTGCCTCTTTATGCACCTCTCTTGCCTCTTTCTGCACTTCGCTTGCCTCTTTCTGCAACTCTGTTGCTTCTTTCTTCACTTCTTTTGCCTCTTTCTACACCTCTCTTGCCTCTTTCTGCACTTCTCTTGCCTCTTTCTGCACCTCTCTTGCTTCTCTCTGCACCTCTCTTGTTTCTTCCTGCACCTCTCTTGCTTCTTGCTGCACCCCTCTTTCCTCTTTCTGCACCTCTCTTGCTTCTTTCTACACTTCTCTTTCTTCTTTCTAAAAATCTCTTGCTTCTTTGTGCACCTCTCTTGCTCCTTTGTGCACTTCATTTACCTCTTTCTGCCCTTCTCATTCCTCTTTCTACACTTCTCTTGCCTCTTTCTGCACCTCTCCTGCCTCTTCCTGTACATTTCTTACTCTTTCTGCTCCTCTCTTGCTTCTTTCTGCACTTATCTTTTTTCTTTCTGCACTGCTCTTGCTTCTTTCTGTACCTCTCTTGCTTCTTTCTGCACCTCTCTTGCTTCTTTCTGCACCTCACTTGTTATGATCTGTACCCCTGTTCCCTCTTTCTGTACCTCTCTTGCCTATTTCTCCACCTCTCTTGCCTCTTTCTGCACCTCTCTTGCCTCTTTCTGTGCTTCTCTTACATCTTTATGTACCTCTCTTGGTTCTTTCTGAATCACTCTTGCTTCTTTCTACACCTCTCTCATATCTTTCTGCACCTCTCTTGCCTCTATCTGCACTTCTCTTGCCTCTTACTGCACTTCTCTTGCCTCTTTCTGCACCTCTCTTGCTTCTTTTGGAACCTCTCTTGTATCTTTCTGCACCTCTCTTGCCTCTTTCTGCACTTCTATTGCCTCTTTCTGCACTTCTCTTGCCTCTTTCTGTACCTCTCTTGCCTCTTTCTGCACATCTCTTCCTATTTCTGAACCTCTCTTGCTTCTTTCTTCATTTCTCTTGCTTCTTTCTGCACCTCCCTTACCTCTTTTTGCACTTCTCTTGCCTCTTTCTGCACTTTGCTTACCTCTTTCTGCAACGCTGTTGCTTCTTTCTTCACTTCTCTTGCCTCTTGCTGCCCCTCTCTTGCCTCTTTCTGCACCTCCTTTGCTTCTTTCTGCACTTCTCTTGCATCTTCCTGCACTGTTGTTGCTTCTTTCTTCACTTCTCTTGCTGCCCCTCTCTTGCCTTTCTGCACCTCCTTTGCTTCTTTCTGCACTTCTCTTACATCTTCCTGCACTGCTGTTGCTTCTTTCTGCACCTCTCTTGTTTCTTCCTGCACCTCTCTTGCTTCTTTCTGCATTTCTCTTCCTTCTTTCTGCACTTCTCTTGTTTCTTTCTGTACTTCTCTTGCCTCTTTTGCACCTCTCCTGCCTCTTTCTGCACTTCTAAAGCCTCTTTATGCACCTCTCTTTCTTCTTTCTGCACCTTGCTTGCTTTGTTCTGCTCCTCTATTGCTTATTTCTGCACCTCTCTTACTTCTTTCTGCACATTTCTTCCTCTTTCTGCCCCTCTCTTGCTTCTTTCTGCACTTCTCTTCCCTCTTTCTGCTACTCTCTTGCCTCTTTCTGCACTTCTTTTGCCTCTTTCTGTACCTCTCTTGCCTCTTTCATCACTTCTCTTACCTCTTTTTGCACCTCTCTTGCTTCTTTAAGAACCTCTCTTGCCTCTTTCATCACTTCTCTTGCTCTTTTTGCACCTCTCTTGCTTCTTTCTGCATGTCTCTTGCTTCTTCCTACACCTTTCTTCCTCTTTTTACACTTCTCTTGTCTCTTTCTCCATTTCTGTTGCTTCTTGCCTCTTTCATCATTCTCTTGCTTCTTTCTGCACCTCTGTTGCTTCTTTCTGCACCTCTCTTGCTTCTTTCTGCACTTCTGGTGCCTCTGTCTGCCCTTCTCTTGCCTCTTTCTATTCTTATCTTGCCTCTTTCTGCATTTCTCTATCCTCTTCCTGTACATTTCTTCCTCTTTCTGCACCTCGCTTGCTTCTTTCTGCACTTCTCTTGCCTATTTCTGCACTGCTCTTGCTTCTTTCTGTACCTCTCTTGCTTCTTTCTGCAACTCTCTTGCTTCTTTCTGCATTTCTCTTGCCTCTTTTTGCACCTCTCTTGCTTCTTTCTGCACCTTTGTTCCTCTTTCTGCACCTTTCTTCCTCTTTCTGCACCTCTCTTGCCTCTTTCTGTGCTTCTCTTGCATCTTTATGTACCTCTCTTGGTTCTTTCTGCATCTCTCTTGCTTCTTTCTACACCTCTCTCATATCTTTCTGCACCTCTCTTGCCTCTCTCTGCACTTCTCTTGCCTCTTTCTGCACTTCTCTTGCCTCTTTCTGCACCTCTCTTGCCTCTTTTGGAACCTCTCTTGTATCTTTCTGCACCTCTCTTGCCTCTTTCTGCACTTCTCTTGCCTCTTTCTGCACTTCTCTTGCCTCTTTCTGTACCTCTCTTGCCTCTTTCTGCACATCTCTTCCTATTTCTGAACCTCTCTTGCTTCTTTCTTCATTTCTCTTTCTTCTTTCTGCACCTCTCTTACCTCTTTTTGCACTTCTCTTGCCTCTTTCTGCTCCTCTCTTGCCTCTTTCTGCACTTCGCTGACCTCTTTCTGCAACGCTGTTGCTTCTTTCTTCACTTCTCTTGCCTCTTGCTGCCCCTCTCTTGCCTCTTTCTGCACCTCCTTTGCTTCTTTCTGCACTTCTCTTGTATCTTCCTGCACTGTTGTTGCTTCTTTCTTCACTTCTCTTGCCTCTTGCTGCCCTTTCTTGCTTCTTTCTGCACCTCCTTTGCTTCTTTCTGCACTTCTCTTGCATCTTCCTGCACTGCTGTTGCTTCTTTCTTCACTTCTTTTGCCTCTTTCCGCACCTCTCTTGCCTCTTTCTGCACATCTCTTGCCTCTTTATGCACCTCTCTTGCTTCTTTCTGCACCTCTCTTGTTTCTTCCTGCACCTCTCTTGCTTCTTTCTGCACCCCTCTTTCCTCTTTGTGCACCTCTATTGCTTCTTTCTGCATTTCTCTTGCTTCTTTCTGCACCTCTCTTGCTTCTTTCTGTACTTCTCTTGCCTCTTTTGCACCTCTCCTGCCTCTTTATGCACTTGTCTTGCCTCTTTATGCACCTCTCTTTCTTCTTTCTGCACCTCGCTTGCTTTGTTCTGTGCCTCTATTGCTTATTTCTGCACCTCTCTTACTTCTTTCTGCACATTTCTTCCTCTTTCTGCCCCTCTCTTGCTTCCTTCTGCACTTCTCTTCCCTCTTTCTGCTACTCTCTTGCCTCTTTCTGCACTTCTTTTGCCTCTTTCTGCACCTCTTTTGTTTCTTTCTGCACCTCTATTGCTTCTTTAAGCACCCCTCTTGCCTCTTTCATCACTTCCTTGCTCTTTTTGCACCTCTCTTGCTTCTTTCTGCATGTCTCTTGCTTCTTCCTACACCTTTCTTCCTCTTTCTACACTTCTCTTGTCTCTTTCTGCATTTCTGTTGCTTCTTGCCTCTTTCATCATTCTCTTACTTCTTTCTGCACCTCTGTTGCTTCTTTCTGCACCTCTCTTGCTTCTTTCTCCACTTCTCGTGCCTCTGTCTGCCCTTCTCTTGCCTCTTTCTATTCTTCTCTTGCCTCTTCCTGCATTTCTTTTGCCTCTTCCTGTACATTTCTTCTTCTTTCTGCACCTCGCTTGCTTCTTTCTGCACTTCTCTTGCCTATTTCTGCACTGCTCTTGCTTCTTTCTGTACCTCTCTTGCTTTTTTCTGCAACTCTCTTGCTTCTTTCTGCATTTCTCTTGCCTCTTTCTGCACCTCTCTTGCTTCTTTCTGCACCTTTGTTCCTCTTTCTGCACCTTTCTTCCTCTTTCTGCACCTCTCTTGCTTATTTCTGTATCTCTCTTGCTTCTTTCTGCACCTCTCTTGCTTCTTTCTGCATTTCTCTTGCCTCTTTCTGCACCTCTCTTGCTTCTTTCTGTACCTTTGTTCCTCTTTCTGCACCTTTCTTCCTCTTTCTGCACATCTCTTGCTTCTTTATGCACCTTTCTTTCTCTTTCTGCACTTCTCTTGCTTCTTTCTGCACTTCTCTTGCTTCTTTCTTCACCTTTCTTCCTCTTTCTGCACTTCTCTTGCCTCTTTACAGGGACGTTATAGTTAGGAATTAGCATTTAATAAACCTTAGAATTTCACTGGAAAAAAACACACGTTTCAGGGACATTATAGTTAGGAATTAGCATATAAAAAACCTTAGAATTTCACTGAAAAAACCACAGGTTTCAGGGACGTTATAGTTTGAAATTAGCATTTAAAAAACCTTAGATATTCACTGAAAAAACCACAGGTTACTGGAACGTTATAGTTAGGCTGACATTTCACTCATACAAAACCAAAGAAATTCAGCCGTTATAGTTAGCTGTGCTAACTATAACTCGCGCCCCCGCAATGCACTGCTGTTGAAGTCACATATTAGATCACTCATGACATGGCCAGTGACATCACTCATGACATCTCAAATTATATCACTGATGACATCAATGATTACACTATCCAAATACTCTCTGATGCACCTACTCACACCCCAATATAACCTTTCATACACCCGCTCCAAATTTCAGACTACCATTCTTGAATCCATTGAAACACCAATACCAGTACGTACATACCCACTCACTGATTCATAGGTCTACATATACATCTACTCACTCACCCATACAGGCACGCATACAGCCAGTCACTCACCAATATAGCCGCTGAGATATCCACTCATACACCCATACAGCCACTCATACACTGTCAGTCACCCATAGAGCTACTCACATACCTATTCACTCCCCCAAACACTCAATTACAAAGCCACTTACTCACCCATACAGAGACACACACACACTCACTACTCATACAGATACTAACAAATACTCTCCTTAAAGTCGCTGACACAAGCACATACTCACCCATACAGCCACTCTCACAATCACTCACTCACACATACAGTCACTTATATACTCCAACACTAACATATACTGCCTTTCACATATGCAGTTACTCACCCATATACCACTGAGACATCCATTCACTCACTGACACAGCCATGCACACACTCACTTGCCCATACAGTCCCTCACAGATGCACTCATGAACCCATACACCCAGGGATTCACCCACTCATATACTCATACATCCATGCAGGGAGTCACACACCCCCTCACCCACCCACACAGACACTCATGCACACATACAGGTACTCAGACAACTAATCAATAACCCATATAGATACTCATGTACCTACTCACCAACCCAGGCAGCCACTTACATGATGGATTCAACCCAGATCTGTGACTGGGGGTGAGTGTCTGAAAAGTTTCAGAGCTCCATCCATCATCTCCTTGTGTTTGCTTTGTTCGCCCTAAGCTGGCAGGGTATGCCCAGATGTGGGTCCCTTGCTCACTTTGCCACTGGATTCAAGCTAGCCTGGCTGATGAAGGGTGTTACCAAGAAACCGGTCACAGGATACTTGTTTCTGGTTCAGGGAAGACCTGGCTTGGCAGTTCGAGCTGGACTGTTCCCATGAGGCACAGGGTCAAGACTGATTTGTATGTAGCTGGGTCTGAACTGAGGTGGCAAAGTGAGCTAAAGAATGATGATGGATTCAGCCCAGATCTGTAACTGGGAGTGAGTGTCTGAAAAGTTTCAGCGCTCCATCCATCATCTCTTTGTGTTTGCTTTGTTCGCCCTAAGTTGGCAGGGTATGCCCAGACGTGGGTCCCTTGCTCACTTTGCCACTGGATTCAAGCTAGCCTGGCTGATGAAGGGTGTTAACCAGAAACCAGTCCCAGGAGGCTTGTTTCTGGTTCAGGGAAGACCTGGCTTGGCAGTTTGGGCTGGACTGTTCCCATGAGGCACAGGGTTAAGACTGATTTGCATATAGCTGGGTCTGAACTGAGGAGGTGAAGTGAGCTAAAGAATGATGATGGATTCAACCCAGATCTATGACTGGGGGTGAGTGTCTGAAAAGCTTCAGCGCTCCATCCATCATCTCCTTGTATTTGCCACTTATACACCAACTGACAGACTGATACACAGATTCACACAGATTAGTCACTCTCCCATACATTCACTAAGACACGTTTAATCACTCACTTATACAGTCAGTCACGTACCCACTAAATCATCCATACAGACACTCATACACCCACTCATTCTTCAATACACCTTGGCGTATATATAAATAAAATTCTTAAACTTTTTAGAAACACTCACTCACTGGATGATGTCATGTGTGATGTAATCAGTGATGTCATTTGAGATGTCATCAGTGATGTCACTGACCATGTCATGAGTGACGTCATCAGCAGTGTATTGCGGGGGCGCGAGTTATAGTTAGCTCAGCTAACTATAAAGGCTGAATTTCTCTGGTTTTGTAAGAGTGAAATGTCAGCCTAACTATAACGTTCCTGTAACATGTGGTTTTTTCAGTGAATATCTAAGGTTTTTTAAATGCTAATCTCTAACTATAACGTCCCTGAAACCTGTGTTTTTTTCAGTGAATACATATTTCAAATCAACAACCTATCTGCCTTCTACATAGGATAATGTTTTAGAAGGAATGTTTTTGGGCAGCAGCAGAGATCGTATCTTTGAATGAATGCTGGCCAGGCACTAAATCTGATTCTGGACTCCAGCTCTGAGGCAGGATCAGAGACTGAGACAGCATATACTGAGATAGCATCTAAGGGAGAGGACAATGGAGCAGAATCTGAGAATGATTTTTCAGTCGGCGCAGTACCATTGGATGACTCATCTTCCAGTGATTTTGAGGGAGACAATGATGACAGTCGTGCTGTCCCTTCACAAGCGCAGTCTGTGCAGTGGGACAACAGTAGCAGGTTAGACCAACCCAGAGAGCAGGCACATGCAGCAGCAAGCACAGATCGAGGCCTCTCTTGGCAGCCTCGCAATTTAGTTCAGTCCCAAATCCTGCCTTTCACTGGCGACGCTGGATGTACGTCTACTTTTTTGCCAATTGACTAAGTCCTTCTCTTTTTGGATGTTGACTTCCTTGATGAAATTGTGCAGCAAACAAATTTGCATGTTGAACAATTTCTGAGGGAGCATGGAGCTACTCTCAGGCTTCATTCTAAGGCACGCAAGAAGACTACCACTTCATTAGGGGAGTTGAATATATTGTTGGGCCTTACGCTCAAAAGGGGTAGGGCATAACCCAACCTTGCTGTCTTATTGGTCCATTTGCCTGGTTTGGGTAACCCCCATCTTCACACCATACATGAGCAGAGAACATGTTTTGCTATTGCAGAACATGCTGCATTTCAATGACAATTCTGCTGCATTGCCCCGGGACCATCCAGACCATGACAGGTTGTTCAAAATTCGGCCTGTCGTGGAACATTTGTCTGCCAGGTTTTCAGAGGTTTATACTCCTGGAAAGAGTATAGTCATCAATGAGTCCTTGATTCTGTATAAAGGGAGGCTGCTGTTCAAGCAGTACATTTCGAGCCAACAAGCTTGCTATGGCATCAAGCTGTTCATGCTGTGTTAGTGCTCCACTGACTATGTGTACAGCTTGGGAGTGTATACCGGGAAGGACCCCACTCTAAACCCTGTAGGTTGCCCTTCAACATTAGGAGTCACAGGAAACATTGTATGGGAGCTTGTCCAGCCGCTCTTTCACAAAGGTTATAACCTTTATGTGGACAATTTCTATGTGGGAGTATAGCTGTTCAGTGAGCTCTACAAATCTGGCACTGAGGCCTGTGGTACAATTTGTTGTCACCACAAATGATTCCTGCAGGAGCTTGTTTACAAGGAGCTCCAGAAATCACAGAGCACTACATTACGTTCCAATGAACTGATCGCAGTCAAGTTCTCAGATAGGAGTGATGTGTACGTGCTCACAGCAATTCATGATGAGAGCACTTCGCCCGTCACAGTTTGGCGTCAGATGGCCGAAGTCCACAAGCCCACCTGTATACTTGATTACAACAAGTACACGGGTGGAGTGGACAAGAACAACTAGGTTCTTCAGCCCTATAATGTGAATCATAAAACTTGCACTTGGTATAAGAAACTGCTTACTCACGTCATCCAGATGGCAACATATAATGCACATGTTTTTTATCATCAGACCACCACAGGAAGACTCATGTCTGTCCTTGACTTCCAGTTGTCTGTGATTTAAAGTCTTACTGCTACAGAAGCAACAGCCTCCACTTCATGTGTTCTGGAGGATGTGGCAAGGCTGCAGGAGCGACACTTTTCTGTTAAAATTCCTACAACAGCCAAAAAGGAGAGACCATGTCGTCATTTTAAAGTGTGCTTGATGCTGAGAAAGAGGCAATTGAGTCATGCTTGCTGTCCCCAGTGCCCATAACAGCCAGCCTTGTGTTTTCCTACTTGCTTTATGTTGTATCATATTAAAGTAAAGTACTGGGAAATTGACTGAGGTAGAGCTGCTGTTAAGTAAACCTTTCAATTGCTGTGAATAGATACCTAGGGGCAGATTTACAAGCCCCTTGCGTGACTTTTGCGCTGCAGTTGCGTTTTTTTTTTGACGCAACAGCGGCGCAAACAATGCGGCCTATTTACAACGTGACGCATCAAGGGAGATGCGTCACGTTGTAAAGCCCTGCATCACATTATACCTGTGTCAGGTATAATGTACGCAGGGTGGGTGTTCCCACGCAGGAAGGCCTCGTAAAAGTGACTCAGTGAAATCTACAAGATTTCACTGCGCCACACTTAGGACGCCACTGCGTCAAACCTTACGCCTGCTTGAAGCAGGCGTAAGTAGTGACGCAGTGTAGTGGGAATAGGCCTCAGCACGCATTGCTGGAGTTGCAGCGTGCTTGCGACACGACTCCAGCAATGCGTGACTTTTCCGCCAACAGATGCGTCAGAATTTCTGATGCATCTGTCAATCCTTGCGCCATAGTGCACCGTATTGTAAATAAGGCGCATCTATGGGGGCACAAGGGTTTCTAAGGGTGGCGCAGGGAAAGTGACGCATCTGTACAGATGCAGCACTTTCTTGTAAATCTGCCCCCTACTGTCTATGGGTCACTACTTTACTAGGCAAGTAGCCACATAATTGTAGTTCCTCTACTTCAAGAAATTATGGACTTCGCGTCACCTTTATTGGCTCCCAGAATGTGAAAGGTGTTCTTTTTGTCAATTGACAAGTGCATTATAGTCCACACACTGCACATACTGGTGAAGAGAACATATGCCATGTTGTCACAGAGAACCCTGTTTGGCAAAATTTTAAAGTCTTGACTGGATTTTGAAGTGCTTGTTAGGGAACTTATGTATACTACACAAGGACCACCCTGATTGCCATCAAGAAGCAGAATAAGTGTAATAAGTCAAACAAATGTCCAATCGGACTTACTTACCAACATTTCTACTTGCTTTAAAAGTAGGCAAATTCAATTAGTAACTTGTATCATAACCATTGTTTTCACATCTTTAGCATAAGATGTGAAAACAATCATCATACAAGATAATATGTCCTATACACTTTTTTGGGGCTTTTACTTTAGGGAATTTAAGCAATATTCCCCAGCATGTTTACCTTGGTAGATATGCTTGCTCAGTTCGAGGAATTGGCCATGGTGCATACTCGGACACCGCCAACTTGCATCCACAAACTAGAAGGGGTTGGATTTAGCACAGTAAGCACGTTGATGCCACATGGCAGACAAATTTTCTCGAGCTTTAAGTTGCTAGGGACGGAAGGCATTAGTATAGGTTTACTTGACAATTATACAGGATTAGTCAAGACTCTGATGAGGGCAGAGACAAGAACAGGTAAGAAAAGCTTACGGTAGGAGTGCTTTCCCAGGAATATTGCATAGGTAGAAGGCAGATAGTAAAGGTAGCACAGATAAACATGTCATGACTTCATCTTCACCTATGGATTCAAACCCATTGGTGCCACACTCACATTGAATTACTATAGTACATGTGGGTCAATTCTTGACCTGCTTGCCGTGTTCATCTCCGTCAGAATTTAGTAGATATTCAGTTTGCTGTATAATAAGTGCATTACAGTCACAGCACTGCACATAATGGTGGATGGGACATGTGCTCCATCACAGACTACCCTGTGTGTCACAATCTACTATTCTTAATAGTTTATGATGTTCTCTTTAGGAAACTTCAGAAAATTCCCCCAGCATGTTTGCCTTATTTTCAAAGGTAGATATGCTCGATCAGTTTGAGGAATTGGTCATGGGGCATACTCGGACACCCCCCAACTTGCATCCACAAACTGGAAGGATTTAGCACAGTGAGTACACTAAAGGCGCATGAAAGACATGTCTTCCTGAGCCTCAAGTGGCTGTCATGGAAGCCATAAGTAAAGGTTTACTAGGCATGTGTTCGATAATGTTCAGAAAGAAGGAGGCGGTTACTTGCCAGGTGGTTAAATGTAGTCAAACTCATTACGCCCTGTGGCATATGAATGTGATGGGCCCTTGAATGGCTTCGGTATGTTGATGTGAGTGCACTGATCTGTTTGATTGGGCACGTGGCTTGCAGTATGAAACTCTTGTGTGTGGTGCTTGAGTGTTGCATAAATGGACCATAAAGCAGTTTGAGTCGTGAAAATGCTTTATGGCTCACCTTCAGAGGGCTAGGTTTTAATATTTAGATACTTTGATAAGTATTTGTGCTTTGAAGCCAGCATTTCTGGAGGTGCTAAAATCAACCCGTGTAAGTGGTGGATTAACTTTAACAAATTAGTATCAGATTTATATTTGTGGCATTAAGATGGCCTTTAGTAACAACTTTTAGTTTTTTTGTCATCATGGGTAGCTGTGGATTTTGTGCCCTAGCTCAGCGTTACCTAGGCAAACCTGCACATTTTTGAGAAGTAGACAATAAGGGAAGTAGAGGTGTGCATGACTTGCATGGCTCTCACCAGGTTTTTTTACCCAGAATCCCCTGCAAACCTCGTATTTCACAAAAACATCACATTTTCCTCACATTTAAGTGATGGAAAGTTCTGGAATCTGTGGAGAACCACAAACTTCCATCCTCCCAGCGTTGCCCCGAGTCACCCGATAACAATGGTACCTTACTTGTGTGGGTGGCCCAAGTGCCCGCAACAGGGAAGGGCCCAAAAATATTGTAGAGACATCAAAATGATCTATCGCAAAACAACCTGTTTTTGCAAGGGGTCACCTGCGTTTCTGGTCCCAGGCTCAGTGGCCATCTAGGGAAGCCTCCAAACCCAGACAGATCTAAAAACTAGACGCCCAGGGGAGTCAAAGGAGGTGGGGCTTGCATGGATCCCCCAATGTTTTCAAATTTAGCAAGAAAAATCTAATTTTACACACATTTAAGTGATGGAAAATTCCAGATTCTGGGGGACCCACAAACTTCCATCCACCCAGCATTCCCCCAATTCTCCCAATATAAATGGTACCTCACTTGTGTGGGTGGCACAAGTGCCCACAACAGGGAAGGGTCCAAAAGTATTGTGGAGACATCAAAATGATCTATCGCAAAACAACCAATTTTTGCACTGGGGTCACCTGCGTTTCTGGTCCCAGGCTCAGTGGCCATCTAGGGAAACCTACCAAATCCAGTCAGTTTTGAAAACTAGACACCTGGAGGAGTCAAGGAGGTGTAGCCTGCGTGGATCCCCCAACGTTTTCATACCCAGAATCCCCTACAAACCTTCTACCACCTACAAATATGTACAGATTGAAGGGATATCACAGCGAGTTTATAAGCACAATATATTTTTATACGTTACTAGGCTGACTCTGCATTGTGCAGAGTCGGCCTCACACAAGTGAGGTAGCATTTTTATAAGGAGACCTGGAGGAACTCTGGGTGGTAGGAAATTTTTGTCCGCTCTTTGATATCACAACTTTCCAACACCGAAATGTGAGAAAAATGTGATTTTTGTTTTAGCTAAATTTGAGGTTTGCAGGGGATTCTAGCTAGGAAGATGTTGGGGGATCCATACAAGCCACACATCCCTGGACTCCCTCTGGTGTCTAGGTTTCCCTAGTTAGCCGCCAATTCCAGGACCAAAAGTGCAGGTGCCCCCGTGCAAAACCAGGTCATTTTGTGATAGATAATTTTGATGTATCCACAATATGTTTTGGGCCCTTCCCTGTCAGAGGTACTTGGCCCACCCACATACGTGAGGTAGCATTTTTATTGGGAAACCTGGGGGAATGTTGGGTGGTAAGAAATTTGTGTCTGCCCGGTGATCCCCAACTTTCCCACATAGAATGTGCGGAAAATGCAATTTTGTTTGCAAAATTTGAGGTTTGCAGGGGATTCTGGGTAGGAAATTGTTGGGAGATCCATGCAAGCTGCACCTCCCTGGATCTCCCTGGGTGTCTAGTTTTCAGAAATGTCCAGGTTTGGTAGTTTTCCCTAGATGCCCGCCGAGGCCAGGACCAAAAACGCAGGTGACTCCCTCGCAAAACCAGGTCTTCTTGTGATAGATAATGTTGAAGTCTCCACAGTACGGTTTGGGACCTTCCCTGTCGCGAGCACTAGGCCTATCCACACAAGTGAGGTACCATTTTTATTGGGAGACTCGGGGGAGTGCTGGGTGGGTGGAATTTTGTTGCTCCCCACAGAGCCCAGAACTTTCCATCACAGAAATGTGAGGAAAATGTTTTTTTTTTTACAAAGGTTGAGGTTTGCAAGGGGTTGTGGGTAACAGAACCTGCTGGGAGCCACACAAGTCACCCAATCCTGGATTCCCCTGGATGTCTAGTTTTCAATAATGTACAGGTTTTCTAGGTTTCCCTAGGTGCCGACTGAGCTACAAGACTTGGTAACATAACCTGGTGAGAGTCATACAAGTCACCCCATCCTGGATTTTCCTGAGTGACTAGTTTCCAAACAGGTACAGGTTTGCTAGGTTTCCCAAGGTGCCAGCTGAGCTAGAGTCCAAAATCCATAGCTAGGCACATTGCAAAAAAAGGGTCAGTTTTCACTGGATAAATGTGATGTGTCCACATTGTGTTTTGGGCCGTTTCCTATCGTGGGTACTAGGCCTACCCACACAGGTAAGGTACCATTTGTATAAGGAAACTTGGGGAAATGCTGGGTGGGTGGATGTTTCTGACTCCCCTCAGATTCCATAACTTACCATTATAGAAATGTGAGGAAAATGTGGTTTTTTTTACAAAGTTTGAGGTTTGCAAGGAATTCGGGGTAACAGATCCTGGTAAGAGCCACACATGTCACCACATCCTGGATTTCCTTGGGTGTCTAGTATCCAAAAATGTACATGCTTACTAGGTTTCCCTAGGTGCCGACTGAGCTAGGGCCCAAGATCCACAGCTAGGCACATCACAAAAAAAGGTGCAGTTTTCAGTGGAAAAATGTTATTTGTCCACATTGCATTTTGAGCCGTTTCCTGTCACGGGCACTAGGCCTAACGACACAAGTGAGGTACCATTCTTATTGGGAGACTTTGGGGAATGATGGGGGGTGGAAGTGTGCGGCTCCCTGCAGATCCCAGAACTTTCTATCACAGAAATATGAGGAAAATGTGTTTTTTTTTTTACAAAGTTTGAGGTTTGCAAGGGATTCTGGGTAACAGAACCTGGTGAGAGCCACACACATCATCTCATCCCAGATTTCCCTGCATGCCCAGTTTTAAAAAATGTACAGGTTTGCTAGGTTTCCCTAGGTGCCGGCTGAGCTAGGGTCCAAAATCCACAGCTAGGCACATTGCAAAAAAAGGGTCAGTTTACACCGGAAAAATGTGATGTGTCCACGTTGCGTTTTGGGCCGTTTCCTGTCACGGGCACTAGGCTAGTGCTATTACCAATTGACTTGCAATGCATTTCTACCTTCCAAATGTAAGACAGTGTGTAAAAAAGAAGTCATTTTGAAAAATGACTTCTAATTCACATGCTAGTATGGGTACCCACAAATTTCAGAGATGTGCAAAAACCAACTGTTTCTAAACTCCATCTGTTGTTTTTATTTCGGAAATTCATAGGTTTCCTTGGTACCTATTTTTCACTCTTTATATTTAACCAAATGAATTGGTGTATAAAGTTATACAATGAAAAACCATTGCAAGGCTCAGCTCAGTTATTGGCTATGGGTACCTCATGTTCCTGGTGAACCTACAAGTCCTATATATTCCCGCAACCAGAAGGAAGGTTCCAGTGGACGTAACGGTATATTGCTTTGGAAGATCTGCCATTCTTAAAAGATTTTACAGGTGAAAATGGAGACAAAAATGACTGTTTTTCTTCCACTAACAGGAAGGAGGTTGAAAGCACAAAAAATAGGAAAAACAGCCTATGTCACACTAAAATGCCAAAACTGTGTAGAAAATGTAGGTTTTCTGACAAAGGTCTGCCTGTTCCTGAACTCTAAGAAGATGGTGAGTTTATCACTGCAATTCCTTTGTTGATAGTATTTTCAGGAAAAAACAAAGACTCTTTCTTCTGCAGCAAATTGCTCCCATTTCCCCCCAAAAAAAAATATAGCTTTATTTTGGCAAATATCTCGGTCCCCTCCAGGGAAACCCACAAACCCTGGGCACCTTTAGAATCCCCAGGGTGTTGGAAAAAATGGGCGCAAATTTGACTTGGATGCCGAATGCAGAAAGAAAGTAATGGATCCCTAAGCAGACACTACCCCAAATAGCCAAAAAAGGGCCCAGCACTTGAGGTGGGGGAGGCCTAGCAGTTAAGGGGTTAAGGCACGAGTTACAGTTATTTGATATAACTATAACTGGTGAATTTCAATGGGTTTTCTTAATTTAAAATGGGATGTTTTAACTGACATTTTCACCTAACTATAGCGTCCCATTAACCTTTGGGGTTTTTTTGTAATAATTTAAATCCTACACCAATTTGGAAAAATTGAGCACATTTTAATAAATTATTTTACATCAAAATGACAAAAAATTATCAGTAGAACCAGAGATATGCAATTTTAAATATTTAGGTCAAATAGTGTTTAAATGCAACTGTGGTAATCTGGTCGTGCTCGACTGTTACAAAATCACAAGTTCAGGCTGACTGGGATGGAGCAAGGGCTGGACACAAGGAACAGATTAGGCCCTCTGAGAATTGTACCTTATGTCTTTGATGTGGACAGTTGTGCCGCATAGCAGTGGTTCCAAGGATCGATGCGGAGACCTGCATCAAGTGGCTTAATGCTGCATTATTTCCGATGAAGACCTCCAAAGGCAGTAAAGCAAGTTGTGCATCAAGTTACATTGCACTGCGTCAGTTCCAATTTGGAGCTGCTAAGGTTGCAATGTAAGTTCTGTCACGCTGTGTTGGTTCCAATGAGGAGCTATGAGAGCTGTGTCAAGTTGTGTTGTGCTGCATCAGTTCTGAGGGGGACCACAGTTGAGCTGGCAGAGCACCCTTATTCCCACTTCCAAGGGTCCAGGACTGGAGAGACACCACTTGGGGTGTTAGGACTCACAGCAGAAAGAGTCAGAGTGCAGGTTTCATGATGGTTGGAGCCATTTTTGACCCTGAGACTCTGATCAGGAGGCCAGCCAACTAACCCTTTGAATCACTATGGTGCTCCTGGGTTCATGGTGCAGGTTCAATCCCTCTTACTCAGCCAACAGGGCACAGAGCAACAGGGCAGCAGAGAAGTCCTTCTTGCAGCAGAGCAGTCCCTCTTCTTGGTCTTTCACAGGCCCAGTAGTTCTGAAGAGTTTGGCTCATTGCCCAGTATCTATACCTTGGGCCGTATTACACATTATCACTGTTTGCGCCCAGCACACCTTTCAAAAGGTGCGCCGGGCGCAAACAGTGATAATGCGCCCCATTATGGTGTATGCGCTGCCCCCAGGGCAGCCACGAACTTAAAACATGGAGCAGCCACTCCGTGTTTTCACAGTGCAGGCGGCACCCGCCTGCACTTTTACAAGGGATTAGAGATCCCCTTGCAGGCGGGTGCATTCAGTGACTGCAACCGCCTGCAAGGGGATGTCTGGGGGGTCCATGGGACCCCCTTTACCCCCTGCAGAGTGCTGCTCTCAGGGGCCGCACTGACAGTGCACCACCTTTGAAATGGCGCACTGTCAGTGCGCCTTCTGAGGGCTTCTTTGACTCTGCGCCCGCGTCTGTATTATGGCGCGGGCGCAGAGTCAGAGGAATTCCCTCATTTGCATAGGGCACACCCCTATGCAAATGAGGGAACACCCTCTCTTGATATCGCTTTAAGTGCGCCAGCGCTATCGGTATTATAGAAGGGGACACACAAGCGTCTGCGCCCCCTTCTATAATACCAAAGTGCCCTGGGGGTGTGTAAAGTGGGCGCAAATGCCCGTTGCTCTCCCGGGGCACCATCTGTAATACGGCCCCTGGTGCCCACTTTGAGGTAGGAGAAGATTCTGGAGTTTATCACTACAGAGGTGTCTGGGATTTCCTACCTCGCTGTCCTGGTCCCGGTCTGTCTGGGGGCATACTAGGCTAGTGTGAAGTCCTTTGTGGGTGAGCTGAGCCAGTGCCTTTGAAGTGCAAGTAGAGTAAGTGAAAGTCCACACCACTATCAAGTCAGAGGTGGCAAATCCTGCCAACACCCAGACCCTATATTGTGATGCTGTGTGGGAAGAATACACATAGGCCAACTGCCACTCACATCTAGTCATGTGACCCAGGAACAGGCTGCAGGCACCAAATGTTTAGGGCAAAAAAATGCCAAATTTCTTAAAAGTGCTGTTTTTAGAATTTTGACTTACAATCCAACATTACCATTAAAGAGGATTTTAAATTACAATTCCTAAGACATCAAACATGACTTTCCATCTGCTACCAATCATAAGTTAGCATGCATTAAATGTAATAAGGTAACCCAATGTTATCCTACAGGAGAGATAGACCACAAAGTAGTGAAAAAACAAATTTGTGAGTGTTTTACTACCAAGAATTGTAAAACTTAAAAGTACATGTCCAACCTTCAAATTACAATGCACCCTGCCCTATGGACTGTTTAGGGCCTACCTTAGGGGTGAGTCACATGCATTAAAAAGGGAGTTTTAGGCTTGGAAAAAGGGTTATTTTTTGGCCTGGGAGGAGCTCGCAGAGTTTCACTTCCGGGAATTCTGCAAAGTTACTGAAAAACTCTGATGAATTCCACAAGCGGGCGGAGTATGTCTCTGCCACCCCTAATTTACATAATGCAACAAAGGTAGCAGTTCTAATCACTTGAGAGCCAGTCATCCTTGAAGCACAGCTGCCTTTCCTGTATCCGCGTGCAATAATCTGAATGCCCGTGTCCTGGTGAAAGCATCGACTTGCAGTCTTCCACAACCCTCTGCCAGCACAATTAATACTCCCACCCCAGCTCAGCACGTGAGCGGGGAACGCACTGGAGAAGGGGTGTAAACATTTTTTAAAAACACTGCCTGCTCAGCATGATGACGTCACAACACAACAGGTATACTAAAAATTGTTAAAATAATTTATAAGTTCAAAGTCTTACTGCGTACCGCAGAACGTGTTCATCATTACACTCGGCCACCTCAACACAGCGATGCACAATGGGCAGCTTTGTTCAATAGATGGGTTGTGGTGGGATAGATAGATTGTTTGTGAAGTCAGGTGGTCCTGGCAACAGGCTCCGTGTCTCTCTGTCCTGCAGACTCCTAAACTGTATCGCTTAAGGAGGTCACTCACAGAGCGGGTATTGTGACGGCTCCCCGCATTAATGAAGGGGGGAGGCTTTTTTTCTGAAATGTGTTCATTCTTTTAAACCTCTTCCTCTTAAGAGTACTTTCTTGCATGAGACATTCCTGTACCTCTTGGCACACAGAGTCTTACGAGTAACCGCACTGCTTGCATAATGTATGTCAGGGAAATCCAGCCCTTCTGCTTCGTAGGTAGGATGGGTCTTGTCATAAAGCTGAATATGAAATGTTGGTAGGGTCAGCTCTTTGCTGTCCATTACAAATGTGGCACCAACCCATCCATCTTAAGGATATAAAGGACTCTGAGCAAAACCATACTCTGAGGGCGAGTACGCGTGAGGCTGGAGGAGCAGATCCCAGCCTGTTTGTCTCCATTCTAGGCGAGGTGCTTTACTTATTGGTGTTGCTGCCTTTCTTCTGCATGGCACTGTATACATCTTAACAACCTGCAGAGGGGCATGAATGACAAGGGCCAAGGACCATCCATGAGCACAAGCGTGTCTAGGATGGAAGCTGGGGACCAATGAAGGGTAGCAGAGCAGAAGGTGGGTGCTCAGCAGGTTAATGAGTGGGGCAAAGTGGAGAGGCTGGGTGTGACGACCGTTGGTACCAGCAAAAGGAGGGTGTGGAGCCCCGTTGCACTGAAGAACCCAGAGCCCAGGGGACATAGGACTTCGTGCTGCCAAGAGAGATATTGATGCGACAGAGATAAGAATGCTCACCACTGAGGGAGCGGACCAGAAGGCTAGAGCATCCTGGATTCCCTACAAGGGTAATTAATGTGACTAACTTTCAAAAGGCAAACAAGCAGTTGGAGTTGCTGGACATGTTTTTTGTTTCCGTCAGTATGCAAGTCCAGTTGAATGAATATCCTGTCCCAGAAGCCCAATATTCCTGCCGCTCAACTGCCCAACAAGCTTCATATTGAGAGCTGCTTCTTAGCACCCCTTAAAGCCAGACAACTAGCTGGAAACTTCTGGATATTAAGCAACAGAGAAGGAGGTCAGCTTGTGCACCTGGTCAGCTATATAAGCACAGGAATAAGGCAGAATAGGAGGAGCCCGAGCTTAGCTCTCCGGTAAACTCCACTCCTCTGGTGGTTGGCGGAGATTTTGCCAAACTCAGCACTCCAAGCGGAGTGGGAAAACTGTGCAAACTCCACCTAGGGAGCGGAGTTCACCTCCCACCCGTAGTTATTTTGCCAAGTTGAATTGGCAGTTTAAAACTACTCGCTGGCTGCAATGGCAGGCCTGCAACATGTTTTAAAGGGCTACTTAAGTGGGTGGCATGATAAGTGCTACCGGCCCACTTATAACATTTAATTTAGAGGCCCTGGGTATATGGTATACCATTTTAATAGGGACTTCTAAGTAAATTGAATATGCCAATCAGGTGTAAGCCAGTTTTACCAGGAAGTGGGCACAGGCATGTTAGCACTGGTTAGCAGTGGAGGCCTACTTTCAACATATATTAATTCAGAAAAATATGACGGATGAATGCAAAATGTTTGCGGGTGAACCTGCAGAGATGTAGCCACTCTGTAGTTATAGGTAGGATTCCAATGTATAGGGATTGCTTGGATTTGTACTCGTTAATAACTTTACCCCCTTTTGCAAATCTCCACGAAACGTTCCAGGCCTGTAGCTTTTACAACATTGGTGGGGAATGTACAGTTTTGAGGTAAATGGTCAGGGGATGCAAAGATAAAAGGAAGGGGGGTTTCCAAAACACATTTCCCACCAATGCATTTTTAGTAGACTTTTGACTTGGAAGCATGAAAAGGGTTGGCCCGATTTCAATTAAATTTGGCAGGATTACACATTGTGGTGTGCAGATGATAGTTTTGGGTAATACAGGTTAGTAGGGTAAGTATTTATTACGTTCTAAGGCATTTTATCATAGTTATATCTGTTGCTCCTGTACTTTCGCACATTTTGCTGTATTTCATGGAATTTTACATAAGTACCATACTACAAAGCAATGACAGGCAGTATGTGAATGGCTAATGACTACTTTTGCAAAAGTTAAAGTCAGCCATGCTGTTTTTAATACATTTTGGATGTGCTCTGCGTTACGCCCTTAGATATAGGTAAGTGTTAGGTGTCATATTTTAGGTTTTATATCCCTTCCCTACCTATTACCACTTTATTAAAGTGGTATAAGGTAGAGAATATGATTTATAGGTTTCTATATTTTTTTTTTTCTAAATGTACAAAAGTACAGCGACAATAAAACAAATCTTTAAAAAGTTACAAATACATGGTACTACACTATTTTTTAAATGTAGTGTACTAAAGTGTATTTTCAATTGTTTTAAATTATTTAAATCTTGACAAAAAAATCTATGGGGTACCACAGTTATATCTACAAATTACTGCACTCCTTATTTTTTTTTAATAATTAGCAGTTCTCCCTGAACTGCTGTACAAATATAACGTAAATTATAAATACATTTCTCTAACTATTACCAATTTAACAAAGTGGTAATAGGTAGGGATAAATAAATCCAAATACTTACCTATATATAAGTCCTTAACCCAGAATGCACCAAAAGTGTGCTGAAAACTACATGGCTGACTTTTATGTTTTGAACAGACAACCATTGACCAATCATATATTGCCTTCTCATCAGCATGTACTGCGCTATAGTGTGCCACAATATATACTAAGTATTTTAGCACTTATAGCTTTAACACTACATACAAAATTTACACCTACTACCAAAAATGAGCATTTACACCTTATAATCTATAGTCCTGCCACATTACATCTACATCCATACACCCACTTTCAGGCATCTGTTTCAAGTACCACACTCCATTCTATGCCACTCCACTCTATGCCACTCCAGTTGACGCTAATCCACCGTCTGCCACTCCATTTTACCACACGCCACTCTATGCCACCCCACTCTACAAGACTCCACTGCATGCTATTGCACTCTATGCTATTACACTCTATGCCATTCCACTCTATGCTACTCTACCCCACTCAAGTGTATGCCACTACACTCTATGCCACACCGCTGATGCCACACCATAATCTGCCACTCCATTCTATGCTACTCCACTCTACACCATTCCAGTGTATGCCACTTCATTGTACAACAGAACACTGTACCTCACTCCACTCCACACCACTCATCTCTATGCCACTTGATTCTATTGCACTCCACTGTCCATTATTCCATACTACGCCACTCCACTCTACATCACGCCACTCTATCACATTATTTATTTATTTTATTTTATTTTGAAGATTTTATATAGCGCAAACATTACCCTTGCGGGTATCAGAGCACTTTACAAGGGAAGATAGTTGAACAAAAGAACACTGTATGTCATAGTTATGTCCTACAATACAAGCAGCCGTTATATGCGAGTTAAGTACATTGTTCATGTGAAATTAGTCATGAGAAGAGATTTTACTTCTTTTTTGAAAGAGGCAGTAGAGGGATTCAGTCTGGTTTCTGGGGGCAGTGCATTCCATATCCTAGGAGCGCTTCCAGAGAAGGCACGGTTGTATGCTATTCCACTGTATGCCACTACACTCTACCACACTACACTCTATGCCACTCCATTCCACCTCACACCACTCTGCTCTCTGCTTTTCCACTGTAGGCAACTACACTTTACTCAACTCCACTGTACACTACTCCAGTCTATGCCACTCCAATATACCCCACTCCACTCAATGCCAATTGACTATATGCTATTCCACTGTACACAACTTTACCTTACGCCACTTCAATATATGCTATTCCACTGTATGCTAGTCCATTTTATGGTATTCCAATGTACGCCTCTGCACTGTACACCACCCCATGATATGCTACTCCTCTCTATTCCAGTCTACTACACTCCACTCTACACCGCTCCACTCTACGCTATTCCACTGTATGTATGCCACTCCACTCGAGGCCACTACACTGTACACCACCCCATTCTACCCTATGCCACAGTATGCCACTCCACTCTATGCCAACCGCTGTACGATATTCCACTGTAGGGCTCTCCACTCTATGCTACTACACTCTGCGCGACTCCACTTTACACCACTCTACTCCATGCCACTTCACGGTATGCTAATGTATTGTACACCACTCCACTCAATGCCACTACACTCTAGTCTATTCCAATATATGCCCCTCCACTTTACACCACTCCAGTGTCTGCCACTCTAGTATATGCAATTTAACTGTAAGCCATTCCACCTTACAGCACTCCACTCTTCACCACTCCCCTATTCCACTCTATGCCACTCCACTCTACCCCAGTGCACTCTATACCACACCACTCTACATCACTCCACTATATGCCACTGCAGTCAACACTATTCCACTCTACACCCCTCCACTCTACAGCACAAACTCTATGGTATTCCACTCTATGACACTCCACTCTGTCTCACTCAACTGTACACCACTCCAATCTACACTATTACACTCTAAGCTGCTACACTCTACCCCAATGCACTCTTCCCCACTTGACTCTATACTATACCTATCTACATTATGCACTCTATGCTACTTCACTCTTTGCCACTCCAGTCTACACCACTCCACTTAGCCACTCAACTCTATGCTAATCCACTGCACCCTATTCCACTGTACGCCATTCCACTCTATGCCACTCCACTCTACACTAATCCACTGTATGGACCTGCACTCTATGCCACTCCACTGTATGCCTCTACACTAAAAGCTATTCCCCTCTACACCACTCCACTCTATGCTACTCCACTGTATGCTGCTCTGCTCCACTTTATGGCACTACACTCTACAACACTAAACTCTACACCATTCCACTCTACATTACTGCACTCTACACCACTCCAGACTTTGCCACTGCAGTCTATGCCACTCCAATGTATGCCCCTCCACTACTCCACTCTTCACCACTCTACTCTATACCACTGCACTCTACACAATACACTTTATGCTATTCCGCTCTACGCTATTCCATTCTATGCCACACCAGTCTATGCCACTCCACTCTATGCCACTTCACTGAACGCCATTCCACTCTACGCCACTCCACTGTATGGCATTACATTGTATACCACTCCAATCTACACCACTTCAATCTACACCACTCCACTCTATGCTACTAAGCTCCTTGCTATTTCACTGTACAACACTTCACTGTATGCCACTCCACGCTACGCTGTTCCACTATACACCACTCCACTCTCAGTCACTCCACTATACATCACTACACTCAATGTTATTCGATTCTACAGCACTCTATTGTGCTCTACTCCACTGTATGCCTCTACACTAAAATCTATTCCCCTCTACACCACTCCACTCTATGCTACTCCACTGTATGCTGCTCTGCTCCACTTTATGGCACTACACTCTACAACACTAAACTCTACACCATTCCACTCTACATTACTGCACTCTACACCACTCCAGACTTTGCCACTGCAGTCTATGCTACTCCAATGTATGCCCCTCCACTACTCCACTCTTCACCACTCCAATCTATGCCACTCCACTGTACGACCCTCCACTGTATGCTGCTCTACTCAACGCTATTCCACTCTGGACTACTACAATCTACAACACTACACTCTACACTATTCCACTCTATGCCATTCCATTTTATGCTACTACACTGTATGCCACTCCACTCTACACCACTACAATCTACGCTTTTCAACTTTATGTCACTTCACTCTATGCTACTCCACTGTATGCCACTCCAGTGTACGCCACTCCACTGTATGCCAGTTCAATCTATGTCACTGCACTGTACCCCACTCCACTCTACACTATTCCAGTCTACAACACTTCATTCTATGCCACTCCAGTGTACACCACTCCACTTTACACCACTCAACTATATGCCACTACACTGTAACTCGCTCCACTCTGCGCCACTCAATCCTACACCAATCTACTGTACACTATTGCACACTACACCACTTTGATCTACACTACTTCTCTGCAGTGCACTCAACTGTATATCATTCCACTGTATGCCACGTGACTCTACACCACACTCACTCTAAGCTATTCCACTCTATGCACGCCACTTCCCACTCTAGTCTATGCCACTCCATTCCACAGAACTCTATTCTCCACTATCCCACTGTATGCAACTCAACTCTACGCCACTCCACTCTATGACACTCCATTGTATGCCACTCCAGTCTACGCCACTCCACTGTATGTTATTCCACTGTATGCAACTACATTCTTCACCACGCCACTTTATGCTATTCCACTGTTCTCTACTCCACTCAACCCAACTCCACTCTATGTCACTCCACTTTATGGTGTTCCTCTGTAAGCCACTGCACTGTATGTCACTCCAATGTACACTAATCCAGTCTAAGCTATTCCACTCTACTATGCTCTGCTCTACACCACTCCACTGTATGCTACTCCACTGTATACCACTCCAGTGTATGCCACTCCACACTGTTCCACTCTACTACACTCCACTCTAAACTAGTCCACTCTGTGCTATTTCACTGTATGCCACTCCACTCTACCTCAATACACTGTATGCTATTTCTTTGTATGGCACTTCACTTTATGCAACTCCACTCTAGCCCACTCCACTTTACATCACTCCACTCCACACACCTCCACTGTATGCTATTGTTGTGTACACCACTCCACTCTATGCCACTACGTTCTATGCTATTCCACTGTATGCCACTCCAATGTACATCACTCAGGTGTATGCCACTCCAACATACACTATTCCACTGTATGCCACTCCACTCTATGTCACACCACTATATGCTGTTCCACTGTACACCACTCCACTCAAAGCCACTCCAATGTTTGCTATTCAACTGTATGCTACTCCACTCTACGCCACTCTGTATGTGTCTACTGTCAACGCTATTCCACTCAACATCTCTCCAGTCTAGGCTACTCCACTGTATGCCATTCCACTGTACAATGCTCTACTCTATGCTACTAAACTCTACACTATTCCACTCTACGCCACTCCATTCTACACCACTGCAATGTACATAATTTCAATCTACACTATTACAGTGTACGCCACTACATTCTACCCTACTGCACTCTACACCACTCCACTCTATGCTATTCCACTCTTTCCTAATGCACTCCATGCTACTCCACCCTTCACCACTCCAGTCTACACCACTCTACTATTCACCATTTCCCTCTATGCTACTCCATTGTACATTATTTCACTATACGCCAACCCACTCTAAGCCACTCCACTATACACTGATTCCCTGTATGCCACTCCATTCTGCACCACTCCACTGCATGCCACTACACTGAACGCTATTCCATTCTACTCCATTCCACTGCAGGGTATTCCACTGTATGCCACTCCACTCTATAGCTCTCCACTCTACGCCACTAAACTACTCTATTTCACTCCACTTCATTCCACTCCAATCCAAGCCACTCCACAATACACTATTACACTCTACACAACTCCACTCTACAACACAACACTCTAGGTTATTCCACTCTCCACCACTACACTATATGCCGCTCCAGACTTTATCACTATGTCACTCCACTATGTGACACTCCACTCTACCCCACTCTACTCTACACTATTCCACTGTATGCAAATCTACTGTATTGTTGTACTTTGTATTTATAAATTGCCTAGGATATCTGTACAATTAAAAAAGGGGAAAGAAAGGGGAAGAACGTGATTCTCTCCAAGTTCAGTTATGTAATAAAAAAGACAAATCAATTTTTATATAGACACTCTATCAATTACAGTGTACATCATAACAATGTTCATAAGGAATAGAATTGTACATGATCTTTAGATTATCTTCTATTTACAAGACATGTAGATAAGGTGAATAATCACTTCAAAGAAAACATGATACATTCAGTATAAATATGGCTCTGGAAATTCCGTATCCTACGCGCGTTTCGGCTGTGTGCCTTCATCAGGAAGCCATGTATTAAATAAAGACCTAAACAGAATGCATGTAAATGTGAATATGAGATATATATCGGTATTTCACAAATAATCCTGCTCAATTGATTTTAGTTTAAATGACCCAAAAATTGGGTCTAAACAGATAATAGACTTAAAAATATTTTATGTGAATTAAAAACACTAATTACAAAACATGTATTAAACATGGTGAAATGTAGGTCACAGAAATTACCCAACACCAGAGGCTAGAATGGAATAGAAAAGCAAAAATATAGATATTCGAACACCTAGTAGTGAAAGTTTTAATGTGACCTAAAAATGTCACTAATAAGAAAGGAAAGAAAAAGGAGGGGACATAATAAAAGTCAAGATAATCCCAAATTTACCAAAAAATGTTGAAAGGCAGAAATAGATGCACATCTAGTTTATAAAGACTCTATTCCTCATCTCGGACTTATGGTGAAAGAACTCAGAGAAGTGGTTACCTCATAGGGTTCCGCACGGCAGACAATTTGTTAGATGTTGATAAAATGGATCAAAAGTCCAGTGTTGAATAATAGATTCTAATGAACATGTGCACTCTACACCATTACACCCCACTATTCTGATCTACACCACTCCATTCTATGCCACTACAGTCTATGTCACTCCACTCTATGCCACTCCACTTTATGCCACTCCACTGTACACCACTTCACTATACACTACTCTACTCTATGCTACTCAACTCTGCGGTATTACACTGTACACCACTCCACTTTACACCACTTGAAAGTGCTCCACTCCACTGTACGCTACTACACTCTATGCTATTCCACTATATATCACTCCACTTTATGTCACTTCACTATATGCCACTACACACATCGTTATTCCATTCTACATCGTTCCATTGTAAGTTACTCCACTCTATCTCATTCCACTCTATTGCACTCTACTTCACTGTATGCAACTCCACTCTACACCACTCCACTCTACGTTATTACGTTCTTGCCACTGCACTCCTTGCCACTCCATTCTATGACACTTAAGTCTACGCCACTCCACTGTACAACCATCCACTGTATGCTACTTCAATTTATGCTTTTCCACTCTACTCAGCTCCACCCTATGACACTACACTCTACACTATTCCACTCTTTGCCTCTTCACTCTACGCCATACTGTCTATGCTATTTAACTGTACACCACTGTGCTGTACACAACTCCATGGTATGCCATTCCACTCTATGCCATGTCATTCTACGCCATTCCAGTGTACACCACCACACTGTACCTCACTCCACTCTATGCAGCTCCACTCTATGCAACTCCTCTCTACACCACTCCACTCTACCCGACTCCACTGTAAGCAATTCCATTGTACACCACTACACTTTACCACACTCCACTCTACCACACTCCAGTCTATGGGCCAGATGTATGAACACATTTTTTCATAGACATAGAATTGGTAAAACCCTTTGATACATCTGGCCCTATACCTCTTCAGTGTACACTATTCCACTCTATGCCACTCCACTGTACCCTACTCCAGTCTATTTCACTCCACTCCACTCTTTTCTCCACTATTCCACTCCACGCAACTACACTCTACACCACCCCACCCTATGCCGCTCTACTGTAAGCCACTCCAGTCTATGCCCCTTCACTGTACCCCACTCCACTCTATGCCAACCCCTATATGCTATTTCTCTGTACATAACTACACTCTATGTCCCTCCACTTTACGCTATTCCACTGTACGCCACTCCACTCTACCCATCTGCACTCTATGCCACTTCACTGTATGGTATTCTACTGTAAGCCACTGCACTGTACGACACTCCACTGTACACTACTGCACTCTACACTATTCCACTGTATTCCACTCCACTCTACACCACTCCACTCTATGCTATTCCACTCTATGCCACTCCACTTTGCTACACTCCACTCTACACTATGCCACTGCATGCCACTCCACTCTATACCACTACACTGTATACCAATCCACTCTACGCTATTTCACTGTATGCCACTGCACTCTTCGCCAATCTACTCTATGCTATTTCTCTGAGTGATACTCCAATGTACCCCACTCTACTTTACACCACTCCACTGTATGCTATTGTATTATATGTCACTCCACTCTATGCCACTATACTCTATGCTATTCCACTGTATGACACTACACCACTCCAGTGTATCTCACTCCACTATACACTATTCCACTGTACGCCTCTCCACTCTATGGCACTCCACTCTACACCACTCCACTATACACTTTCCCACTGTCACCACTCCACTCTATGCTTTTTCACTGTATGGTGCTCCACTCTTCTCACTCCACTGTATGCCATTAAAGTCAACGCTGTTTCCCTAGGTACAACTACACTCTACCCGACTACATTCTACCGCTTGGCGGTCATTTGTAAATTAGGTGGGCGGCTTCTCCACCATGGGGAAGGAGTAGTTTACTCAATCCCCATGGCGGACCCACGGGACTATATCTAAATCAGCCATTACATAACAGTGGGGTAACCCAAAAAGAACTGGAAGGACCTGGGTAAATTGTGTTATAGAAAAAAGTGGTCCAATCAGTCAGAGCAAAGGAAGGGAATAGGCTAAATGAACTCGCTGTTCCTGATTTCATTTAAATAACACATACTTATCTAATTTGAGGATAGGGGTAAGTATTGCTTCTTAAGGTAGGGAAGAGTACACACAGACATATAAATTGGCATCACACACAAAGAAATACACCAAGGGGCCGATTCCGATCTCGGCCGGTAGTGCTCCGAATCGGATTCGGATTCACCGGATCCGATTCGGAGCCCTGTTTCCCGACCGAATCGTACGCGGGTCCGGCCGAGCGAGTACGATGCAAGCACCCACGAAATCGCCGACCGACTCGAACGCGGCTTCAACACGCTCCGACCGACTCGCATGGACACGACTCGCACCGCGCTATGGAGACGTTTCCCGGCCGGGTAAGTACGATGCACGCCGCGAGCAGTCCGATCGACTCGCGCCGTCCGGCTCGAAAAGGCTGTCGGAGTCGGACTTTGGGGGTCCGCGTCGGACCCCCCTGTATGCGTAGGCGCGCGAGTCGCACACAGGGGGGACCCATGGGTCCCCCCTACCTGTGCAAGTACGGCGCGATGCGCATGGATGCATACACGCTGTAGGAGGCGCCCTTGTCCGCCTCGCACCCATTGAGTCAATGGGAGCCCGCGTACGCGTTGTACGACAGGCTCCCATTGACTTCAATGGGAGTCCGACCGACTCGAGTCCGATTGCATGCGTACGCATCGTACTCGTTCGGTCGGACTGCTAGGGTCCGATTCGGTCGGAATTCTCTCCGGGTCCGGCTCGGTCGGAGAGAATTCCGGCCCGAATCGGAATCGGCCCCTTAGATGTGTGAATTTCAAATTGAATTGAAAATCAACAGTATACATACATTATTTACATATGGTAGTCGCTTCAAAAAGATTTGTGACAAGGTGCTCACAATGAGTGCTAATGCGTGAAATTTAAAGATGGAAAGGAAATGGAAATGTCGACGTTTCGCCCCGGCAAAGGGGGGGAGGGCCAGTCTGAACCTCAAAAGTGGGTCTTCATCAGAACTGGGTGAATGACTAGGGAGGGAGCAACCTGGAAACATTCATTATCCATGATCTGTAGAGTCAATCATATAAGCAATGAAGGCCTGACGGCTCCTCATCAGCGGGGGATTAATCTAGTCCTTAGGTTATGTGGAAACAACCAGCCTGGAAGGAAAAATAAAATTATGATCCACGCTAATAGACAGAACTGATCAGTGTACTTTAAATGGTGTGGAACCAGGACAGAAGCCTCTTAATGATGTGATCAAATCAGACTCTCTGTCTGCTACAAAGTATCCCTGTAGATAACACATCGACATTTTGTGCAGACTGGATTGAATAGTTGGTCCACAGAGGGGCAATTATTATTGAAACAATTACCTCTGTTCAATGAGAATATACTTTTGCTACATATTAACTGTTACAGACAGGCTATTTTGTAAGAAATATATTGTATGTAATGGGTCTATTTCCCTTTCCTTGTTCAGGACGCCCTGATACAGTGAGTGTTGTTTCCGAAGGGGGTTTGGGCAGCTAATACAGAGACTTATAAATTGAGGGGGCTGGATATATGTTGAAAGCCATTCATTTGTGGCATTTATGTGTGTGCGTTGGGGCTTCAGTGGTTATATGAGCATTTGAGTGTGACTGAGAAATTACAGCAGATAGGTAGGAAGGTACCCCCTATTTTATTTTAGGTCCTACAGGAGGGGTAAACAACAAAAAACTGCAAAAACCTCTAAGCTGACCTTTATTGCTTATATGGCTGGCCACTAAGGCTCATACATAGAACATGTCCCCAAATATTCACTTGACTGGAGTGATTTCATAAAACAGCATTTATTGTTTATAAAAATATATTTTTTGGTTTATCTCTTTTTCAGAAAGTTCATTGTTATGAATTAACACAGAACATTCAAAACAAACAAATAGAATAGTCCATTAATGTCAATACTTCAATATATTTCATGTACTAAGTTTCATGAATGGCTTGGTATCTCAGTTAATCTAGCATGACTGAATAGGACGGCCAACACAGTTTCAATATGAACAAATATACAATACATATGGGAAAAAACAATTACAACATAACATTAGCCTGAGAATGACCCCACACTCAATCATCAAACATGCATTCATACCCATCACATGCCTCATACATACTACATCAACAGATAATACAAATAACTCCTCAAAAACATATAAGGGATCCAGTAAGTTAGATGGAAATCCTTCACAATGTGACTACGCTATGCTGATACATCACAGCAGTTTCTTCTTTGACTTGTGTCTCAAACTGGATTCCCGTCTGTAAAAAGTAGGTCAACCCACGTTTCGGTGGGTCATAAAATAAAACCACCTTCATCAGGACCATTATAATTCAATAACTTTTCAAAAACGCCGACACGCCGAAGAAAGACGGTTGAGATGAGCAGAGTAAGTTAACATCCAGCTAAATGCTCAGGATGAATATATAATCCTGCTGGACGATCTACGATTGATGCCTTGTTTGCAGCTGCCAAAACTCATGAATAAGAAAGAATAGGATTACTGCCTGCGTTTTAGGAGAGAATCGTTTGTGTTTTGGTATAGCTGGTAAAATAAACAGAGTCACCATTCTAGGTTGACTCACTGTGCGTCCAACATATGGGAGACCAATAAACCGACCCAGATTTACCCCACCCAACACATTTTTGAAAAGTTATTGAATTATAAGTGGTCCTGATGAAGGTGGTTTTATTTGATGACCCACCGAAACGTGCGTTGACCTACTTTTTACAGACGGGAATCCAGTTTGAGACACAAGTCAAAGAAGAAACTGCTGTGATGTATCAGCATAGCGTAGTCACATTGTGAAGGATTTCCATCTAACTTACTGGATCCCCTATATGTTTTTGAGGAGTTATATGTATTATCTGTTGATGTAGTATGTATGATAGTATGGATGAGGCATGTGATGGGTATGAATGCATGTTTGATGATTGAGTGTGGGGTCATTCTCAGGCTAATGTTATGTTGTAATTGTTTTTTCCCATATGTATTGTATATTTGTTCATATTGAAACTGTGTTGGCTGTCCTATTCAGTCATGCTAGATTAACTGAGATACCAAGCCATTCATGAAACTTAGTACATGAAATATATTGAAGTATTGACATTAATGGACTATTCTATTTGTTTGTTTTTTATGTTCTGTGTTAATTCATAACAATGAACTTTCTGAAAAAGAGATAAACCCCCCCAAAAAAAAAAAATCTTTTTATAAATAATAAATGCTGTTTTATGAAATCACTCCGGTCAAGTGAATACTTTGGGGACATGTTCTATGTATGAGCCTTAGTGGCTAGCCATATAAGCAATAAAGGTCAGCTTAGAGGTTTTCTGCAGTTTTTTGAGAAATTACAGCATACAGCAAATATTCCCATTTGAAAAGTAGGGACTATCATGTGTTATTATCATGAATCTACAAGTAAGATGGCTGCTGAAGTTGGTTGCAGTCCTTTCTTTGTGTCCACATTCAGTCCCTTAGAGGAGAAGCCCTCTAGACTCGAGTATAAAATCAATGGGAACGCAGCATGTGCATCCAGTTAATAGACAGCAATTACGCCGAAATGCGTTTGTTTAATTAAAGTGATTTGGAGATTTGATGCGTACCCGTGAGTGTGTGTTATTTCCTTGTGGAGTGTTGCTGTGATATATATATATGCGGTAGGCTGCTTTTCCTTTCTCGCAAACCCTTTATTTTACTGTTTTTAATTGCAACATAAATCTTTCTGTATTTTTAGTGTTTGTACTTTGGTGCATTTGAAAGTTAATTCCTGTTTGTTCTTTACATTTCCTCAGTCCGACGAGGCATTTGTGCCAATTGGGGGGAGGGAAGACAAGCCAATACACTTCCTGTTAGTGGAAGTCCGGTTTAGGTAGTAGGCTAGTAGTGAGGAGGGATTGGCCATAAATTCAGGATGGCAGAACGGACGCGTAGCGGACGCGCACAGCAGGCATGCCATACCAGCGTGCTAAAGCCAAGCCCGTCTGCACCCATCCATGCCTGGACTGAATCATGTGCCATAACCCCTGGATTTTTTACAAAGGAAAAGGCTCTTAGTATTACCTACTCTAAAAATCAGCTTCTTAATTTGCTATACCATTGTCACCCATTGCCTTGCTCCCTTTCTTTTGATTTCAATAGTCTTTACTACAATAAGATTAATAGTTGTCCCTTATTTAAATTCCAGCTCACTCCCTCCACATGTACTTCCACTTTGGTTTGTGAGCTCTATCAGCCCCCTCTCTCTAAGGAGTGGACTACCACTAACATAGCTAGTTATTTGGGCTTGCTCATCAATGCCAGGTCCCTTATTCCAATTAAAGTAGAGGCTGTAGAACCTATTATGACTCACAAGCCTGACTGGGTCTTTGTTACAGAGACCTGAGCCAAAGACTGTTCTGGACCGTACTTGGTAGATGCTACCCCTGCAGGCTACTCTATTGCGCGATATGACAGAACCAGTAGACCAGGAGGTGGCCTATCAGTTATTTTCAAAAGTACATTCACCTGTATTATTCCCCCTTTGCAATTCAGACCCTTGTGAAGGGCTATCCTTTTCATAAAAAATTGGGCCCAAAGATTCTTTCACAGGGATCCTTGTGTACAGGCCACCTGGACCCAGGTCTTCATTTATACCTAGGTTTGTTCACTTATTAGAACCCTATTTGGGCAAAAGTAATTTTACACTGCGTTGGGATTTTAATTTTAATTTGGAAAATGATGTCTGTAAGGACACTTTGGCCTTCAAAGAAATGATTTCATGTTGTGGACTGTCTCAACTTGTCCTGGCGCCTACTCACAAAGCAGGCCACACTTTGGATAGCTTCTTTACCAATGATGCTCAGCTTAAA
The DNA here is from genome assembly GCA_963921515.1 of Calotriton arnoldi. Lineage (NCBI taxonomy): Eukaryota > Metazoa > Chordata > Amphibia > Caudata > Salamandridae > Calotriton > Calotriton arnoldi. Next base: position 347,824 of record CAWUFW010014735.1, read on the forward strand.
GTCGATAATCCTTTCCCCCTCACCTGGACTGATCACTATGATGTCCCTTTTTCCCTTTCCTGGCCTTTGTGCCTTGAAACATGTATTGGTGGAAAGAATACTTTTTTCAAAGGGGACAGAAAAGGGCTTACTGAAGAAACCCTATCCCAGGCCCTGACTAACTGTAAATGGACATCCCATGGGGATGTGGAATCAGCAGCCACAGAATTTGCTTCATGGCTTACTGCATCTATTAATATTGTGGCCCCACTCAAGGAAATTCATAGTCAAAGAAAGATGCCCATAGCACCCTGGTTTTCAGAGAGATTAAGATTACTTAGGCAGACCTGTCGCCGCCAAGAGTGAGCATGGTGGAAATGTTACCATCCTCCTGATAAAATTGCACATAAGGCTATTCTGGCTGAATACAAAGTGGCCATCAAGGAGGAAAATTCTTTGTACTGTTTTAATGAGCTTGCTTCAACCAAATCTTCTAGAGATCTGTTTAAACTGATTAATCTCCTATCTGCCCCACCAGCACCTTCTAGCATAGAGGGATCGCAGGATTGTTGTGATCGAATGCCCAGTTTTTCTACTCTAAAGTTGTTGACATATATAAAGATCTTGATCAGCGTAATTTTGAGCCTTTTACGCCTTCTAACTTGGAGTCTCAGGCTGTGTTAGGGGGACAAAAAACTGTCCTCTAGATACAGCCCTAATGCCTGTCTATCATGTTTTACCTTGTTGACACAGGAACAGACGGAATGTTACCTCCTTAAAATCAAATCAGGCTCCACATCTGAACCCTGCTCTCCTAATGTCTTGCAATTAGGAGCTAAGATTATAGTGCCCCACCTCACTGAAACTTTGAATAAAGCAATCACAATTAGGGGGCATATTCTCAAGGAACTATCGCTGAGTTAACCGCACTTTATCTCAGCCAAAGTCGTGATAAATTCATCGCCCCATTCACAAGCTGGTGCAAACAGCCGATATCGCCAGTTAACCTGCGATAGCAGCCGTAAAAAACATCGCCACAGATGACCCCGGCAACTAACGCTAATGATATGCAGAGTAGGCGTTCCCGTGCAAAAATCCGCGACAACACCACAACGCAACATTCTCAGCGACCAGCCAGATCCGCGATAAGAACACAAAACATGCGATAAGGCGCGTTAGCAGCAGGAAATTAACATCTGCTCTGACCTGGTGCAAATTCGGATGACAATCTGCACCACAAAAGGGAGCCCAGCCCACAGCCACACCTGAAGAACAACAGATGCCATGGAGCTACTCATCATGCAGCTCGGAGCCCCAACAGGGCCACAACACCCACCGCCACCACACCCAGGTCCGCCACCCCCCCCCGACCCCCCCCGAACCACCACGGAGGCAGCGCTGACAAAGACAGCGGACCTTCAGGAAACGCACCAGCCTCACAGACTTGACACCAGAGAATGTCATTGCTCACTACAGACTCAGAAGGTCAACCATCCTCTGCCTCCTGACCATCATTGCCCACAGGCTGACGGTACCAACACAGCGGCCAACCAACATCCCACCTCAGATAACGCTACTGGCCGTGCTGCACCTGTTGGCCTCTGGGACATTCCAACCAATAACTGCCAGAGTCGGAGGAGTGTCACAGCCAGCCCTATCCATGTTCCTCACACCTGTCCTGGATGCCATCACCAGCTTGGTACCCCAGTACCTATACTTCCCCCACACTGCGCAGGAACAACTGGAGACCAAGCAAGGTGTCTATGCCATAGCAGGCTTCCCGCACGTGTTGGGGGCAATTGACTGCACACATGTCCTACTTGTGCCCCCTGCCAACACTGCACACAATTACCGCAACAGAAAGCACACGCATTCCATCAATGTGCAGGCAATAGTCGACCACCAGGGACTCTTCACCGATGTCGTCGCAAACTACCCAGGCAGTGTGCATGATTCATACATCTTCCGACAGTCCATCATCAACCGGCGCTTCCAGTAGGGCACCTACGGAAATGCAGTGCTCGTTGGTAAGTACCAAATCAACACACCACACACCTCAAATCCACAATCATGCAACTCACAACCCTGGGAATGCACACGTTACAAACACACATACAACATGCCCACCCACCAGACAAGACTGCACAATGTACTGTGGAATCCTTGGCTAGCCATGTACATGAGCGATCACCGGCATGGTACCTCAGCCACACAATAGCAGTATGCGGGGAGAGGTGGGAAGCAGGCATGTGCGAAGGAGGCAAGTGACCCATGAATGAGAATGCACACAATGCCAAGTGTGGCGTGGAAGTGCTGGACAGACTGCAGTATGCAGACCACAGACATATCCATGTCGACATATACTGCCGGTGGTGGTAGTGTTGTGGACAGTGGACGCAACCATGTCACCCCAGCCAGTGGGGATGGTCTCTGAAATGTAGCCTGTGACATCCCCCCCAGCAAGCGTGTGTGGAGTGGGCTGGCCCAGCGTACGCCAGGCCAGCGTAGGGGTGTGAATAAAAAGCACGGAGCCCTGGGCGTGGTCTCTTCCGGAATGCCCAACGTGTCTGCCAGGGCGGCACCTCCCACCCCGCCACGAGGCCGATGCCGAGAGCGGTGTCGCTGCGATCCTGTGCGTCCGCCGCAGCCCGGGCCGCTGGACCCCGAACCAGTACCGCCCGGCCTTGCGCATCCAGGCCTCACTGCTCACCTGCCAACACCGGCGTGTCCCCTAGAGGGCCCACCACGTGCCTGCGCTCACACCAAGCCAGAGGCCCTTGAGCTTGGCAGCCTCCTCAGACCACCACAGCCTCCGCGGGCAAGGCTCACAGTACTCCTCTGTCGTTGACGTACTCCACCGGCCTACACAGCGAACAAGTAGGCCACACAATTGGAACTGAGTCTTGATTACACATTGGCAGAGTACACATGTTAATGCAGAGTCTAAATCAGTATACTCCCTTCGCGGTGGTGCCACCAACTTTGTGCATAGCATTCCGACCACACGTGTCTGTGGGCCCTTGCTGAGCCCTGCCTCCGGCCTACACTGCGGTCGAGTAGGACACACAATTGGAACTGGGTCTGGATTTGTCAATTGCAGACTTCATGTCATTGTACAGGCCTCATTGCAGACTGCATCCCCTTCCGGCTCTGGTGCCACTGACTCTGTGCCACGGGAGTCATGGACACTCTCTGGTGGAACTCTGGTGGCGTCAGAGTCTATGGCCTGGGGGTCGACTCCATCATCATGTAGCTGATACTGACATCGTGGGGAAAAGGAGACTGTAGCATTTAACTCCTCCATATTGCCTGTTCCTGCTTGCTTCTGCCCTCTGCATCATGCCATGGATGGACACCTTCCACTGTCCCCCGACACTCTCCTTGGACATCAATGTGCGCCCGCTCAGCTCACCTGGCCCTACCTCAGTGCATCTCAAGTCACCGTCCCATGGCGGTGTGCCTGTGCCGGCCGCTGTGCATCCGGGGCCACCGACTCTGTGCAGCTCAAGTCTTGGAACCTTGCTGTTTGTGCTTTGAACTTCTGATTGTCTGATCACTGTTGAAGTTGTTGCCAACACAAACCAACCCCTGGGGGGTGGCGTACACTACCCAACTCCCATCCAGCACAGGCGTCACTGGACGTGTGGCCCTGGCAATAAAAGGTGCCGGGCGCACGTGCCCGTTGCCAGTTTCACGGATAATCTCAGTGTGTCCGTGTGGTCATTATGTATGCATGTGGGCCCCGGGCCACACCACATTACGTTGTGCCATGTACAGCGGGTGCAACCTAGTCACCTCAGGCAGTGGGGTAGACCTGGGACATGTGGCTGTGTCAGACCCCCCTGTGAGCGTGAGGGAGTGGACCTGCATACGGCAGTATGGCGTAGGGGTGTGGTCATTCCACAGGTGGCTCTGGGCAAGGTTAAGTTTAGGCCTTGCCAGGGAAGTAACTGATGCGTGTGTCTCAGGTGTAGTGTTGGCGCCACACGTCACGCAAAATTCAATGTTGCCATGTAGCATGCGCCAGGAGTACGGGCTCGGCCGAGGGATAGATGAGGGTGCGCAGGCCCGCTGGGGGTCAGGGATCAGACATGCCAACTGTTGTGTGTGTCGCTATTTCCGCAGCATAATCCAAAGGTCTACCCTCGGCCGCATGGTGAGTTCAGCCAGGCATGAACTCTACTTCTGTGTCCGCCCTGTCTTTACCATTGCCCTACACACACGTGTCCATCCACCTTCAGCGCAGGGCATCACTGTGTCGTCTTCAGGCTTGTGCACATGCGCAGACAGGCATGACAATAGTGTGCCGTAGGGGTGCAAGTGATGCAACCGCGCTGCACACTCTGGTGAATATGCTCGGGGAGGGGAGAAGCGGCATTGAGGCTACGTATTCCACATTGATGCTGCTCATTTGCAACAAGCAGTACATGTCATGCAGGAGTCACAATGTCACACATATCACACACCAATGAACCAGTGAGCCTGCCAACACATCATGCCGAACCAACTATTGACTCATGTCTCTCTGCACTGTCACAGGTGACCAAGGATATGCACTCTGCGCTTGGATGATGACACCCCTCCGAGCCCCGAACACACAGGCCCAGAGGCAGTACAATGCGGTCCACAAACGCACCAGGGGCATCGTGGAATGCACATTTGGCGTGTTGAAGTCACGTTTAAGGTGCCTGGACGTCACAGGTGGAAGGCTCCTGTACAGCCCAGACATCGTGTGCAAGATGATCGTTGCATGTTGTGTGTTGCACAACATATGTGTACGCAGCAGGGCACCATGGATACATGTGCCAGATGCACCGGACGATGAGGATGGGGATGAGGCAGGTGGACCACAGCCCACTGCAACCGCAGCAGGAATAGCCCGTAGGAACAACATCATTGACAATTTCTTCACATGAGCACGTCACATTGTGGCAGTCCTAGGCAGTATTGGGACAGTACATAATGACCACAGGCAAAGCATGTGCAAATAAATGCATTCGAAGAACACTATCCCTGAGTGCATGTCTCTCATCTGTACAGGCACATCACTCAGACAAGTGTGAGTGCGACATGTATTGCTAACATTTTTGTGATTTGTTCATGTGTGGTGGGTGTGTCACCTCTGTGCAGAGAGGCTGTTTAGGGTGTCACGTGTTCGAACTGCCAGTTCTGTGTATCGCAGTTAGTAGGGAATCCCACTCTTCGGCGTTTCACATATGTCCAGATTCATTCCCTTTTGGCTGCCATTTGTGTCCTGCAGGTGACAACAGGGCTCCTTTTGGGCTCAGATATGTACCACCATGATGCAGGGATGCCCCCTGTGACTCAGGTCCCACAACATGGACAACATGTACGTATGAGGAAGTCACTGCCCCTACATTCGTCCACGCTCTCGTGATTTGTTGGTCATGGTCATGACACGTCTGAGTGCAGAGGGGGTTGCTTGTCCCTCTGCAATGTGAGGGGGACATGCGGTTTCACTGTGTGTTACATGCATGTTTCGGCATTTGCGCAGTTTACATGTGGGCTGCATGTCAATGTACATTGTGTCTGTGGGGAGATGCCTATTTAATGCGGGACGATGCTCATTTGTTCTACATCACGGATGTGGGGTTGTGCTCGTACATTGTCATCTCCCCGTTTTTTTTCTCTGCTTTTATTGTGCATTTCCACGCAGGACGCGTGGGTATTGCAGGCCTCTCACTGGTTATCGTTGTTATTTGTATCGCGATTGGCCCATTCGCTACTATTTTTGCGTTCGTGGTTTGCGTTTTTTCTGCGTCGCGTTAGTTTTAACAAGTTCATTTGACGCGTTATCTTGTGTCTATCGCATGGTGCCGCCGTGTTGTGAATACCACGTTAACAAGGAGTTGTTTTCCCGCAATGGACTGCGATGTGAAGGGTTGCGTTAAGCTACACTTGCGGTAGTTATCACACGTTCTTGTGAATATGCCCCTAGGTGCCTTCCTCGATCCTGGAAATAGGCAGTGGTTAAGCCTCTGCTCAAAATGCCCAATTTGGATCCTGTAGATCTAAACAATTATTGGCCCATCTACTTGTTGCCAGTCCCCTCCAAAATCCTAGAGTAACATCTTAATGTCCAGGTGATGAATTACTTAGAACAATTTCAATTGCTGGATCTGTTGCAGTTACGTTTCAGGAGAAACCATGGGACTGAGACTGCATTAGTGGCTGCAGTTAACAAAATCTGTTCCATGGTTGATGCTGAGGAGGCTGAAGCATTGGTCCTTCTGGACCTCTCTGCAGCATTCAATACCATCTCCCTGACCTGGCTTGTTCAGTGACTCCAGGATCTGGGAATTTCATACTTGGGACTCAAATTTCTGGCATCTTTTCTGAGCGACAGGTCTCAGATGGGTATGGTGGACCAGTTTTGCTCGGACTCCATAATGTTGCCATGTGGAGTGCCTCAGAGTTCCTCTCTGAGCCCTACATTACTCCAAGCGTTGTCCTATACTGATGACACCCAAATCATAGTGTCTATCTCTAGATCTCTAGTGACATGGATGCGACGGCCACCGATTCTAAAAACTGCATGCAGGCTGTGGCCACATGGATGAAAAAAATGACCTAAAACTCAATGGAGACAAGGTAGAAGTCTTGATCTTTGGGGGTCAACCATCTGTGGTGGCCACATAGGCTGGGAGCTTTACCCATTCCCACTGACTCCACTAAAAATCTCGGAGTACTGGTTGACAAAAATCTTTCCTTTGAGCTCCTGGATAATTAGATCCCTTAGGAAAGTGTTTCCTTTCATCACTCTCCAAGCATGGAAGCAAGTGGGTCTGGTGCTTATTATGTACAGGCTCAAAAAATGTAATGCTCTTTACCTGGAGAGTAATAAGACTTCACTTGCCAAATTGCAGCTGGTTCAAAATGCTGCAGCCAGAGTAATTCTTGATGTACCAAGATCTCAATCAGTTTCTGAGGGGATTCGTAAAATTCACTGGTTACCCATGAGCAAACGCATTACATTCAAGGCTCTTTGCATTGTCCATAAGGCCTTTTACAACACGGCCACAGCAGAACTCAGAAAAGTATTCAAGCTTTATACTCCCCCCAGACCATTGAAATCCTCAGGTTGCAATCTCCTAATTGTTCCTAAGCATTGAAAATCAAGATAAGATGGGGAGGTAGAGCCTTCTCGGTGGCTGCATCCAAGGTTAAGGATTAATCTGTTTTTTCTCTTTTTTTTCTTCTTCTTTACCTTCCAAGACTAACTTCAACCAGGAAGTAATGGCAGCTATCTTGGGACTCGGCTTCAAGCTGAGTCCCACAAAAAAAGTAAAAAGTAAAGAAAAGGGGGCAGGGTAGGAATACCTTGACTCACCAGATAAGGTGGGGGGTTCGCACAGAGACCCCACTGGGCATTCAAAAAAAGATATTTTTTTCAAATTTGCTGCGAATTTGCTGGTGGATATGCGGATTCACAGCAAAATTGAAGAAAAAAACGAGGGCTCCCGCGCTTCTTTTAAAGGAAGTCCTCGGGTTGGCCAAATCCCGGGGGCACATGAAAAATAAAGGAGGGGGGCTTGGGTTTAATAAAACCCTAGGGACTACCACTGGGGTTTTTGTTTTAAATTATGCTGGGGTGCCCGCACGGCACCCCCATGCCCCAGGGACCACCAGCTCCTCGGGGCTTCTTCACTTATTAAATGGGGGGCCTCTCAGACCCCTCAGCACTGGAGATCGCCATCTTCCTGGGGCTATACAAGAACAAATGCAGGTATTGCACAGACCCCCTCGCAGCCCCAGGGGCTGCCACCTCTCCAGGGTTTTTGAGACATTGAATGCAAGGGCCGAAAATGGCCTGGGGAGTGTGGCCGCTCGACCCCTCTCCCTTAAAAAAAAAAAAAAATTGGCCCGTCTCAGGGGATGGGGTATCCTGGCTGTAATCGGACTGGGGAGGGGGGGCTGCAATGCCCCCTGCCCCTTTTGAATAAAACTATATATACATAGGCCTAGCCCTGTGGGATGGGGTCCCAGGGGCCGAAATCGGCCTTGGGAGGGGGCCCCCTCCTTTTTATTTTAATTTTTTTTTAAATGAGTGAGGCCCAGTGTGATGGGGTCCCCAGGGCCCAAAAGGGTCACGGGAAGAGGGACCACACAGCCCCCTTTCCTAAAACTTAAAAAGAACTACACGAAGCCAGCAACTCACCAGAGGTCCCGCCCCCTTTCTCCACTACTCTGCAAATCGCACCTCCTGGTGCGCCATTGGTTTGGGGATGAAGTCCCCTTTGTTCATGAGGGTCCTTAGGGGCCAACTAGCCCACCTGTTATCTCCAGTAAGCCCCACACAGTTGGATTGCTGAGAGGTGGTTGGAGACCACGTCCCTTTTTCCACAACTCTGCAAATGCGCCTCTTGGCGCACCACTGGTGGGGCGATGAGGTCACCTTGAGTCCTGTGGGCCTCAGGACTAAAGTGGAGTTCATCCCCCAATCAGCAGCACTCCAGGAGGTGCGTTTGCAAAGTGGTGGAGATAGGGGGCATGGCCTCTGACCACCTCTCAGCAATCCAGCTGTGTGGGGCTTACTAGAGGTAACAGTAGGGCTAGTTGGCCCCCAGGGACCCTCAAGAGGCAAGGGGACTTCATTCCCCAAGAGCGTGCCAGGAGGTGCGCCAGGAGGTGCGTTTGCAGAGTGGTGGAGAAAGGGGGTGTGGCCTGCAACCACCTCTCAGCAATCCCACTGTGTGGGGCTTACTGGAGGTAACAGATAGGCTAGTTGGCCCCTAAGGACCCCCAGCAGCCAAGGGGACTTCATCCCCAACCAAGAGCAGGGCAGGAGGTGCGTTTGCAGACTGGTGGAGGAAGGGGGCATGGCCTGCTATCAGAATTCAGCAATCCTGCTGTGTGGGACTTACTGGAGGTAACAGGAGGGGTAGTTGGCCCACAATGTCTTTGATGCCAACTACCCCTCTTGTTACCTCCAGTAAGTCCCACACAGTGGGATTGCTTAGAGGTCTTCGGAGGCCATGCCCCCTTTCTCCAACACTCTGCAAACCACCTCCTGGTGCACTACTGGTTGGGGGATGAAGTCCACTTGGGACCTTGGGGGCCTAGAAGCCCTCCTGGTAGCTCCTGTAAGTCCTACGCAGTGGAATTCCTGAGAGCTGGTTGGAGGCCCAGCCCCTTTTCTCCACCACTCTGCAAACGTGACTGCTAGTTAAAAAACCTTAGAAATTCACTGAAAAAAACAAAGGTTTCAGGGACGTTATAGTTAGGAATTAGCTTTTAAAAAACCTTTGAAATTCGCTGAAAAAAACCACAGGTTTTAGGGATGTAATAGTTAGGAATTAACATTTAAAAAACCTTAGAAATTCATGGAAAAAAACACAGGTTACAGGAACGTTATAGTTAGGCTGACATTTCACCAGAGTGGTGTAAAAAGGGGCATGGCCTGGGCCACCTCTCTGCAACGCAGCCCTGTGGCGCTTACTGGAGGTACGTGGTGGGCTAGTTGGACCCCAGGGACCCTCAGGATTGAAGAGGAATTAATTCCCCAAATTAAAACGCGCCACAGGGCGTGTTTGCACACATGTCACATCAGGCCCCCCCTCCCTTCACCACTGTGCAAACGCGCCCCGTAGCACGTTTTAAGAGGTAGTTTTAATCCCCCTGCCCTATTATGTACTAGGGCCTTACAGAGGAGGTCATGCTAATCACAGGGGTACCCCAACGCATAGTGTTCCCTAGTGTATGTAGGTGTTTTCACTGTATTCTAAGTGTTTTTTAGCATAGCACTGGCTCTAGGCCTGGTTAGTCAGAGTCAGTTACCACCAGTACCCTTCTGAAAATGTTGTGGGCACAGGATGATTTTGGAACAAGGCATCTTTCTGCTCCTCTGTTGGTTCTTTCTGCACATGTCTTGCTTGTTCCTGCACTTTTCTTCGGCTTTGTGGACTTCTGTTGCTTCTTTCTGCATTTCTTTTGCTTCTTTCTGTGCGTTTTTTCTTCTTTCTTCACATGTCCTACCTCTGTAGGCATAGTTAGAGACTAGCATTTAAAAAACCTTTGAAATTAACTTAAAAACCATAGGTTTCAGGCACGTTATAGTTAGAAATTAGCATTTAAAAAACCTTAGAAATTCACTGAAAAAACCATAGGTTTCAGGCACGTTATAGTTAGAAATTAGCATTTAAAAAACCTTACAAATTCACTGAAAAAACCATAGGTTTAAGGGACGTTATAGTTAGAAACTAGCATTAAAAAAACCTTAGAAATTCACTGAAAAAACCATAGGTTTCAGGGGCGTTATAGTTAGTTGGACATTTCACTCGTACAAAACCCGTGAAATTCCCCCGTTATAGTTAGTTCAGCTAACTATAACTCGCGCCCCCGCAATGCACTGCTGATGACGTCACATATTACATCACTCATGACATGGTCTGTGACATCACTGATGACATCACTGATGACATCTCAAATGACATCACTGATGACATCACTGATGACATCATCCATGTGAAAATGTCATGCATCTTCTCACACCCTAATATAACATTTGATACACCCACTCTAAATTACACACTACCATTCTCAAAACCATAGACACTCCAACACCAATAACTACATACCCACTCACTGATTCTTAGGTCTACACACACATCCACTCACTCACCCGTACAGTCACTCATACTTACGGTCACTCAGTACAGGACTATCATATGCACTCATACACCTATATAGACACTCACACACCGCCACTCATCCATAGAGGTACTCACACACCTAGTCAGTCATGCAAATAATTAATCACACTCCCATTTACTCAGATGTACAGTTATACACACACCAGCTCAATTACTCATACAAATACTAGCACATTCTTATGCTCTTATACAATCAATGATACAAGCACACACTCATCCATACAGCCACTCTCACAATAACACACTCTCATTTGTAGCCAATTATGTACTCCAACACACATATATACTACTTTTCACATATGTAGTTACTCACCCATGTACCACTGAGATATACATTCACTCACTAACACACCCATACACACACTCACCCACCCATACAGTCGATCACAGATGCACTCTTGAAACCATGCACCCAGTGAATCACCCACTCACACATCTATGCTCAGAGTCACACACACCCCACCCACACAAACACTCAGGCACCAATACAGATACTCAGACAACAAATCAATAACCCATATAGACACTCATGTAGCTATTCACAAACCCATGCAGCCGCTTACACACCAACAGAGACACGGATACAGACATTCACACAGTTTAGTCACTAACCCATGCATTCAGTAAGATACGTTTAATCACTCACTTATAGAGTCAGTCACGCACCTACTAAATCATCCATTCACACACTTATACACCCACTCATTCTTCAATACGCCTTTCCCTATATATATTAAACATATTTAAACTTTACAGAAACACACAGTCACTGGATGATGTCATCAGTGATGTCATTTGAGATTTCATCAGTGATGTCATGAGTGATGTCACTGACCATGTCATGAGGGATGTAATATGTGACGTCATCAGCAGTGCATTGCGGGGGCGCGAGTTATAGTTAGCTGAACTAACTATAACGGGGGAATTTCACGGGTTTTGTACGAGTGAAATGTCCAACTAACTATAACGCCCCTGAAACCTATGGTTTTTCAGTGAATTTCTACGGTTTTTTTAATGCTAATTTCTAACTATAACGTCCCTGAAACCTATGGTTTTTTCAGTGATATATATATATATATACACACACACATACACACAAGTCAATAAATGAATAAATGCTTGTCCTAAGAAAACTAGGTCCTAAATACAACTACTTACTGGCGAGAGAGAGAGAGAGAGAGATAGACATAGATAGAAAGGTTAAGTTAATGTTATAGATAGATCAAATGTTCAGTAACAGAGTAACATTTTAAACACTAAAAATCATGTAAATTCACCAGTTATGGTTATCTCAAGACACTATAACTCATGCCCTAAGGTAACTATAACACTCGCTCCCACCATGCAGTTTTCTCATCAATAATTTTATTGAAAATGTTGCAGTGATATTATCAATTGTGTGGTAAAAGATGTCAAGAGTAATATGCTATGTGGGGTAATTAGCTGTGCATGGCTAGGGCTCAAGTTATAGTTACCTTAGGGCATAAGCCTTCAGCATGCAGGGTGTTGGCCACATACCGGGCCCTGTGGCAAACCCCTCCTGCGGGCCAACTGTATGCTTCTGTTGTGTGTGTCAGGAGGTTGGCCGCAGGGCCTGGAATGAGGCCAACCCCGTACATGCAGCCAACCCCACACTGATTGATGCCCTCAGGACAGTGGGCAGGCCTGTAGTCAGGCTCTTTAGCCAAACCCCCCAAAGTCAGCCAACCCCACGCTAAGCACGGCCTTCAGCTGTGCTTTGCAGACAGTTGGCCCCAGGGCCTGGCTGCCCGGCCCACCTCCCTTGAGCCTTATTAGTCCCCGGGTACCCCATTCCCTGGGGCCAAAATATCCATAAGAGGGGAGTGGGCAACACTATATAGGCCTGTGTACTGCACCCCCAGAGTCATATCTTTTTTAAAGGGTAGTGGGGCAGTGCACCCACCCCAACTCTAATTTGGCCATGGGGACCCTATCCCGCAGGGCCGTACTTTTTTAGAGGAGAGGGGGCTGCACGATCCCCTGTCCTCAAGCCTCATCAGGCCCTGGGGACCCCATCCCCCAGGACTATATATATTTTAAAGCCAATGGGGGTGTGCCCCACATCCACAAATCTTATAGGGACCTGGGGACCCCATTCCTTGAGGCCATTTTTTTTATTTAAAGGGGAGGAGGTACATGGCTCACCTCACCCACCCCGGGGCACATATTACTGAAGGGTGGTTGCCCCGGTGCCTACCCACTGCACCCATCACACACTGGTTGGGGGCAGTGGGGGAGCCCCAAGGCCCTTGCAGCCCTATCCAGTTCCCCACTTGCAGCAGGAGCTAGCATTGCTTCCGTCCACAGGGAGCAGCTACATATAGTATTTCTTGTAGCCTCTTATTAATATATTTTATGGAAAAGGTAGCTTCCAATATTATTTTTTGAAGTATGATGTAGTTCTTCCACAACTCCCTCTTATCAAACATTTAAATAAGAATCCTTATTTTAAAGGTGCAGAGAATGCAGGCCAATATTTTGTATCCTAAAGTCATTAGACACAGTATATGCACACAGACATAATTTGACTTATTTAATGTCAGGAGTGGGAAAGACATTGTGGGATTTGGTGGATGATAGATGGAGAGACTTAAAATCTCAAACTGAAACTGATAAGCATCTTAAAAATCACAAGTCGAGTAGTGAAGAAATTGAACATCAGGAAAAAGAAAACGTACCCACCTTAGTTTTAGATTGGAAACACAAGGGAGAGTTGTTTATCCATGTTGATCAGAGTTACACAAATCCATTGTTATTAGGGCAGAGCTAATGTGAACACACTTTTGAAGCGAGAGGGAAAAATTCTTGTTTCCTGGAGGGACAGAATCCCTTGATTCCTGGAGTCGATTTTATTTATAAACAAAATGCATATTTCAAATTGCCACATGGATGTCATTGTACCTGTTATCTTGGCATAGTTTTTCCGAAGATTTATCATGTGGAACATTTTATTGATCATGTATGGGAAGAGAAATCAAGAACTAAATGAGGTGTTAGTGCACCAGAAGTAGTAGAAGATATTTTTGGTGCTATAATTTCGTCTGTAGGGGTGATTCTGAATGACCTGAAAATTAGAAAGCTGTCTTCAATAGTGCACAAATTGGCTACTAGTACTACAAATTCCTTATTACTTGTAAATACTGAGATTATTGCAATAAGGTCTATGGTCTTGCAGAACCGACTTGCGTTAGATCTTTTGCTTGCAAAAGAGGGTGGAGTTTGTCGGATGCTGAGAGTTCAGCAATGCTGTACTTATATCCCAGACAAAAGTAAGGACCTAGAGAAATATATTAAGAATAAATCTGGGTTGATTAAGGATTTGGAACGGTTGAAAGTGACAGTTTCTTGGGAAGCTATTGGAAATGGGTTTGCTTTGATAGTCAGATGTTTTGGAAGCTTGAGAAGTAGAATTATGTGCACCATTTGGACACCCTTTTTGATTATTGCCCTTTGGGCGATATTCCTATATTGGATCTTTAAGGGATATTAGCATGTACAAGTTAGACAGGGAGTGAAGAGAAAGAGAGCAGATGTGAAGTTAGAAGAAGGTCAGAGCAGATATTATGATGATATGAAGAGTCTGGAGGAGTCCAGATGAAAGATGTTTAAGACCACAAGGTTTTGGTCTAATCTGATGATGATCTGATTGCAATCTGTGATAGCTTGATTGCCATCAGAGGTAGGATTGGAGTAGCATAATTTTAGCTCCATCCTTTTACATTTGGCTAGGCCACATATATATTTACATTTGGCCTTATGTACTCGTGTGATGCAATAATACTAATGAGATATGGTGCACCAAAGATATAGAAAGTGCATCTATTGTGTGTTTTGACATACATGTGTGTGCATATTAATGTTTTCCTTTTCAGAACCATCTGGATTGCTGATATTAATCTTCCATAGGTTTAGATTGTAAGGTGGTGTTCTAAAATGCATTTAATGCAGTGCATTCACCAGGGATTAGTGAGAATGAATCATATGTGTGTTTAATGCTTTCTTTATAAAATGTTACTAGTTGTCATTTTTGTTTAATAAAAATGTATTGGTGTATTGTGCCACATATAAGGGTACAGTATATAATAGTTGATTCCCTTATTAAAGATTTCATTTATTGGTTTATATGTAGGTTGTAGAAATACTATGCAGTTAAAGAAAATGTTATGTTAGCATGATTGTGGACCTTAAGCTTACAGTTGAGACATTTAATACTAACGTGAAAGTTGTTTTTTTGCATGTTTTTCTCTCTTCCTCAGGTGCAGACCAAAGGCATTCATTAGTTAGTGAAAAGCGCATTGTATTTCATCGTGAGGCGAGGAAGAACTGGCAAGGTTGAATGGTTTTAATGAACAACAAATCGAGTGTTAACAGTTGGTACTATCAGAGGAAGGGAGCAATCCAAGGGCACCTTGGAAGTGAACACTGGAATATGGGAGTAGTGTTCAAGGCACAATTTCTTGGGAACTGGAAAAGTACTGTGATATGCAGGAATTCATATTTCTTGAATGTTCTTTGTGCATTTTAATTAGTGAACCCTCCATGGGGTTAGTTAAATTCCCTTTAGATTTGGAGAGGTACAGACATCTCTTGTCATCTCTGATTGTGTGCCTTCATGCTATACATAACTTCTTACTTATAAACCTTCTACAGTAGTTCTGATGCTGCCACCTTTCATCCTTCCATGATTAAATAGGGTTTCACTGTCCTTAGGTTAGTGTAGGGTTTAGTAGATACTGAAAATCATTGTCCATGTATGGGGAGCAGGATCAAAACCCTTTGTCTAGTTATCAAATCTGTTTTTTTATTTTCTGTCTTGCTACCACTGAGATCCTTATATGTTCTTTGCTGTTAAGGACCAATATTGGGGAGAGGATGGGGTCTCATGGCTAGGCTGCCGACTTTGGAGCTGGGAAACCAAGGTTCGAGCCTTGGGGTGGATTCCACATCCTGTGATTTTGGGCAAATCACTTAATCTCCCCGTGCCTACCAAAAAAATGAATGTGTCCTGTGTAACGTAACTGGTGCTCATGTAAAGCGCTCCAATACTTTCGGGTCGAGTTCGCGCTATATAGATCTGCAAAAAAAAATATATATATTGTCCGTCACTTTGGTCTACCTATGATAATCTTATATTTTTACAGTATGTTCTTGAGATTGCTTTATATTAGTTTGGCTTTGAGTCTGTAATAAACCTTTTAACTTCAAGTCATTGATTCAGACTTTTATTTTCGTTATATTTCGGGTTAGGCCTTGTAGCAAAGCAGCTTATTTCTTATATTGTCCTCATAATAACATTTCAGCCGTGAACTATTGCACATATTTGAGTGTGTGACAATGTTGGATTAGTTTCTCTGAAACTAAACTTGTTTACACATGTAGCTACGCACATTATCACCATGCCCTGAACATAATGTACAAGGTCTCTTTTCGCACTATGTACAGATGTCATCTCTATCTTCATCCACAGGGCTATCTACATATCCATAACATCACTAATCTATACGCACACTGCATGGCTGCTTTCTATTATAAAAGATGAGCATCCCGATAGATTGGTATAGGAGGCACTTCAGCTGACACTGAGGGTCCCTCCATGGTGAGACTTCACCACAGAGTGGTCGTACATCTCGCGAGGGGTGTCCAGTTTGTGACCAAGACTGGGTACTTCATTCTCTCCCATTAGGTAATGGGGTAGGATCGTCTCTTGGGGAATTCTTGGCTTTACACCTACACACACTCTATGTGCACTTAGAGAAGGGTTCACATAGTAGAAGTACGCTCGAATACTGTCTTGTTTTAAATGCCTGCCTATGTACACTGCTTTAGTACCACGGTAGAACTATACCTACTGTTTACGCTTTTGGTGCTGGTAATCTCTTTTATCTGCTTCTGTCTATTAACCATTGCAGCACACGTATTTTATACAAGAAGGGCCTGATTCACAGAACTAACTTACGTCAAAAACGTAAAGTTAGTACTTTTGGTATTCACAGAATACACTTACTCATTTGGTATTCACAGAATGAACTTACTCATTTCGGTATTCACAGAAGTTAGTAGTCCTAACTTTAGGACTCCTAAATGCCTTCTGTGAATACCGAAAGTCTTAAGTTAGGATTTTTCTCAGTTTAGGAGTAGTAAAGTTAGGAGTCCTAACTCTACTACTCCTAAACTGAGAAAATCCTAACTTTAAGACTTTCGGTATTCATAGAAGGCATTTAGGAGTCCTAAAGTTAGGAGTCCTAACTTTACTACTCCTAAACTGAGAAAAATCCTAACTTTAAGACTTTCGGTATTCACAGAAGGCATTTAGGAGTCCTAAAGTTAGGACTACTAACTTCTGTGAATACCGAAATGAGTAAGTTCATTCTGTGAATACCAAAATGAGTAAGTGTATTCTGTGAATACCAAAAAGTACTAACTTTACGTTTTTGACGTAAGTTAGTTCTGTGAATCAGGCCCGAACAACGTTGGTCCAATAAACTTATTGAAAATGTCCTACTGTGTATTTACTGTAACCCTGGGCAAAGCACTACGCTACGCTCGCGTAGTTTGCGAAGTTTGCGCAACTTCACACAACGCGAATTGCACGTAGCACAGTGCAAACACGCGTAGCGTAGCGTAGTGCAGCGGTCATTTTTGCTTGCTCGCGGTCCTCAACGTCAAGTTGGCGACCGCGAGCAATCAAAATGACATCCGGCGAGATTCTCAACGAGGAGGTCAGGTTTCTCATTGCGAGTGGTCGCGTATGCTCGCGACCGCTCGCGATGAGAAACTACCAGTCCGCGTTGAGAAAGCTGCCGCTCGGTAAAAATCTACTCGAGCGGCAGTAAAGAGACAGCTCGCACTGTGCAAGATGCCGTTTTCAATGATTGCACAGTGCGGACAAGCATCCGGCACTGTGCAATCATTGCGAACAGTGCACTACGCAGTTCGCGTAGTGCTACGCGTAGCTCGCGTAGTGCGAACTGCACTTTGCGTAGCTTCGCGTAGCGCTACTTCACGAACTACGCCCAGGCTTAATTTACTGTATACTTCTCTGAGAATAAGTGAGCATGAGTGACTAAGCAAAATGTTCTGTATTGTTTCCACGATCCATGAGGGGTCAGGGTTGTAATGTTCAGGGCTTGCCAGAAACCATTTTGCTCCCTTTTAACATTAGGGGAGCTTATGGTGGCACTGTGAGCTAGCTGGTCTATAGGCCAACATATTCTTGAGGGTGTCTGGAAGCAGGCACCAATCCACTTGTTTATGTTTTCCAACAAACCCACAGATCCTACGGATTAGCAGGAACTACACTACATGGCGTCACCAGCATTGGTTGTGTTCTTATTTAACAGTCAATCTGAGTGTTTAAGTCGTGCTTTCTAAGAGACCCCTACTCATATTTGAACTGGAGACGTCCGAAGTGGGAAGGGAAACAAATCCGCCTCAGCTGAGTTGGTATACCCTATGTATTGACTGTAGGTTATTCAATCTTGGAGGATTGGAAGTTCCCACATTATGCGAACTATATCTCTATATTTATTTTAATTACATACTTCTTCTTTGACAATGACCGAACAAGCTGAGGACATTGAAGAGCAGTTAGTTGCTCTAAATATCACAGAAAATTGCAGACAGGCAGTTACTATGAAACTATTATAACATGGCCTCCCCGCAACGAGTAGAGATGTTACCTTGGTGGTTAAGGCACACAAAGCATTCAGAACAGAGGTATTCTACTCATGGGTTAAATTCCCACCTGCAGATGCACGCACAAGGTTGTTTCACACTTACATTGAAGATGAACCACCTGAAGAATACTTCCCATATGATGACATAGAAGTCCCATTAACTTACCAAGAGCATATTGATTGATTTAAAGGCACCCTACCCCGTACCACAGAAAACGTGAGACTCAGTTCGCTTGGCAAAGAAGGACCGACCTGGACGGTCTTAGCTTCATATACACAGCATCCAGGTATTGTTACTTTATCAGCAGCAGGAATGCATACACTTTATAAAGACTTATTAAAAATGTACAGAAATCTTACACAATACATAATGAGAACATTGACAGTCTAACCTGGGAACGCTGCTCAGGCTACACAACCTCAATTGGCTACTACAGGTCTCAGCCCCCAAACGCCAGGAGAAAATTCCATTCTGGATAGCGCAGAAAACAGCTCAGCTTGAAGCAGTTTTTCCCCATACGGGCCCACAGGAAAACACAGAATACTGACAATTTGCTTGCCAATGGGGATGGCTCACCCGATAGAAAGGTTTGTGTCACTTGGGGTACAATCTTCGCTGCTGTTTATACCAGAACTTATGGTACCCCTTCAATAACAGTTATATCAGATGTACTGAAACAAATACAGAATGAGTACGGGGCAGAACCCGCCCTAGATCTGGGGATGAAACTAATGGGCAATTTTGCCCAAGTGTCTGCAATTATGTTAAGTAACATAAAAAGGGAAGCAGCAGCAGTGGCTATACATCAACTCCTGAGGGAATTCACTCCTGCACAGCAGGAGCGAGAATTACCCTAAGATTATCGAAGATACATATGCTTCGCTTGATAGAGATAATCTGGGAGCCAGACCTGTGAAACCAATAGTTAAGAGCAATTCTGAAAAGGATAACTCTAGGCAAGCACTTGATTCTTCAAAGAAGAAATGGGATAACAAACAAAAAATAAACAAAACAAAACACAGTCACGGGGTGGGTCTCCTCAACAGGAACACACCGAGAGAAAATACAATTTGAGAAACCGTGACATATTAGGAAGCGTGACAGGTATCAGGATACTGATACACGTTCCACTCGTTCCTTTCAGGAGAGAGACAGATGGTCACAGCACGGATTGAAGACAAGTCGAAAAGGGGGCCACACTGCAGCGGACTACATCATTAAACAGGAAGAGAAACAAAGGACTACCAAACCTCAATTAAAAAAGAAGGAAGTGGGAATTAGAAATGCCCAGGCTACTGAGGACCCTGCTTCTGAATGGGGAATGGGCAGTGATGATGCTGGATAGAGCAGCAGAAGTCACAATAGCTTGCCGAAACCTGATGGATTATCTGGTGGCAGTAGCGCTGAGTGAGCATATCACAGTGGAACCACCTAACACAAGGGTAAGTGTCCCACATCGTTTATATGAAATAATGTTCCACATGGAGGGGGACATACCCAGGCAAGTAAAGGATCTCTTTTGGGAGAACCTGACATATGGTTACAACATTCTCTTGGCTGAAAAATACTGACCACCTAAGTTCGTAATGGAGTGCCCAATGGAGGAAGACATACTTTTATCAGCTTACTCTGGCCTCGTATCAGAATCAGTTAAAAATTCATACACCCAGGAGTGGGCATTAGCGCTACCTCCTGCACTTTCCCGCAATCATGAAATTCCATTAAAATCCATTCCTCAACCACAGAGACAATACCCAATAAAACATGAAGCAAAGAAACAAGTCACAGAGACCCTAGATCAACTTGAATACCACAGTGTAATAGATAATTGCACCTCATCCATAAATCATCCCTTGTTTCCAGTAATAAAACCCAAAAATTCATATAGTCTAGTCTTAGACTACAGACATTTAAACACTTCCACACATACATTTGCAGCACAAAAGGCACATAGTGCCACACTAATGAAGAACATTGTGCGGAAAAAATACAAAACACCACTTGATATCTCAAATTGATTTTTCTGCCAAAATATAGCACCTGGAAGCAGATATGTGACAGCATTTTCAGCGCTAGGTTCTCACTGCCAATTTTGGCAATTACCACAGGGGTATAAGAATAGCCCCGGACTGTTTTCAGCCAAGGTGACTTCAAAATTTTGATGAGGAGGCATTATCCTATGTAGATGATATTTATCTGATGGACGATGAATTAAAGGAACACTTGGCTAGAGTGAACCACATAAATCTAGGGTTTGGTCATCTGGGTTACAAATTCAATTAAAAAAAAATTAAAATTGCCCACCTCAATGTCCTGTTCCTGTGATATGAGTTAACAAGCGAAAGCAAGAGCCTGGCAGCACATTTTTTAGAAAAATGTGCACTGCTCCAACCTCTGACGACTCGACAAAAAGACTTTAATCCATTCTAAGGTTTTTCAATATTTGGCAGGACCTACATTTTTGGGATTACGCAGAAAGGGCCAAACCTTTATACGACTTAATTAGACCTGAGTTTGCTGTGCATCATTGGACACAGGAACATACAGATATTTTACATTCCGTACAAGCTGACATGATAGCTTCTAAACATTTACACATGCGTGTTAACATAACTAACCTTGTGATTTGCATAGTTGCTGGACCAACAGGGTTCACCTACATCACTTTCAATAAAGGCAATACAGTACCTATTGCATACAAATCACTTTTGTACACAAACACTGAAATACGTTTTGCATTTGCTGAAAAAATACTCACAGCGGTGCAGAACACTGTAGTGAGGGAGAAAGCGCTAGTGCAGGGGAAAGCATAATTGTTAGAGGCTGTTACAAAGGCAAGCATTCCAAATGTTAAAGCATTACATCCACGATGGAGTCAATGGGCTAACTCTCTCAATGCAACAGATGTAGATTACAGATTTGACTCTACATTACAAACACAAGCATTCTTGCAGTACGAACAAGAATATCCTCTGCAAAATGAAATTATGCCTCTAGATCGATATGAATACATCATTTATACTGATGGTTCTGCCCAGCCTGTCATAGGAATGACACAGCAATATTTTGCGGCATGAGCAATTGTTAAAGGGCGCATGCAAGATGGAAAGTTCCATACTGGGAAAACACACACTCAGTCCCTATGGGACTGTAAAGCACAGCTGGCTGGACTAAAAGCCCTGGTACAGGCACAACAAAATACGGATCGTGAATTCCCCACACTAAGTGTGTGTGATTCATTTTACTGTGTCCAGTCCTATAATGAATATTTACACTATTGGGGCCAGAATGGATTTAGATCTTCTAAAGATTGCACAGTAAAGCACAAGAGGCTTTGGGAATAGGTGGCAAAGCTGAAAGAAGGCCAGCCATGGGTTCATGGGTTCATGTTATTCATACATTGATTCATCGATGTGTTGGCGATCACAGTGAAGGGAATTCGTTGGCGGCTGAAGCCGCCAAGGCAACAGTTCTGTCTGTTGCCGTTGCTGCAATAACTCGCTCAAGTACAAGGATAGACGGAACAACTATGGTGCAGTTAATGCCACATGCAATGGAACAGCCCTGCCAAAAGGCTTTCCACTTAAGTACTCCTACAAGCTAGATGCACAAAACATTCTGTATGCTCAGATTCCAGGAGTGGGGGATAGAGTAATACCAAACATTGATCGCAGATTAGGAATGATACTAGCTGCACATGAGGGTCTGGGTTACTCTCCCGCAGGGAGAACTGCTACAGTTTCTTTACTGAAGCACCGCTATTGGTAGCCAGGTCTATCAAAACATACCAAGGACTTTGTCCTTAAGTACGACACCTGCCAGCAGATGAAAGGCTCCACTGTGGCACGTCCACCACAGACACATCTATTGATTTCAGACAAGCCTTTGGCTTTTATTAAATTTGGATCACTGTGGCCCCTTACACTCAGATGGGACTTACAAGTACATCCTGGTGGCAGTGGATTCATGCTTCAGGTTCCTGTGGGTTTGGCCACAGCGCTTGGCTGATGCTCGAACTGTAATAAAGGATTTGCAAGACTTCATGGGGACATAGGAAATTGGCACACTACATTCCTACCAGGGTCTGGCATTTAGCTCTCGGGCATACAAAGAAGCCATGAGAAGTTTGGGTGTGGGCTTGCGGTACTCCTCCCCTTACCATCCAGAGGGAAATTCAGTAGTTGAGAGAAAAAACCATGACTTAAAGCAGTCCTTAACAGCAAGAGTATTAGGCTCGGGTTGCAGTTGGGTCAATCAGCTGTATAGGGTCCAGAGGGCACTTAATAACATGCCAATAAAATCTCTAGGGGTTCGGACACCTTATGAAATCCTGTTTGGTGTGACAATTTGGGTACCAGACCTCGATAGTGTCAGCACAGTGGTGGCTGAAACACCATTTGGCATCAATGAACGTTTGGCTGTTTTACAGGAACTCAATGAATTCCTGGCTTTACAAAGCAACGTCCAAGAAAAACGCACCGTCACTGGGGAAATAAAGTAGTCCTGGCAAGACTTGCCTGGGTCTCTAAGATTTGGGACCTAGTCAGAGAAAAATAGTGGGCAAAAAATAAGTTGGGCCATCAATTCAATTCAATTCAATAATCTTTATTCAGATATAAAATATCCATAAAAGCAGAGAGCAAAATACCAGCAAAATTGTACATTTTAAAACATTACATAGGTTAAAACGATAAGCACACCATTTAAAAACAATGGACACACAGAGACCTGTAAATTGTGCAAAGCGACGCAGCAAATTCTTCATAAACTTATAATAAGCTTAAGACCGATAAAAGGGTTTTTCATAACATGTAGCAGCATAATTTGATAAAGTGCAAAAAAGGTTTAGCAGTTAGCAGCGAAATATGGTCTGGGTACAATTCAGTGTAAACGACTAGCAGCATAATACTTTAAAGTACAATCAGATTAGACTATAGGATTTAGACCATAAAATAAATAGCAGCACTTTTCAGAGCACCGGCCAAGATTCAAATTCATGTTCCTTCTCAAAATAAAAGCAAAATTTGAAAGGTGCAATCGAATCTACTTATAAGGTGAACATAGAGGCACGTGAACGAATAGCCATTTTCAGAAAAGTGCTAACACAGAGAGTTAGGTCTTCCCCATTAAGCTTAAGAATATCCCTATAGGCTACTTTAAAGTCAGTAATGGCCAGTGCCTTAAAAAAAGGGATCAACAATTGTTTGCTGTATCTTTGGTAAAAGTTACAAAAGAATAAAAAATGTAACATAGATTGATTGCCACGGTTACCGCAGGGACAGGGCGTTTGCTCAAGATTAATGTTGAAGCCTAAAGGGAAGCATAGTAGGTATTTTAAAGTGCCAGCCCTAAGGCGAAAGAGCAAGCATCTCTCCCAGCGGTTAATATCTTTTAGGAGGTAACTAGCTGGCAAATGTGAGGGGGGACCATCAGCGTCCACCATAGACATATACCGTGCAACTGAGGATTTCGAGAGTTCTTGTGCATGTCTCATGTCACCATAATGTTCATATAGGGCCACCTGGACAATCTTTTTTTTAATACCCTCCGTGTCGCTTGGGTTTAAAAAGATATGGTCGAAATTTACGCTAGTCAGGCTATCCCTAACGGCCGCCAGCCAGGGTATATCCCCACCCTTGTCGCATTTGAGGCAGTCAGCTATAATTTCTTTTGTTAATGTAGCTGCTGGATTTTGCCAAACCTTTAGCCAAAATATGGTGGGGGCGGGACCTAATATAATCCTCTATATAAAACAATTTTAACTCCTCGTGGCAAACAAAGGATGAGGAAAAAATCGTTGCCCCAAAAATTCTCCGGAAAAAGCTGTTTTCTTCTACCTGAATGCTGCAACAATTTGTAAGGCCCCAAACTTCTGCCCCATATGTTGCAGTAGGTATACACTGTGTTTTATATATTTTCAATAAAGATAGCACTACCTCAGTTATTTTAGGTTGGGGGAGGCTCAGAATTGAATTGATAGCCTTTAGAAATTTGCTCCGGCTATGTGCCAAGTGAGCTGCCCAAGAACCATTATCTGAGAATACTAGCCCCAAATATGGGAAAGTGCGAGTGCGTAGCAAACATTCAGAACCTGAGGTAATTACGTTAACAGAGTGTTTTTTGGGGCCGCAACTCATTAAAAATGATTTCTTAAAATTTGTACAAAGCTCTAAGCCATCCATAAAATCAACAAAACCCCTAACTAAAGTGCGCTGTGCGTTTGGGGTGCGGCCCATTAGGACCGCATCATCCGCATATAGTAAGGCGGGCAGTTTGTTACCATTAATCATTGGGATATCTGTAGTCAGTTTAGACAACACATTATGTAACTCATTAATGTATAAAATAAATAGCAGTGGGGCCAGTACGCACCCCTGCCTGATACCTCTGCCAATAACAATATCCCCTGAGACCGCCCCATCCCTACTGATCCTCACCCTTGCCTTCAGGTCCCTGTGTAAATAGGCTAAAAAATGAACTAAAACCTCATCCAGCCCGTATTTTAAAAGGCATGACCATAGACGCGATCCATTAACAAAATCAAAGGCTGAGGTAAGGTCCATAAAGGCTAAGTAAATGGGAGATTGCCGTGCTATGGTATATTTGCCAATAATCAAATTAAGATTAAGGCATTGTTCCACAGTTCCCAGATTACTTCTAAAACCTAACTGGCACTTGTTTAAAATATGTTCCTCCTCAGCCCAAGACCTAATTTTATTAAATAACACCCTCCCAAGTATCTTAAGTGTGTTATCGATCAGGGAGATCGGTCTGTAGCAGCTAGGGTTGGATCTGTCCCCCTTTTTAAAAATCGGGACAATAATACTGGTCGACCATGTGCTGGGAATTTGGGTATTTGTTAGGTTATTAAAAACATTGAGTAAAAGGGCACCCAAAACTCCGGTTTATGCTTAATAAGATCAATGGAAAGCCCATCGGGGCCAAGGGCCTTGTTGCCTAAACTTTGGTAGATGGCATCCTCAACTTCAGATAATGATATCTGGATTCGTGTAGCAGCATCAATATTACTGAGATCCTCACTCTGAGACGGGGCTGTGTATATTTTGGAAAAATGCTCTTTCCAGGCTTCGCTGGTTATATTACAGCTTAGTGGGGTAAGTGTGAGGCCCATGGTTCTCATGTCCTTAACTGCTGCCCAGAAACCATTTGTATTATTGAGTCTTGCAGCGCAAGCTAAGTTGTTGCATTGTTCTTTCAGGATCTCATCTTTCCGCTGCTTAGCCACTTGTTTATATTGATGCCTCAGTAATCTAACAAGGCTTACATCCCTTGGTACCGCTGTAAGGGCAACACGGAGCTCTCTATTTGCCCGTGAGCAAGCACTATTAAACCACTTAGGATTTTGATTGTTGTCAGCACAGTGGTGGCTGAAACACCATTTGGCATCAATGAACGTTTGGCTGTTTTACAGGAACTCAATGAATTCCTGGCTTTACAAAGCAACGTCCAAGAAAAACGCACCGTCACTGGGGAAATAAAGTACTCCTGGCAAGACTTGCCTGGGTCTCGAAGATTTGGGACCTAGTCAGAGAAAAAATAGTGGGCAAAAAATAAGTTGGGCCATCATACAGAGCGCCTGTACCTGTCCTGGCTGTTGAAGGTACCTAAACTGTACTTCTTCTGCCCCTTGCCAATCGCAGAGACAAGAGGTTTGTCTCTATTGAGCTGATCAAACCACACTATGTGGCTGATTCTCAACAGAAGGCCGTATGGGCTCCTGAGTAGCTGCACTCCTCTTGCTACTGTACAGGAAGCTCAGATAGAAGCTTTAATAACTACAGAAGATTCCACTCTACAAAGATCAGTAAACAACAATGAAATGATACTTCTCCCTATTGAAACAACAACTGTACAATCAACAAGTACAGAGATCTCAATTCAAAAAATTGACGACGTCTATGTGAACATGACACAGATCGAGTCATCTCCCAGTTCTACAAAACCAGCTGAGCTGCCAAGAATAGACTGCACGGATTCTGGCTACTTCGTGCATTATGACGACTTCTCATCAGATTCAAGTGAACCTGAACTGCAAACACCGCCTCTCACTTTCAAGCTATGAGTGTATGCTCTCTATCGTTGGCTGAAAAAGACATACTTTGTTGTTCCCTGGATACATCTCTGGATTACAATTGGATTACTTTTCCTGATTCTCTTGATTGGTTTAGTGACTGGCTTTTTCCTACTTTTGAATGGACATTATCTCCCAGAACGGTCCTCATTACATCTTGTGAACTTGGTTCTTAAACCACATGCATCATCACATTGTGTATTAAGGGACCTGTCCCTGGTGAACATTACAGAAGTTCCAGTTCCTGAAGGAATTGTATGGGAAAGGGCATCGTATGATGTGTATGGTCCTTCTGAACTATTGAAAGTTCCTTATTTGTTCAAAATTTCCTTAAATGATATCATCACCTCTAGTACTTTCTCTGATTACTGGGACATTGAAATTATGCATAATTTGCTTGCAGATCTAGTGAAATCAGCTGCATTTTCTAATGATAAATTGTATAATGGTACATCTAATTATGGAGACATGTTCTGTTATTAACACTATGGTCACCATTTCTTACATAAAGCTAGTGTCCCGGGCGCTGTTTATAATTACACACAAAGGGAACGCTGCGCAACACTGCTGAAAGGTAGTTCAAAGACATTTGCACAAACGTTTGTTCAAATAATAATAAAATAATAAAATAACTTTATTCGCGTTTAGTGAATGCATAAAGTACAAATAATTATCACAGTGCAATTTGATCGAGATAGAATTAAAAACAATTAATATTTAAATTTTATGCTTCATCCTTTTTAAAATAACAATATTTGTAAGTGTCCTCATTTCTAAAACTAACCTCTATTCATTATAAAAAGAAATTACAACAGGCAATTAAGATGGCACCACCCCCACATAAGAACCTAGCGAAAGAGTAATTGTGGGTTCACAAAAATGGTGTGAACCGCAACTGTCAGTGGAAAAGGAAAATTTCTTTTCTTGAGTCCCCTCACTCACCCAGGGTTGCCCCTAGGTGACATGCTTCATCATTGGGGCCATCCCAAGCATCTACTGCTTGGGGCGTGCTGCGACTTGCGAAGTTACGTAGGAGCACTTGTTATGTGAATATATGTGTAGTGCAGAGTAGGGGGAGTGGTGTTTGTGCTAGTTAAAAATACACCTAACTAGTGAGCTAATGCTTTCCTGATCCTAGTTGGTAAGGATAAAAAGGGGGTTAATAAAAGGGAAAAATAACTGTTATGTGATTATAATCCCTAGTATTGTGTCGACATGTTTCGATGTGTCCCCTAAACCTCTTCTTCAGGACAACATGGGGGCCAGCCCCATGTGTACCACTCCGTGCAGAACCTAAATTAAGGTGAAAAACAGATATTAAATGCACACCTATTGTGTGCGCATTGATATCATACATACGGTTAACGCTGAACCCGTAGTATCTGTTTTGAAGAAGAAAAATAGATTGCAGATTAGTACATACTGCCTGCCCCGATGGGCAGGTTATGGTCTTACGCAGCGCCTAATCAATGTTGTAGGTGCCTCTAAAAATAAACAATAATTAGTGCGCAAATCTTGTGTGGAAATCAATCTGCCACACTCGTTGTCTCTATATTGAGAAAGCGGAATTTAAAAAAATAATTAATACACTCATGTTTCTGTACATAGACTTGACAAACACTACATATAACATTACACAAAACCTGATGGAACATACTTATTTAGTAGCAGTAATATGCCCCATGGTCTGTCTGGGTGGAGGGGCCTGTAGAACCCTGTGGGGTAATAGGAAAAATAAATAAAATGAAGTAGAACTGCAAGGGTTTATTTGCATCACTCGAAAATAGATCGGAAATGCGGGAAAACCTATATCAGGTTCCTGTTGAAAAAGGGGGGAGGAAAAGGGGGAATCTTACTGTGCTCGGCTGCCCTCCGTCTGTGTGACCTGTTAGTCCCAGGCTCGACCGCATCTTAGCGTGTCTGTGCCTCAGTGCTAATACTTGTAGTCGGGTGAAACAGACGAGTCATGTCCTCGTGTTGTATAAGACTAGCGCGTATCGTTAGTGAATCCTTTTTCTTGGCATAATACGGGCGCCATCTTGCTAATGTCCGTGACATGGAATTCGGACTTAATCGGCTAAGGACTAATCCGTAATTTGTTTTTCGGATGTGGCAATGTTACTAAAAAATTATCATGTGTGCGAATGCGGTTTTTGGTTTATTGAAACTGGGGGAATCGAACCCTTTCATAAGAGGGTTTTTGGCGGCCATTTTGGATTGGTCAAAATGTTTGAAATTAATGTTTATGTTAATGATAAGCCTGTGTTTTACTGAAGCGGGAAAAGAGGGGCTTCCTTTGAAAAATAAAAATAAATATAAATAAATACGGCCTTCACACGATGTAGGCTATCTGTGGCAGATGGCTTTTCTGGAGTGACCTAGCTAGTGCAAACATAACAGATATACACACATAAATAAAAAGGCAAAACAACAATAGTCTGGTGTTGTATCTAAATCTCTATGTGGTCAGTTACTGACCCCCATGGTTTCTTTTGGTTAGGATGGTCAGGGAAAAATTATGTTTAGTGTTTGTCAAGTCTAAGTCCAGAAACATGAGTGTATTAATTATTTTTTTTAAATTCTGCTTTCTCAATATAGAGACAACGAGTGTGGCAGATTGATTTCCACACAAGATTTGAGCACTAATTATTGTTTATTTTTAGAGGCACCTACAACATTGATTAGGCGCTGCGTAAGACCATAACCTGCCCATCGGGCAGGCAGTATGTACTACTGGAGAAGGAACAGAGATGGGTGTTCAAATTACATACAGACACCGCAGGGTTGAACGATAACATACCATGGGGACAGTTCCTGAGGTGAACCAAACCCCGTTATCTGAAACTATGCGATTATGCACAGAGAATGTAGTGTTGTAGGACCTCTGTTTTCCGGTATCCCAAGGTAGTGAACATAATTTTTCCCTGACCATCCTAACCAAAAGAAACCATGGGGGTCAGTAACTGACCACATAGAGATTTAGATACAACACCAGACTATTGTTGTTTTGCCTTTTTATTTATGTGTGTATATCTGTTATGTTTGCACTAGCTAGGTCACTCCAGAAAAGCCATCTGCCACAGATAGCCTACATCGTGTGAAGGCCGTATTTATTTATATTTATTTTTATTTTTCAAAGGAAGCCCCTCTTTTCCGCTTCAGTAAAACACAGGCTTATCATTAACATAAACATTAATTTCAAACATTTTGACCAATCCAAAATGGCCGCCAAAAACCCTCTTATGAAAGGGTTCGATTCCCCCAGTTTCAATAAACCAAAACCGCATTCGCACACATGATAATTTTTAGTAACATTGCCACATCCGAAAAACAAATTACGGATTAGTCCTTAGCCGATTAAGTCCGAATTCCATGTCACGGACATTAGCAAGATGGCGCCCGTATTATGCCAAGAAAAAGGATTCACTAACGATACGCGCTAGTCTTATACAACACGAGGACATGACTCGTCTGTTTCACCCGACTACAAGTATT
The DNA here is from genome assembly GCA_963921515.1 of Calotriton arnoldi. NCBI lineage: Eukaryota > Metazoa > Chordata > Amphibia > Caudata > Salamandridae > Calotriton > Calotriton arnoldi. The sequence continues at coordinate 377,761 of CAWUFW010014735.1, forward strand.
AGCACTGAGGCACAGACACGCTAAGATGCGGTCGAGCCTGGGACTAACAGGTCACACAGACGGAGGGCAGCCGAGCACAGTAAGATTCCCCTTTTCCTCCCCCTTTTTTCAACAGGAACCTGATATAGGTTTTCCCGCATTTCCGATCTATTTTCGAGTGATGCAAATAAACCCTTGCAGTTCTACTTCATTTTATTTATTTTTCCTATTACCCCACAGGGTTCTACAGGCCCCTCCACCCAGACAGACCATGGGGCATATTACTGCTACTAAATAAGTATGTTCCATCAGGTTTTGTGTAATGTTATATGTAGTGTTTGTCAAGTCTATGTACAGAAACATGAGTGTATTAATTATTTTTTTTAAATTCCGCTTTCTCAATATAGAGACAACGAGTGTGGCAGATTGATTTCCACACAAGATTTGCGCACTAATTATTGTTTATTTTTAGAGGCACCTACAACATTGATTAGGCGCTGCGTAAGACCATAACCTGCCCATCGGGGCAGGCAGTATGTACTAATCTGCAATCTATTTTTCTTCTTCAAAACAGATACTACGGGTTCAGCGTTAACCGTATGTATGATATCAATGCGCACACAATAGGTGTGCATTTAATATCTATTTTTCACCTTAATTTAGGTTCTGCACGGAGTGGTACACATGGGGCTGGCCCCCATGTTGTCCTGAAGAAGAGGTTTAGGGGACACCTCGAAACATGTCGACACAAAACTAGGGATTACAATCACTTAACAGTTATTTTTCCCTTTTATTAACCCCCTTTTTATCCTTACCAACTAGGAGCAGGAATAAAGCATTAGCTCACTAGTTAGGTGTATTTTTAACTAGCACAAACACCACTCCCCCTACACTGCACTACACATATATTCACATAACAAGTGCTCCTACGTAACTTCGCAAGTCGCAGCACGCCCCAAGCAGTAGATGCTTGGGATGGCCCCAATGATGAAGCATGTCAACTAGGGGCAACCCTGGGTGAGTGAGGGGACTCAAGAAAATAAATTTTTCTTTTCCACTGACAGTTGCGGTTCACACCATTTTTGTGAACCCACAATTTCTCTTTGGCTAGGTTCTTATGATCCGTTATTTATGGATTGTTTTGCTGTACTCTGAACATACAGGAGGGTGAACCTAGCCCAATCCTCCTTCTCCCTCTGATTTTTTGTAAATACCACCCCCACATAAACATTTCATTATTCTTTATCAAACTCTAATTAACACATTAAAACCTTACAGTAATTCATTTTCAAATATCGGGGAATTGACGGCGGGTAATAGAAATAGTTAAATAAAAAAACACCCCTGTCTGTAGAACTTCTCCTAGTCCGAAGGACTGAGTATAAAAAATTTGCAATCATGAAACAAATATAAGGGGTTTCCAAAGAATTAAAAACTGCAAAGGCTAAAGAGTGAGAATATAGACTCAATTTTTTAATCAGAGGAAGGATATATTTTTCCTTTCCATTTTATAAAAACCACAAAAGAATAAAATATGGGACATTGTTTGAGTAGACAAGCCATCACAGGGACATGGCGATAAGTTGTTTAATGAATGTACATGAGCTGGGTATACTGCCATGAGTGGAAAAAATTTTAACCTCATCCTTGTTAAAAGATATTGATGCATATTATTAGTAACAAAGGAGCAATATGAATCATGGCCCGTGGGCACTCTGGGCCGAGTTTGGTAGAATATAACTGTGACTTTACTTTGGTTGCGTTGCCATCTTTCTAGCTCACATTTTTTAATAAAGGCCTCTCTCAGCTTAGTCTTAGAGAAAGACAAGCATTTGCAGGGTGTTGTGTACAGGAAAGCTAAGCCCAAATCTGTGAGAGACTTCTTGACGTATACTAGCCAGGGAATACTATTAGCTTGGTCACGATTTGTCATATCTTTTATATCAGCTTGATTCAGCCCAACCGAGTCCCTTTTCCAGATGCCCAACCATAAGAGAAGCTGGCCAGTTTGACTACATCAGTAATGAAAGGGAGGCCAAGTTCTTTATGAGTGATCAGATTCGAACAAGCCGGATTAACTGAAAGCAACTTTTTAACTAACTTATCCTCCACTTTCTGCAAAGCACCCACTTCAGCTGTGCCCCAGATTTCTGCGCCGTAGGTAGCTATGGCTACGGATTTTTCCAGATAGATTTCTACCATTTCTCTAATTGATTTTTTGCCCAATTTAGAGGCGAATTTCCACAGGGCAACTATACTTCTGTGCAGCAAATGTGTTCTATTTGTAACCATAGTTGACCAGTTAAGTTTGGAGTCAAAGAAGAGGCCTAGGTACATAAAGGACTCGTTCCAAAGAACCCCCATCTAGATGAAATGAAATAGACTTTTTCCTTCCCAGTCCAGCTATCCTTACAAAAGTTTTCGATCTGTTAACCAGCAAACCCACTTCAGCCATATAAGATGAATAAGAGCCAATCAGGAGCTGAAGGGCCAGGGGTGTCCTGGCCATCAAGACCGCATCATCTGCATAGAAGAGAGCAGGCAGCGATAATCCGCCTGCTGATGGAACATCTATGCACTGTGCGGTCAAAACTTCATTACATTTGTTGATGTACAGGGAGAACAAAAAGGGGGCAAGGACACACCCCTGTCGAACCCCATTTTTGATTTCGAGCATTTCTGTACATTCCCCCTGTTTACCAAACCTAACTACAGCCCTCCCCTCTCTATACAACTCCCTAATAAAAAGAATTACGGAATTGTCCACGCCCATCGACTCCAGAAGAACCCTCAATTTTGAGTGGTCCACGCAGTCAAAGGCCCCGGACAAATCCACAAAAGCCATATAAAACTGGCCCTTTTTTGCGCAAACATACTTTGTTGCAAGTAAGGCCAGATTGAGCCCTTGGTCGATCGTACCCCTCCCCTTTCTAAACTCATATTGAGTCTCAGCTAAACCTTTATTGGTGAATGCCCACTCCTCCAGTCTATTTAAGAGCAATCTCCCCATTAATTTAGCCGTGCTATCCAGCAGAGAAATTGGGCTATGATTTGCTTGATTCATGGGGTCTCCTTTCTTATATATATAGATGATCACCGATTGTTTCCAGGATACTGGAGGTCCCACTTTAGAAACAGCATTAAAAACTTGTGTCAAGAGTGGGATCCATAAATTTTTGTGTACAAAGAAAATATCCAGGGGGACCCCATCTGGGCCTGCTGCCTTTAAGGCAGGAGATTGAGAGAGTGCAAGCTAGATTTCCTCTATCGAGAATTCCATCCCGCGGTGGGCAATGAACGAGTTGGCTGGTTGTTTTGTAACTCTATCCTTCTCTACATTGAAGATACTCTGAAAATGAGAGAGCCAGGTGGATTCATCTATATGAGTATCAAGAGAGGACCCACCCTGATCCTGCAGAAAGTGGGCATTTACCACCCTCCAAAAGGCCTTGCTGTCTTTGCTCCTCGAAGCTTCACCCAAATTTACCCAAGCTTCATAGAGTAACTCCTTTTTTCTCACCATTCTAGCTGTCTTATAGTCAGCTCCCAGCATCCTTATTAGAACTTTATTTCTGGGGTTTGTTTTAAATGCTATGCGAAGTTCTTTAGAGGCTTTCGAGCAGTTTGACTCAAACCACCTTGTCGTGGAAGGAGTGTTTCTTGTGGCTGGGTGTGTAAGATTAGAGTTTATAGATGTTAGCATTTTATTAAATGCTATTACTACCTGATGACTATCAGTATTGGTATCTAAGCTGGATTCAATCTCAGGTAATACCTCCTTTACAACCTTTGGGAGGAAGTGAATTGGATCGATTTTCTCCCATTTCAGAGTAAATCAGTTTTTCCTACTCAATATCTGTTTTGGTGCACATAAAGATCTTGGCTTAGCAGAAAAAGACCAAACAAAACAAAAAACAAGGAAAGCATGATCACTGAACTCTGTCAGCTCTACCTTAGAGGACTTAATGCTGCTCTTGTGATTGGCCTGAATAATTATAAAATCAATTGTCGAGGTAATTCCTATGCATTGAAAAGTAGGGAGGGGTGGACCCATCATGTGGTGCCACAGATTTATAATAGCTAGATCCCAGGTTAATAAAAAGCTGTTTAAAATATTTCCGTAATTATTATGCATAAAATGGACAAGCAACAAATCATTCGAGTCGGTTACCCCACAAATACGCTGATCCGATTTAAGGCAACAGTATACATTAAAGTCCCCAGCCCAGATTTTAAAAAATGATTGTGAATGATGTGTTAATAGAGCTTCCAATATTCCCCCTAACTCGTCTGTCACCTGTGTGGGATTATTAAAATTATTATAATAAAAATTAATCAGTAGCAGATCAACTTTCCCAGAGCCTTCAGACATAATAACATGAAAATGGGGTGAATTATTAGTGAAGGTCACCTTACCTAGGGTGATCGTGTTTGCAATAAGTGTAAGTAAACCCCCCTTGGATCTACCTGCTGCTGACGGGACTGCTGGGGTAACATAGGAGCGATAACCATTAACATAGACAGGCTGCTCTGCCCAAGTTTCCTGGAAGCAGATAATATCCGAATTCATAAACACTTTATACCAATTTTGATTATCTTTTTTATTTTCGTAACCCGCTATGTTCCATGAAAGAAACTTTATATCACTTAGAGACTCTTGCGAGTGATATACCGTCGATGCTGGAGAGAGCGATAAAGTAGAATCAATTGGTAAAGGTATAATGCTATTTAGTGAATCTCGGCCAGCCATCCGAGCCCTCTCTGCAGGTACCAGTTCAGAAACCATTTGATCAGAAGTCAGTCAATCACAGGCCTTCATATCTTCCAACAGTGAGTACCTGTTTGATAGTAAAAGGGGTTCAGAAACCACCTGTACAGACTTATGGCCAGGTCTCATTGAAGGGTAGCCCTGAGTGTTTAAAGTGTGACTGCATACTGATAGAGGTCTATAAAAGCAGCCCAGAGAGCCTGCGTAAATCTGAGAGTGGAGGGAAGGGGCAACCGGTAAGCTCCCGTTCATTATCAAAATTTGAAATAACGCAGTCATTATTGGATGTTTTTGCATCAGACCCAATCCACGGCATTCTTCTGGCCATTAACAAATGATTTTGAATCAAATTACCTTTATTTGAATTTTGGTTCAGCCAGTGTCGTGCCTTAGCCATCAACTGAAGTGAAGATTCTTTTAGATGTGGGTGAAGTAAAGGCACATTCACTAGGATTAAAACACAAGGGCAAGCTGCAGGGGGGAGGTTCATATGTTGTTGATTTAATCTACTTTGAGCCTGAGTAGATGGAGGATTTGCCTTAAGCTGTACTCTTCATATATCATGTGATTGCCCCTTACCCATAAAATCTTGTGTGGTCGCCTGCAGTGAGCAACACCTGGGAACCAAACTAGCACCTATAGGAACCCTACTAGAAGTCAGCTCATTAACCACACAAGGGAGACCAGTCAAAATAGAAATAGGGGGTGAATTGGCTAACACACAACCAGGAATTGTATTTTTATATTTAGAACACAATTTATGAGTTTCACAATTATTGTTTTTAAAAGTTGTACAAGCTTCAGAGATGACCATGGTTTGTGGCTGGAGGCTAGAGGTGACTGATCTACCACCGGAGTCTGCCTCCGCTTGTACCAACTTGGTCTGAGATAAACCTTGTAAAATACAGTCTATGGAATCTAAACGTGCATAAATTGGTTGCAGAAGTTGTTTGAAATTGTCAAGGAAGTCAAGCCAATTTAAGGGAGATGTAGAATCTGAGAGTTGCTGGCCATTCATGCACATTGAACTCGCTGGCATAGCGACTTTTCTGATCTTCTTAACTGGGCACTTGGAAGGCAATATTGCGTTGCCTCTTTTACGTTTCCCATTTACACTGGCGGGGTCTATCGGTTTCCCTCTATATATAGTAGCAGGCTGTGAATGTTCCGTGGGTGATTTAGCAAACGCCGGCAGTTCTGTAGGAGCAACCCCTTCTTTATTTGTTACATCCCCCTGAGCTGGAGAAACAACTGAAGTAGATAGATGCCCTACCCCAGAGCCCAGTGAAAGTCTTCTTTCTGTAAGTGCAATTTCTTTTTCTAATACCGATGTTGCTCTGGCCAGAAAAGTATCAAGGGAAGTCACAGTTACCTCCTCAGTTGCTTGCGACTTTTGCTTTCCCATGGTAGTCCTGTAACTGGAACTAGTCCTGGGGCTGGGGAGCGTAGAAGTCAGAGGGGGGCCCCAGCACAGCCTCCTCCGGGCTCCGATGGGCAAGGACGAGCCCACCCTTGGCCCGGGATTCGCACGGGCGTGGCCCACGCGTTTCCCATGCAGCAGGGCCTTGCGGCCGAACTTATGTGCCTCCGGGCGCAGGAAGCAGCGTCGGGTGCAGCAAAGGAGCCTGAGAGCTGTGGTTCCGTGCCCCGGCTCACAGGTAAAGGGTCTTATCATAAATAGATGGTTTGTTTGGGGCAGGAAACATCAAGATCAATTAGCCACTTAGGATTGCCGCACAGCCCAAATTATAGGCAGTAGTCAGTAGAATGAAAGCCTGTGCTCGAGAAGGAAGAGCGTGGCAAAAGTTTGTTTATTTTTCCGGTTTCGATACATTAGACCCAGCCTCTTATTATTATAGGCTTGCACCTACACCTGCAAAGAAAAATATGCTGATATACTCTGCTTCCTTTATTTCCCAACTGTCTATACAGGGTTTTGACTTTTGGATAGACACCATAGACACAAAATCTGTCTGGGGGACTAAAGATTGGCAGGTTCAGGAAACTGAGGCCTTGTTTGGAGCATGTCTCATACCACATCAAATGATTTTCCTGAATAACAAAGCGCAGCAAACTTCTTGTCTTGGTGTAGCCAAAATGAAGGATTTGAACACACCATGTATTCCTGCATTCTCACGCTTCGAGAATTGGCAGCACTTTACGCACTTCAGTGAGGACACACTAGATACCATGATGCGCAATTGTCCTTTCAATTCATCAGACCCCAATTAGAAAGGATAGTTGGTTTGGCCGACAAATACAAACAGGTGTCAATCTAGATTCCTGAATAACACCGAAGGGTTTAAGATCAATAGGCCTGATAATTGATATGTAGAAACAGAACATTCAGGTTGGTGACGTCATATTGTGTTGTAAAGTTGTGCCTAGAATGGCTAAAAACCTCAACACTTTCTCAGGAGAAGCAACACTTGTCCCTTCTTTCTGATGACGTGGCTCTCAGGGATTTTTTATTAGGTTCCCAGATAGCACGTCAAAAGCACTTTTTGTATGGAATATACAACGAGCTGTGGAAGTTTTCTCAACAGGAAGCTGCTGAGAGATTGCGCGAGATCGACATGGTTCATTTAGAAAAGTCTTTGGCTGTGGTTGACAACGGTATGACCACATTATCATCCAGAATTTATTCACTGGGAAACATAGTGTCTTCTGCAATTGGCATAATACAGCAAGACATGTCTATTTTACAACATGGACAGTCACAATTGCGGTCCATTGTAACACTCAGCTGGATGTTACAAACACTACGTTTTGGCCACGTGCTGTGGTGTTACATCAACAGTACTAGTCTGTATTCTGGATATGATCTAACCGTTAGACCGATAGTAATGGAACACAGAGATTCAAAATATACCATGTTGCACATTGAAAAATTAGACCAATTACCTTCATCATGGCTGAGACCCCATCCACAGACTGGATAATCCATGGTTACATCACCCTACAGGTCACGACTTTCCAATTCCAATATTGTCTCTAATAGCAACAGGTAGGCAGATATGAAGCACTAGGGTAAGGTTATGTGCATGAGTATTGGGAATTACCATTCATTCAGGTTTAGATGCCGGAATGGGGACACTGAGGTTTTTCTTAGTGACTCCGATTGTGAAGATGCTTTAAGTGGATTCTTAGTTTGCAAGGACATTTCTCTCCATGGGGCACGCAATGCTTCGGTAGCGAACTTGTCTTGTTATCTGAAGGGTTCTTCTGCTGCCGTGATTTATCCAGTGTTTATGCTGCTCTTGAATGGGAGCTATTTGATACTAAATGATCAAGGTTGCTGCGGAATGGAACCGGGCATCGCTTAGCTAGTGATGGTTAGTTCCATAGTGACTTGTTCTACACAAGTACTGTTTCCACATGCCCGCACAGTTAGGGAGGCAGAGCTATGGCCTTCGATAAATGTTTCCAACATACAGTTTGATTCTCTGAGCAAACTGAAAGCCATGCTTTTTCAAAAGGATGTGGCCTTAACTTCAGCCAGAGAGACGTTTGATCTCCATGTTGCAAGGTTCTTGTCTGAGATACAGACACTACTCCACATTAACTTCCTGATGCATTTTGGGGAGCTGGTCCATCGTATCTTTAACATGTCTGATACAAAAGGAATAGTGCACTTTTTTAAATGTTTCAGCTCTGGGCTGGTTAGCACCTTTCAGGCGATTTTCGGAGTTATACCATCTTTCATACACTCCATGTTGGGATGCGTTTTTGGAGGGCTCCTGCTTGTCCTGCTACTTGTGGTGGGAATCCTGACTGTGGTTGACAACGGTCTGATCATATTATCATCCAGAATTTATTCACTGGGCAACATAGTGTCTTCTGCAATTGGCATAATACAGCAAGACATGTCTATTTTACAACATGGACAGTCAAATTTACGGTCCATCGTAATACTGAGCTGGATGTTACAAACATTACGTTCTGGCCACATGCTGTGGCGTTACATCAACAGTACTAGTCTGTATTCTGTATATGATCTAACAGATAGACCGATAGTAATGGAATGCAGAGATGCAAAATATAACATGTTGCACATTGAAAAATTAGACCAAGCAATTACCTTCACCATGGCTGAGACACCATCCAAAGACTGGATAATCCATGGTTACATGACCCTACCGGTCACGACTTTCCAATTCAAATATTGTCTCCAATACCAACAGGTAGGCAGATATGAAGCATTTGGGTAAGGTATTGCATGAGTATTGGGAATTACCATTCAGGTTTAGATGCCGGAATGGGGACACTGAGGTTTTTCTTAGTGACTCCGATTGTGAAGATGCTTTAAGCGGATTCTTAGTTTGCAAGGACATTTCTCTCCACGGGGCACGCAATGCTTCAGTAGTGAACTTGTCTTGTTATCTGAAGGGTTCTTCTGCTGCCGTGATTTATCCGGTGTTTATGCTGCTCTTGAATGAGAGCTATTTGATGCTGAATGATCAAGGTTGCTGCGGAATGGAACCGGGCATCGCTTAGCTAGTGATGGTTAGTTCCATAGTGACTTGTTGTACACAAGTACTGTTTCCACCTGCCCGCACAGTTAGGGAGGCAGAGCTATGGCCTTCGATAAATGTTTCCAACATACAGTTTGATTCTCTGAGCAAACTGAAAGCCATGCTTTTTCAAAAGGAGTGGCCTTAACTTTGATCTCCATGTTGCAAGGTTCTTGTCTGAGATACAGACACTACTCCACATTAACTTTCTGATGCATTATGGGGAGCTGGTCCATCGTATCTTTAACATGTCTGATACAAAAGGAATAGTGCACTTTATTAAATGTATTAGCTCTGGTCTGGATAACATCTTTCAGACGATTTTGGGAATTATACCATCTTTCATACACTCCATGTTGGGAAGCGTTTTTGGAGGGCTCCCGCTTGTCCTGCTACTTGTGGTGGGAATCCTGACTGTGGTTGACAATGATATGACCACATTATCATCCAGAATTTATTCACCTGGCAACATAGCGTCTTCTGCAATTGGCATAATACAGCAAGACATGTCTATTTTACAACATGGACAGTCAAAATTACAGTCCATCGTAATACTGAGGGGGATGTTACAGACATTACGTTCTGGCCACTTGCTGTGGCGTTACGTCAACAATACTAGTCTGTATTCTGAATATGATCTAACAGATAGACCGATAGTAATGGAATGCAGAGATGCAAAATATAACATGTTGCACATTGAAAAATTAGACCAAGCAATTACCTTCACCGTGGCTGAGACACCATCCACAGACTGGATAATCCATGTTTACAACACCCTACCGGTCACGACTTTCCAATTCAAATATTGTCTCCAATACCAACAGGTAGGCAGATATGAAGCACTAGGGTAAGGTTATGTGCATGAGTATTGGGAATTTCCATTCAGGTTTAGATGCCGGAATAGGGACACTGAAGTTTTTCTTAGTGACTCCGATTGTGAAGATGCTTTAAGCAGATTCTTAGTTTGCAAGGACATTTCTCTCCACGGGGCACGCAATGCTTCGGTAGCGAACTTGTCTTTTATCTGAAGGGTTCTTCCGCTGCTGTGATTTATCCGATGTACAAGCTGCTCTTGAATGGGAGCTATTTGATGCTGAATGATCAAGGTTGCTTCGGAATGGAACCGTGCATCGCTTATCTAGTAATGGTTAGTTCCTGAGGGCCAGATGTACGACCATTCCAAATTGCGACTCGCAATTTGCGCTCAATAGCGAGTCGCAAATTGCGAGTTGCAATTTGGAATGTACAACAATGTCAGAGACACTGATTGCGATTCCCAATGGGGTCGCAAAATGCGAGGCTCATGAATATTAAAGAGCCACTCGCAATTTTTGACCCCATTTGGAATTGCTGGCCCTCCCAGGGATGGTGGCCTGCTGGGCTCAGCAGACCTCCAAGTCTGGGACTGCTTGTTAATAAAGCAGTTTTTTTTTTTAAATGCAGCCCGTTTTCCTTAAAGGGAAAACGGGCTGCATTTAAAAAAAAAAAAATTAAACGTTTTCGTTTCATTTTTTAAAGCAGGTAGTGGTCCCTGGAACCATTGCCTGCCCTTAAAAAATATTTTTAGAGCCAGTCACAAAGGGGAAGGGGTCCCCTGGGGGCCCCTTCCCATTTGCGACTCCATTATCACCCTCTTGAAGAGGGCGCTAAATTGCGAGTGTTTTGCGACCGCAATTGCAGTCGCAAAAGATTCATACATGGCTAGAGAGTTGCTATTAGGAAGGGAACACCGCTTCCTAAAAGGAAGTCGCAAAACACTATTTTGCGAGTCGCAATTTTTTGCGACTCGCAAAATAGTGTTTGTACATGGCCATGTAGGTTTTTGTGTGCACAAAAATCTGGTCGTACATCTGCCCCTTAGTGACTTGTTGAACACAATTACTGTTTCCACCTGCCCGCACAGCTAGGGACGCAGAGCTATAGCCTCGGATAAATGTTTCGAACATACAGTTTAATTCTCTGAGCAAACTGAAAGCCATGTTTTTTCAAAAGGATGTCACCTTAACTTCAGCCAGAGAGACGTTTGATCTCCATGTTGCAAGGTCCTCGTCTGAAATACAGACACTACTCCACATTAACTTCCCGATGCATATTTGGGAGCTGGTCCATCGTATCTTTAACATGTCTGATACAAAAGGAATAGTACATTTTTTTTAATGTATCAGCTCTGGTCTGGTTAGCACCTTTCAGACAATTTTCGGAGTTATACCATCTTTCATACACTCTATGTTGGGAAGTGTTTTTGGAGGGCTCACGCTCGTCCTGCTACTTGTGGTGGGAATCCTTATTTTAATTTTTCTGCTCCGCATTGGACATCCCTGTTCAACCTGGAATGGAGACAGCACTGCTGGTGCTGCATTGCTGTGAGCGCAAGGTACACTGCTTCGGCACACCTCAGCTTTAAGAACTGAACGAGAATTGGTTCTCATCCTTCAGGCCTGTCTGGCTTGACTGCATACAACCTGTCTTCCGCTGTCTGCTTTGCAGCCATGAAAGCATCCTGGATACATCTCTCGGATCACAATTGGTTGCGCCACCGGACATTGAAGTACTGATGGACCCCTTAAAGGCCCATGTGTATGGTTGTCCCCAGTGTATTCCATTGATAATGAATGCATTCTTAGAGCCACCCTGGGATGCTTCAGCTCCTAGTGATGTGAACAGCGACTCTGCAGAAACCTTTTGGGCTACAACGCCTCCCTCAGTGGCTGCTGTGATAACTGGATGGAATCACCTTTGCTCCATGAACATGCAACAAGGTGTGCCTCTGGGAATGTCGTCTGTGGTTGTGGACAACAGCAATATTGGGGTCGATTCCGATTCGGGCCGGAAAAAGCACCGACCGACTCGGATCCGGAAAAAATACCGACCGACACGTACCAGTGGTGCCCGACACGCCAAGTACGATGCAAGCCGCGATAAATCCGACCGACACGTCAGGAAACCAAGCCGACCGACCGAGCCGCTCGGAAAATAGCAATCCGGCCGGAAAAACACGCGAATCCAACCGACCGACACGCACCCGGAACAAATCCGACCGAATCGTACCCGCCAACTCCAACCCGCAAAGTACGATGCAAGGCGCGAAAAACACGACCGAGTCGGACGGAGGACAAGCCGTCACGACCGACACGCATACAAAACCGAGCCGAAGCAACACAATACACCGCGACCGACGCGTACGCAGCATACAAAACTGCACAAACACAGCGTGGACGAAACGGAAAACACCGTACAGAGACCAATGCAGGGTCCGACTCGGTCACAAGAACGTTTCCAACATACACAAACAGCACAAAGGAAAAATCAACCAAAAAAGGCCAAACAAGCAATTACCAAGCCAATAAACACTGGGGGGTGGGGACAGAGAACAAAGACACACCCACAACTCCACCTATATAAAGGACACAAATCACTACCATGAGCCTTTGCAAATGCCATTTCACTGCCAGCACCCAAGAGAAAGCAACCACACACCCACAGCTCATCCCTCACACAAGCCACACACCATCAGCACACCAACAAATACCTACCTCACATACACCCAGCAAAACACACACTCACACACCCTCACCTGCACACCAACACACACATCACTCACCATCACCACCCATCACCATGCCCCCAAGAAGAATCACAAGTTCCTAGATTGTGAATTGGAAGTCCTGGTAGACGAGATCCTCAGGGTGGAGCCACAGCTGTTTGGCACTCTGGTCCAACAGACCCCCATGTCGCAGAAAACCAAGATGTGGGAGAGGATCATCAACAGGGTGAACGCCCAATCACCATGTCGGCGCACAAAGACGGACATCCAGAACAGGTGGTATGACGTGCGCAGGAGGGTACGGGACCTGCTGAAGATAGACTACATCAACAGCCAACATACCGGCAGTGGCCCTCCTGCCAAGCCAATATACCTCAGGCCCTGGGAGGAGAAGGTGCGGGCCATCCTTCCGCCAGTGAGCGTATATGGACTAGAGAACATCCCAGAGCCTGGTGAGTACACAACAAATGTACACAATAAACTGCCACAAAACACACACATCACTGTCAAGGGGAGAGTCAAACCATGCACACATAGCAATTACACAGCAACTAGAACAGAATCATCCCAAAATGTGTATGTCAGTCAGATAAACACAACACATGCCATCAAAAAAGTCACATCCAACTGTGCCAACACATGTACAAACACAACCACAACTACAGCTAGGCAGTGGCACAAATAGAACTAACACACACATCCACACATGTAGCCACCACAACAACACCAACACACAGTGAAGACCACTCAAAGGAAGGAATTCTGTGTATGCTGGCCAAGTCAGTGTAGCCAATAGCATCATGGGAGTCGCAGTCACACATATTGCCCCCCCCACAACTGTCCCATCAACACCACCCTGAACCATGCTCACATCACAGGGAGTGGAGAAGGACTCACAAGATGGCTGACACTGGCTACTGCTGTGGGGAGCACAAGGCCCTGCTGCCAACTGTGCACCAACAAACAGCAGGACACCACTGACTGACATCCTGAGAGACAACTTCCACTCCCTGCAATGCAAGCACGTTCCATGGTGGGCTATCTGGCTGGCTGGGTGGGAAGGGGGACTTGCAGCACTGACTATAGTCACCAGCACCTCCCCTCACACCCCCCCAACACAAACTCCACAGTACCCACCTGGTAGAATGCAATGCCCTCCATCCTAACACAAGATCCCACAAAGCACCACCACCCTGGGTTATGTTGTGTGAAGCACAGGGACACTCTTGGGACTCTTAGCCAAACAACTGCCAGGACAACACTCCCAGCCATCCTGTCAGCACAGCCACCCCACCCCACAGGGAAGCAGAGTCAAAAGGAAGGAAGCATGGGCATGCTGGGAAGGGGGTGGAGGCAATAGCATGATGGGAGTCGTAGTCACAGACATAGCTCACCCCCACAACTGTCCCATCAACACCACCCTGAACCATGCTCACATCACAGGGAGTGGAGAAGGACTCACAAGATGGCTGACACTGGCTACTGCTGTGGGGAGCACAAGGCCCTGCTGCCAACTGTGCACCAACAAACAGCAGGACACCACTGACTGACATCCTGAGAGACAACTTACACTCCCTGCAATGCAAGCACGTTCCATGTTGGGCTATCTGGCTGGCTGGGTGGGAAGGGGGACTTGCAGCACTGACTATAGTCACCAGCACCTCCCCTCACACCCCCCCAACACAAACTCCACAGTACCCACCTGGTAGAATGCAATGCCCTCCATCCTAACACAAGATCCCACAAAGCACCACCACCCTGGGTTATGTTGTGTGAAGCACAGGGACACTCTTGGGACTCTTAGCCAAACAACTGCCAGGACAACACTCCCAGCCATCCTGTCAGCACAGCCAGCCCACCCCACAGGGAAGCAGAGTCAAAAGGAAGGAAGCATGGGCATGCTGGGAAGGGGGTGGAGGCAATAGCATGATGGGAGTCGTAGTCACAGACATAGCTCACCCCCACAACTGTCCCATCAACACCACCCTGAACCATGCTCACATCACAGGGAGTGGAGAAGGACTCACAAGATGGCTGACACTGGCTACTGCTGTGGGGAGCACAAGGCCCTGCTGGCAACTGTGCACCAACAAACAGCAGGACACCACTGACTGACATCCTGAGAGACAACTTACACTCCCTGCAATGCAAGCACGTTCCATGGTGGGCTATCTGGCTGGCTGGGTGGGAAGGGGGACTTGCAGCACTGACTATAGTCACCAGCACCTCCCCTCACACCCCCCCAACACAAACTCCACAGTACCCACCTGGTAGAATGCAATGCCCTCCATCCTAACACAAGATCCCACAAAGCACCACCACCCTGGGTTATGTTGTGTGAAGCACAGGGACACTCTTGGGACTCTTAGCCAAACAACTGCCAGGACAACACTCCCAGCCATCCTGTCAGCACAGCCAGCCCACCCCACAGGGAAGCAGAGTCAAAAGGAAGGAAGCATGGGCATGCTGGGAAGGGGGTGGAGGCAATAGCATGATGGGAGTCGTAGTCACAGACATAGCTCACCCCCACAACTGTCCCATCAACACCACCCTGAACCATGCTCACATCACAGGGAGTGGAGAAGGACTCACAAGATGGCTGACACTGGCTACTGCTGTGGGGAGCACAAGGCCCTGCTGCCAACTGTGCACCAACAAACAGCAGGACACCACTGACTGACATCCTGAGAGACAACTTCCACTCCCTGCAATGCAAGCACGTTCCATGGTGGGCTATCTGGCTGGCTGGGTGGGAAGGGGGACTTGCAGCACTGACTATAGTCACCAGCACCTCCCCTCACACCCCCCCAACACAAACTCCACAGTACCCACCTGGTAGAATGCAATGCCCTCCATCCTAACACAAGATCCCACAAAGCACCACCACCCTGGGTTATGTTGTGTGAAGCACAGGGACACTCTTGGGACTCTTAGCCAAACAACTGCCAGGACAACACTCCCAGCCATCCTGTCAGCACAGCCACCCCACCCCACAGGGAAGCAGAGTCAAAAGGAAGGAAGCATGGGCATGCTGGGAAGGGGGTGGAGGCAATAGCATGATGGGAGTCGTAGTCACAGACATAGCTCACCCCCACAACTGTCCCATCAACACCACCCTGAACCATGCTCACATCACAGGGAGTGGAGAAGGACTCACAAGATGGCTGACACTGGCTACTGCTGTGGGGAGCACAAGGCCCTGCTGCCAACTGTGCACCAACAAACAGCAGGACACCACTGACTGACATCCTGAGAGACAACTTCCACTCCCTGCAATGCAAGTACGTTCCATGGTGGGCTATCTGGCTGGCTGGGTGGGAAGGGGGACTTGCAGCACTGACTATAGTCACCAGCACCTCCCCTCACACCCCCCCCAACACAAACTCCACAGTACCCACCTGGTAGAATGCAATGCCCTCCATCCTAACACAAGATCCCACAAAGCACCACCACCCTGGGTTATGTTGTGTGAAGCACAGGGACACTCTTGGGACTCTTAGCCAAACAACTGCCAGGACAACACTCCCAGCCATCCTGTCAGCACAGCCACCCCACCCCACAGGGAAGCAGAGTCAAAGGAAGGAAGCATGGGCATGCTGGGAAGGGGGTGGAGGCAATAGCATGATGGGAGTCGTAGTCACAGACATAGCTCACCCCACAACTGTCCCATCAACACCACCCTGAACCATGCTCACATCACAGGGAGTGGAGAAGGACTCACAAGATGGCTGACACTGGCTACTGCTGTGGGGAGCACAAGGCCCTGCTGCCAACTGTGCACCAACAAACAGCAGGACACCACTGACTGACATCCTGAGAGACAACTTACACTCCCTGCAATGCAAGCACGTTCCATGTTGGGCTATCTGGCTGGCTGGGTGGGAAGGGGGACTTGCAGCACTGACTATAGTCACCAGCACCTCCCCTCACACCCCCCCAACACAAACTCCACAGTACCCACCTGGTAGAATGCAATGCCCTCCATCCTAACACAAGATCCCACAAAGCACCACCACCCTGGGTTATGTTGTGTGAAGCACAGGGACACTCTTGGGACTCTTAGCCAAACAACTGCCAGGACAACACTCCCAGCCATCCTGTCAGCACAGCCAGCCCACCCCACAGGGAAGCAGAGTCAAAAGGAAGGAAGCATGGGCATGCTGGGAAGGGGGTGGAGGCAATAGCATGATGGGAGTCGTAGTCACAGACATAGCTCACCCCCACAACTGTCCCATCAACACCACCCTGAACCATGCTCACATCACAGGGAGTGGAGAAGGACTCACAAGATGGCTGACACTGGCTACTGCTGTGGGGAGCACAAGGCCCTGCTGGCAACTGTGCACCAACAAACAGCAGGACACCACTGACTGACATCCTGAGAGACAACTTACACTCCCTGCAATGCAAGCACGTTCCATGGTGGGCTATCTGGCTGGCTGGGTGGGAAGGGGGACTTGCAGCACTGACTATAGTCACCAGCACCTCCCCTCACACCCCCCCAACACAAACTCCACAGTACCCACCTGGTAGAATGCAATGCCCTCCATCCTAACACAAGATCCCACAAAGCACCACCACCCTGGGTTATGTTGTGTGAAGCACAGGGACACTCTTGGGACTCTTAGCCAAACAACTGCCAGGACAACACTCCCAGCCATCCTGTCAGCACAGCCAGCCCACCCCACAGGGAAGCAGAGTCAAAAGGAAGGAAGCATGGGCATGCTGGGAAGGGGGTGGAGGCAATAGCATGATGGGAGTCGTAGTCACAGACATAGCTCACCCCCACAACTGTCCCATCAACACCACCCTGAACCATGCTCACATCACAGGGAGTGGAGAAGGACTCACAAGATGGCTGACACTGGCTACTGCTGTGGGGAGCACAAGGCCCTGCTGCCAACTGTGCACCAACAAACAGCAGGACACCACTGACTGACATCCTGAGAGACAACTTCCACTCCCTGCAATGCAAGCACGTTCCATGGTGGGCTATCTGGCTGGCTGGGTGGGAAGGGGGACTTGCAGCACTGACTATAGTCACCAGCACCTCCCCTCACACCCCCCCAACACAAACTCCACAGTACCCACCTGGTAGAATGCAATGCCCTCCATCCTAACACAAGATCCCACAAAGCACCACCACCCTGGGTTATGTTGTGTGAAGCACAGGGACACTCTTGGGACTCTTAGCCAAACAACTGCCAGGACAACACTCCCAGCCATCCTGTCAGCACAGCCACCCCACCCCACAGGAAGCAGAGTCAAAAGGAAGGAAGCATGGGCATGCTGGGAAGGGGGTGGAGGCAATAGCATGATGGGAGTCGTAGTCACAGACATAGCTCACCCCCACAACTGTCCCATCAACACCACCCTGAACCATGCTCACATCACAGGGAGTGGAGAAGGACTCACAAGATGGCTGACACTGGCTACTGCTGTGGGGAGCACAAGGCCCTGCTGCCAACTGTGCACCAACAAACAGCAGGACACCACTGACTGACATCCTGAGAGACAACTTACACTCCCTGCAATGCAAGCACGTTCCATGGTGGGCTATCTGGCTGGCTGGGTGGGAAGGGGGACTTGCAGCACTGACTATAGTCACCAGCACCTCCCCTCACACCCCCCAACACAAACTCCACAGTACCCACCTGGTAGAATGCAATGCCCTCCATCCTAACACAAGATCCCACAAAGCACCACCACCCTGGGTTATGTTGTGTGAAGCACAGGGACACTCTTGGGACTCTTAGCCAAACAACTGCCAGGACAACACTCCCAGCCATCCTGTCAGCACAGCCAGCCCACCCCACAGGGAAGCAGAGTCAAAAGGAAGGAAGCATGGGCATGCTGGGAAGGGGGTGGAGGCAATAGCATGATGGGAGTCGTAGTCACAGACATAGCTCACCCCCACAACTGTCCCATCAACACCACCCTGAACCATGCTCACATCACAGGGAGTGGAGAAGGACTCACAAGATGGCTGACACTGGCTACTGCTGTGGGGAGCACAAGGCCCTGCTGCCAACTGTGCACCAACAAACAGCAGGACACCACTGACTGACATCCTGAGAGACAACTTACACTCCCTGCAATGCAAGCACGTTCCATGGTGGGCTATCTGGCTGGCTGGGTGGGAAGGGGGACTTGCAGCACTGACTATAGTCACCAGCACCTCCCCTCACACCCCCCAACACAAACTCCACAGTACCCACCTGGTAGAATGCAATGCCCTCCATCCTAACACAAGATCCCACAAAGCACCACCACCCTGGGTTATGTTGTGTGAAGCACAGGGACACTCTTGGGACTCTTAGCCAAACAACTGCCAGGACAACACTCCCAGCCATCCTGTCAGCACAGCCAGCCCACCCCACAGGGAAGCAGAGTCAAAAGGAAGGAAGCATGGGCATGCTGGGAAGGGGGGTGGAGGCAATAGCATGATGGGAGTCGTAGTCACAGACATAGCTCACCCCACAACTGTCCCATCAACACCACCCTGAACCATGCTCACATCACAGGGAGTGGAGAAGGACTCACAAGATGGCTGACACTGGCTACTGCTGTGGGGAGCACAAGGCCCTGCTGCCAACTGTGCACCAACAAACAGCAGGACACCACTGACTGACATCCTGAGAGACAACTTACACTCCCTGCAATGCAAGCACGTTCCATGGTGGGCTATCTGGCTGGCTGGGTGGGAAGGGGGACTTGCAGCACTGACTATAGTCACCAGCACCTCCCCTCACACCCCCCAACACAAACTCCACAGTACCCACCTGGTAGAATGCAATGCCCTCCATCCTAACACAAGATCCCACAAAGCACCACCACCCTGGGTTATGTTGTGTGAAGCACAGGGACACTCTTGGGACTCTTAGCCAAACAACTGCCAGGACAACACTCCCAGCCATCCTGTCAGCACAGCCAGCCCACCCCACAGGGAAGCAGAGTCAAAGGAAGGAAGCATGGGCATGCTGGGAAGGGGGTGGAGGCAATAGCATGATGGGAGTCGTAGTCACAGACATAGCTCACCCCCACAACTGTCCCATCAACACCACCCTGAACCATGCTCACATCACAGGGAGTGGAGAAGGACTCACAAGATGGCTGACACTGGCTACTGCTGTGGGGAGCACAAGGCCCTGCTGGCAACTGTGCACCAACAAACAGCAGGACACCACTGACTGACATCCTGAGAGACAACTTACACTCCCTGCAATGCAAGCACGTTCCATGGTGGGCTATCTGGCTGGCTGGGTGGGAAGGGGGACTTGCAGCACTGACTATAGTCACCAGCACCTCCCCTCACACCCCCCAACACAAACTCCACAGTACCCACCTGGTAGAATGCAATGCCCTCCATCCTAACACAAGATCCCACAAAGCACCACCACCCTGGGTTATGTTGTGTGAAGCACAGGGACACTCTTGGGACTCCTAGCCAAACAACTGCCAGGACAACACTCCCAGCCATCCTGTCAGCACAGCCAGCCCACCCCACAGGGAAGCAGAGTCAAAAGGAAGGAAGCATGGGCATGCTGGGAAGGGGGTGGAGGCAATAGCATGATGGGAGACGTAGTCACAGACATAGCTCACCCCACAACTGTCCCATCAACACCACCCTGAACCATGCTCACATCACAGGGAGTGGAGAAGGACTCACAAGATGGCTGACACTGGCTACTGCTGTGGGGAGCACAAGGCCCTGCTGCCAACTGTGCACCAACAAACAGCAGGACACCACTGACTGACATCCTGAGAGACAACTTACACTCCCTGCAATGCAAGCACGTTCCATGGTGGGATAACTGACTGGGTGGGTGGGTGGGTGGGAAGGAGGTCTGGCTGTCAACCAAACACAATCAATGCAGACCATGTTCACACCCCAGAGAATACATAGAAATGCCCAAATAATGCAGGACAATGTGCCACACCAATATCAACCCCTGACTGTGACGACTTAGGACAATACAATGTACAGGCCCGCACCCCGAGGCACAGTCACAACTGTCAGGTGTGTCAACCACTGATGCCTGCAGAAACATGACATACATTGTTTGTGTCTCCCAAAAACAGGTGATGATAGGGACACAGCAGCAGACGCTGAGGAGTCCCAGTCCCAGGCTCAAGAGGATGCCGAGCTCACTGGCGTCGTACAGCCTCTGTCCTCCTCGGACGATGAAGAACAACCTGGCACATCCGGTGCAAGTCAACATGCTGCACCAGCAGGACCACCAGCTGCAGCACCAGCAGGTCCACCAGCTGCACCCCCTGCACCCACCCCTCCAACGACTGTCACCATGAATACCATCCCTGCCGACATGGACAGAATAAGGAACAACACCAGCGCAGTGACCCTGGACCAACCTGGGGCCATGGACACCACCACCACCACCAACCCCCAAGGTGGACCAGGGTTATCTGTGCGTGCAACTGCACACACTGCACATGTCAGCAGGGGTGGTGGGAGGGGTGGGAGACAGAGGTCGCTGCTTGCAGACGTTGCTGGTGTGCATGAAGACCCACAACTGGTACGCATAGCTGATGCGTACCAGTCCAGCACCGGAGAGCTCAGCCAGGTAGTGGGGCTCCTCAGAGACATTAAACAGCAGCAGGCTGCCCATCATGCCCGCTTGGACTCCCACATGTCCCAAGTGGAGTCACACATGTCACGTGTGGACTCCCACATGTCACGT